>JAVGWX010000002.1:89334940-89689940 GCA_036924085.1 Ariolimax columbianus
CACCTGTACTTCTACAGGGGCAGATGTCCCAGCTCTTGTATGAGCTGGATGTAGCCAGGAGAAACATTTTCTGCTTAGCAGGCTAGGCTCGAGCAACTTAATACTCCGCTGCGTTGGGACAATCGCTTACAGAGGGTAGTAAACCGATGTGCGAGTTCATCTTAATAGACTCATACACTAGAGCAAAGCAGACCAGCAGCCTGTTAGACGCCATCTATATTGCTCTAAACAAACCACCTAACCATGGCTGATGTTATACCATGTCATCGCCTTAACGACATGCTCTCTGTGAGGCAGTGGTGCCATTCTTCTGGTTGTTATACAGAATGACTCCGGCAGACCACAATGCTAACAAACTTTTTATATCACAGGTATATATGTAAAGTTTGAAACTCGTTTTAGTTAGTAAGGAATTTAGAGAGAATACCATCACTTTGTGGCATACCCTGTTTTGCAAGGAATTTTTTCAGTACACTTGTTTTATTTGATCTTGTATGGATTACAATTTTACCAAACAATAACACACAAAAACTGAAAAAACTTGCCTGCCAAATTACCACAGCACAGTATTAGCAGATAAATTAATCTCTAAAACTTGTCTATCAATTTTGAAATGACCTAATTCGTGATCGTGATATTTGTAGGCATTTCCCACCCCGAAACTGGACTTACTTTGATAAACAAACTCGCCACAAATAGATGAGCTCTTGTGTTAGAAAAGTAGGGATACATGCGCAGCTTACGTCATTTGAGTTTAAACATTAGCCAGTCAAAGCTTAGGTCACCTCAAACCGATCTCTGCAGTTTTTGGCTTAAGCGCAATATTTTTTGCGGACTGGCAGGAAATATTTGGCCGTTGGGAAACACTGCACTAAACAGCAACTGACAAACACGTGCAGCAGATACCATTACATGTCATTGGGCTGAAGGGCAAGATCCTGGCTGCTGCTGGATCCATAACAACAACATGAGCATGTATATAATTGAAAAACTGGTCCTTTTGTTACGTTGTCTGTTGCTGTAAAAATCGCTTGGGTAAAATATTAAAATATTCCTCTTGACCCAAGTGTGTTGATTTAGCTATTGTAAGCTCATCATGTTATAGGATAACTGTTTTATGATACATCTATCTGTCACATAATCTTTCTCATGTCTTGTTACCAGATCCTCTTGTGTTATATGCACGCAGTGGCAGTTACATAAATTAACCAAACATGTTTTACAATTATTGTAACATTCCAGGCTACATATTTTATGAGTAGCAAATATGTGCTCAATATGTTTAAATATTAGGATGACAAATTTGATGTTATCATTCACAGGACATATCACCTACTATTGTTATGCAAATTGAAACATTTAATGAATTGTCTGTTTGCTTATAATTAAATTGTGGAATTTCACATTTCCATGTTATCTCCCTTACAATGTTAAACCTGGTTAAAGATAAATCTTCCTGATTTGGCTATAATATAATAGACAGATGAGAAACGAAAAGGTGAGAGCCCAAGCTTTTAACTTGGAATCCTGGTATTCAAACAGACATGTTGTTAATGTCTGTTACCAGGTAGTCGAAGGTTATCCGTAGTAGGTATTTACAATTTCCTGTATCTTACTAGGCCTGTGGGAAGTTCCAGCCATGATATTTCACTGTGAGATATGGAACCTATGAAAAGCTGATGCAGAGAAGCTCCAAGTCACTCAAAGAGCACTGAAGTGAAGAACATTGACAACCTCTCTATGGGACTGAATTTGCAACAAAGAAGCCAGATTCCTAATTGCCTTCAATGATGTCTTAGATGTTGTGTTGTTAAAAAAAATGCAGATGGATATGGCATCTGGTGCTTATGTTGGACAATAGTTTCTTGTGCCATTTGTTATGAACATAGAGATTTAGTCCTAGTCATCCTACATTCCCAACCTATTTGATGTCATACCCCCGCTGCCTACCACGCTTACGAGAAAGACTTTGGGAGTAGATTCTAAGGAAATGTCTGCATCCTGTGCTATCCCCAGTCATCTCGATAATGTCTTGCCACTGGTCAAAGTTAGCTCAGGACAAGAGAGCGAGATTGACAAATTGTGCAAATCTTCCTCACTTTAATACAAATTACTGCGCAAGTCGCCTATTTCAGCGGACAGAGTAAAAGGAAAAGATTGTTGACACGGCTGAACAGGGAGAGTGGTCACCATCACACAGGATGGACGAACATCATGTTAGACAACAGATGGTCACAAAATATTACATCTTGATTGCCCTACAATGTTAACCGCCAATGCGGGCGTCCACCAATGAGATGGAGAGATGACCTGAGTAAAACTCCTTGGTGCAACATGGTACTCCAGGGCAAAATCCTGCATTGAGTTTAAACATCAGGTACTCCCTTTGCCTCATTGAATATGAGAAATACAGATAAATCTGCCATTGTGAATTTGATCATCTTCTTCTGCATATTTTCTCAATCTCCCACTACCAAGCCCTGAACAGGGCTTTGCAAGTAGCAGAATGTATCCGGAGAACAGAATGCATTGTCGCTATTTTACAGTTTGACTGTAATATTTGCACCATCTCTGCCAAGTTCGTCTTTGCTGTCATTTTTTGGTTTGCATTCTTTGTTTCTGTCCTCATGAATTGTTTGATGAGTGTCTTTTCTTCTTTATAGCTGCGTAGAAAGTGCTGTGTGCTGCCACTTTTATCTTTTACATGGTCATCTGCCTTCTCGTTTCCAAAAATCCCACAGTGGGCTGGAATCCACTTTATGGCTAAATCTGTTTTTTGGGACAGCAGCTCAATGTTATTTTGTAAACATCAGAACTAATGTATACTAGTTGCATAAAGACATTATCAATTCCTGTCTTCATTCCTCACCATGTTATGCCAGGCTATGGCCATTATCCTCCAAAGAAAATTATTGATGAACGACTGGAGTTTTCTCTGTATCACCCATCATCATCTTCAATCCGCAATGTCGTAGTTTTCTGCAGTGTGCCAGCTTTGTCATAAATGTTGTCATTCTCACTGACACCGTCTATCCATTTTTTTCATGGTCTTCCTCGTGCTCTGCAACCCTGATGGTATTGTAGATACAAGCAGCTGGTAACTTTTGGTTCCATTCTTGTCCGATGTCAGAACTATTTTATTCTCTGCTTCTCCATGCACCGTCTATCTGAATACTTTGTTTCGTACTCTGTACCTTGCGACCACGACAGCCTTTCTCAAACTCCTCATTTCACATATGATTTTTCTTGCTTGTACCTTGGTGAGAGTCCATGTCTGACACTAGTAGCAGAGAGTTGGTATAAAAATACTATTTATCAGCTGTCTCTTTGTCTTTATTGGAATGTGTTTGTGTCTTAGAAAAGGTGAGGGCTGATAGGAAACCGCATTAGCTTTCTGTGTTCTGGATTCCATCCTTCTATCTTGTGTAAACACGCTGCTCAAGTATTTGAATTCTCTGACTTGTTTATTCTTTGCTTTTTACCTGATTAAAGCCTGAGTCGATCTCCAAGTATAAACTCCGTACGGAAGTACTGACTTAACATTAGAATTAAACACTATTAATTTTGGTTTTAGTCTTTATTTCCCTGAATTTCCATATATTACTTAGTAACAAGAAGGGTGTCCTTGCTCATTTTCATAAAAACGTGGAGATAAAAATTGCCTGCACCAGTTGGCATGGCCATGATGGTGATGAACATTTAAAAATTCTACACCATTTATTTTCTGGTTAAATGGGTGGTTAAGCTCTATCAGTTGTATTATGGTTGTTCTATAAATACATATGTACTTGAATGTGTTAACCTATTTGTCCATCTTTGCTCTGTAATTTCTTTCAAACATCCCCACTGTTTTTATATCATATATGTACATATATATATATATCTTGAATGAAGCCTTTTGTATTATATATCAGTCATCAATAAAAGAAAAGGATTTTTGTAAAAAACAAAAAATGTGATTATTTGATAAGTTTATCTCTGGCTGGGGTGTCCTGCCTATAAGCCCTCTAAGATGTATAATCCGGTCTTCTAAAATGTTTATTCTGGTCCTCTAGTCACTGAGAAAAGAAAGTTCAATCAGAAAAATACTACAGGGATATATTTAAATCTTCTTTATTTGTCCTGAAAAGGACATATCATATTTGGCTGAGCAGTGCATGAGCTGCAGCAGTCAGATCCAAAGTGCTAGCATAGGGCCAGTGAACCAGAGCTGCCAGGACCCTTCTCCACCTCTTCCTCCACGTGGTGATCCTCGATAACAGGGCAGACTGGCTAAGGAGAAGGGATAGAAGGGAAGGCTAATCTGGTACCCAAAAAAGGCCTGCTGAAGTCGGATGTGTTGGACCGAAAGGTGCAAATATCGCAGTCAAGCTGTAAACTACAACACACGTTCTCCAGACTACATCCTGCTACTTACAAAGCCCTTTTCCAGGCTTAGTAGTGGGAGACTGAGAACAAATGAAGAAGATACATCATAGTTTACACTGAGGCTTGGAGAGGAAGACCAACATCTGGTCAGGCACAACATACTGATCAGACATGTTAGTCAGGATCAGGTAAAATATACTGGCCAAGAGCCTCACCTCGACTTCTTGGTAGTCCTCCCTGGAAACAGGTTGTTTTATGGCAACCTGATAACGGGGTGAGGGATCGATCTGATCTCCGTAGTAGTGAGTGACGCACAGATGAAGCCAAGCATAGCACAACTGTCTGGAGGACCCTGGTCCACCTTCATCAGCACGCTTGGGATGTGAAGAAAGCTACTGCAACCCGCCACTTAACGTCCTTTTCAGGGCACACAAAAAGAGTCAACCTACTATTGTGGGCATTCGAAACAAAACAGTGAGACTGATATCTGCACCTTTCAGCGTCACACATTTGGTTTCAGTCACCTTTTTTGGGTGCAAGCTTTACCTTCCCACTTCCATATTCTCCATCCAGACTACACAAGTGTAGCCTGTTTCCAGGACATCTACTTGATGGGAAAATAATGTACCTTGGTCTGCTTTGCTTTGCTGACCCTGGTGCTAGAACTTGCTGACTAATGTCAGCTCATTCACTGTGTTGCATCTTTTGCCACTAGGTATCAGCACTGAGCACTAAATGACATGTACATGATTGGTAGTTTTATTTATTTTTATTACTCTGTGAATAAATCTGTACCCAATCAATTAATAAATCAACTTTTTACCTCCCTGTGGAGCATAGGCTTTCAAAAATTCATGTCAAGTCATTACGTTCTGGCCTGCCCATTTCTATTGAAGTTGTGCCTTAATGATTCTATAGGATGGGGTCGCTAGGTCTATGTTCAACCGTCCTTAGGCACCTCTTATGGCATGTTTGGCATGTAACTTTTCTTTGACCTCATTTCAATGCTCTGGTAACACTTTGATGTGTGTTAGTGGATATATAGATTAAATTGTGGATGAATGTATGTTTTAGTGGATACATGGATAAAATGGGTGAATGTATGTTTTCCTTCTCTTGTTTCCATTGATCTCCTATACAATAAAATAGTAAGGTATGTTTTCTTCATCAGTCTTCTTCAGAAGTCGACTTTATTCAAAGAACGCTGCGGTCATACTGAGGCTGTCGACACGGCCATAGAGCTTGTCTAGAGTTGGCACTGGTGATGGCCACATATGCTTTCTTTGGTCCTCGTATGTCAGGAAATTTTGCAGCAGATGTTCAGGGGTCATTTTCCAAGTACCACAGGTGCATTCGTCAGTAGCACCTATCTTCAGTTTATTGAATAGATGATACCTCAGTCTGTTGTGGCCTGTGCGGAGTCTGAAAACCACCACCTGCTCTCTTCTGTTCAACTGGTAATTAGCATCATTTTCTGTGTATCCAGTATGTTCTGTTTCCCATTTGGCCATGTATAGCCCTAATAAACCTTTTGGCTCTTCATAGGTTACACTTGAATCTGGTTGTGGTAACCTTTGACTGTCTGTCTGCCTCCTTGTTGTTTTGAATTGGACCTACTGTATTACGAGTAACGTATGTGAATCGTGAACTTTGTTTTAAGTCTGACCAGATGTTCTACCAAAATTGGCGTATTGTGTGGATTTGAAATGTTGGATAACCCTGACATATAGCTTTTATTTTGACATTTTCTATCACAGGATAAGTGAGTTGTTCCCTCTGTTTTCCTATTGTCACAGAATATTTGGGAAATTCTTGTCAGTTCCTTGGTCAGTGACAGATAAAGGTAGTCGGTGATCTTCACGCCTAATGGCGTCCTTAAGGGCAGGAACAGACTTTCTCCACTCCACATGCTATGCAGTCATCTTTCATACAGTTCCTCAACTGTAATTCATAATTCTCATCTCAGCCTCTACTGTTCTTTGCAAGGTTGTCTTTTTTGCTGTTATGGATCTAGCAGCATCCATGCTCTCACCCTTTGGCCCAATGCCATGTAATAGTATCTGCATGTGTTTATCAGCTGTTGTCTAGTGCCATACAAAGTGTTCCATGAATCTGGCCGTGGAGGAAGAAGCATTTTCCTAAAATAATTGATTGCTGAGCACTCAAAGAGATGATGATCAACGGTTTCATATGGGTGTGTACACAGCTGGCACTCAGGAGTATGTTGTGGTTGGATTCTGTTAAAGTGTTTGCTAAGTGGGATGTGTTGGGTTCTCAGTCAGAAAATGGTACTCTGATCTTTCTTTGTGAGTTGATTTACACTGTCATTTGGACTGGGGCTGCTTGCCATATGTCTATAGACCACCTGTCCCGTGTTTCCCATGGCCCATCTGTTCAGCCAAATTCCTTTGTTTGCTGTTCTTATGAACACAATGTTGATTTAGATCTTTTGTCTTCCCTCTGGGTCCACACCAAGACAGTTATGATGATGGTGTCTGGCTCTTCTCTTGAGGCATGACCTTTCCAATTCCGACGTCCGCTGTTTATGATGGTGCAGCAGGACAGACTGGATAAGGAGAAGGGATCGAAGAAAGAATGCTAATCCGGTACTCAAAAAATGCTTGCTGAAGTCGGATGTGTTGGACTGAAAGGTGCAAATATCGCAGTCAAGCTGTAAACTAAGACACAACGCATTCCGTTCTCTGGACTACATTCTGCTACTTAATCCCTTTCAGGGTTTTGGTAGTGGGAGATTGAGAACGAACGAAGCCAAGCCAAGGCATGACCTTTTCAATTCCAACGTCCGCTGTTTATGATGGTGTCTGGCTCTTCTCTTGAGGCATGACCTTCCCAATTCCAACGTCCGCTGATTATGATGGTGATCATGTCTTCTTGATTCCTCCAGACAAGCAGCTCTCGGCTGGTGATGGTGTCTGGCCAGAAAATTCTATGAATCTTTGGAAAAGTGTTTTCATGTTCTCCAGAAAAAGAATTGGGTTGTACGATATCCGCGCCTTTTGGTCCGAGACAACTTGTTTCAGCTGGATTTTGTGTGTGTGGGGGGGGGGGGGGGGGGGTGGTATCGAGTTTGCCTTCCCACTGCGATGCATATCCTCTTAGCCACACAACACTAGCGCAGCCTGTTTCCAGAGCCGTCACTTGGAGGCAAAATAGATTTATTGATGCATGGACCAGCTATGAGTTACTGGCTGCTGTCAGCTCATCCACTGTGTTCCATCTTCGAATCCTGTGTCAGTGTTGAGCACTAAATGCGATGTACATATTTGGTACAGTTTTATATATATTGGTTTTTTTCGTGTATAAATCTACACCCAATCACAAAATCTTTTTAGCTCTATGTGGTGCAAAGGCCTTCAACAAATACAGGCCAAGTCATCAAATGTTGGCCTGGCCACATCCATTCAAGATGCTACAGGTTTGGGTAGCCAACTCCATGCTCAACTCTTCTTAGTTCCCTCTTACGTCATATCGTCTGGTAGTTTACAGTGTTACTGTGCGTTGCTCTCATTCCAGGCCTTGGTAACACGTTGGTCAACTGAGAGCATGCCTGGATGAGGCCACTAACGATGGTCTAACCACTCTATGAAAGAAGTTGCAGCGGTGAGCGACCCATGGCTGACTGCTAGCGTCAGGCCAGCAAACCAAGAGCTGCCTAGACCCTTCTACACCTCCACACGGTGATCCTGGATAACAGACTACAACAGAACAGACTGGTTAAGGATAAGGAATTGAAGAGAAAAAGGCTAACCCGGTACTCAAAAAATGCCTGCTGCCAAAGACGGATGTTTCGAATCGAAAGGTGCAAATATCGCAATCTAGCTGTAATCTATCGACACAACGCATTCCGTTCCTCGGACTACATCCGGCTACTTGCAAAGCCCTGTTCAGGACTTCGTAGCGGGAGATTGAGAACGAACTGCAGAAGAAGAATAGGTTGTGCATGACAGCTACCTCAACTCGGTGCAAGTACAAAGTTTGTGGTATTTACTGTGGATAGTTACAGGAGCAAGTGGGAATAAAGAGCATCAATGGCATGCATACTCCAAGCTCCTGGCATAGCATTTAGGCGGCCAACAGTGTCCACTATCAAATTGCAACGATTTTGAAACACTCAAAGAGTGCTTCTTTCAATTAAGAGGAGGCTGATAAATACACTATTTATTCTTGTATTGTGTTATCAATGTCAATCTTGGTCCGTACTAGCAACCCATAAGAGTAAGATCCAGAGCTGTGAGATGCACTGTGTGAGAAGTGCAGCCGGAAAGATAATCCGCAACATCACGCTGAGACAGATAGTGGGGACAAACCCAGTTATCCCCTACAATTGTCTCTCAACAAATCAAGTGGTTTGGTCATTTAATCAGAATGCATTATGACTAGCCTGCATCAAGAGCATATCACATGCATATGTCCGGTCCACGAGCAAGGGGCAGACCACGACATCGATGGATCGAGGGTATCTCTGACACTCTCGGGAAGTTACACCCAACAACAGCATTAGCCTCCCACTTGGTGATAACAAAAAATCTACGCATCCATCTCTCTGCGACGTCTTATGGCAAAAGCAGAAGGACAAAAGAGGAAGAAGGAGGATTCCAAACTCAGTGGGCATGAACAAGTAGTAACATTCAGGTTTATCAAAAGACTGGAACTCCGCAACACATGGATGGGTGACCAGCAGTAGCATCAGGTGGGGAGGGGCCCGGGCACTTTCTCTCTGCCTGGTGGGACGCCACTGGATGAGCACCATAGTGCCTTCCAGTAAATTGTGACGCAATCTTACAGCAATTTACTTTGCAGTTTCGTTAGGCTTGTGGCCCAGTGCATCAGATTTCAACAGGCGTTTCTGTATGGTTGCCATCCTTAACCCTTGGCTGTCCCCAGCCCATCTGCAAGACGGCAGTTGTTTGAGGTCAGAGTTGGCTCTTTTAGGAAAGTTGTCTTGCAGGACTATCGCAACAGACTGAGGTACCTACCATATATTCAATATACTGAAGATAGATGCTACTCACGAACGCACCTGTGGTACTAAGAAAATTGTCCATGAAATGCCGCAAAAAGGCCCGACATACGAGGAACAGAGAAAGCACATATGACCATCACCAATGGCAACACTAGACAAGCTCTATGGCAGTGTCGACAGCCTCAGGATGACCTCTGCTTTCTTTGAACAAATTCAAGTCGTGCGAAGAAGTAGAAAAGACTGGAAGCTATCTATTTAATAAACTATAGACAGGAATTTGGAATTGAAAGTTGAACATAATATATAGCAAAACTGCCCAACAAGGGAAGACCCAGATATCATATATAGTTGTCCTTACCGTCATGCAACACCGTGCATGGAAAGCCCGGGAATAAATTGATTTGGACACCTGACAAGAATGCAACCAAAGTTACCAATTGCGTGTATCTACGGTATCTGATATCAGGGTTGCAGAGCAAGAGGCAGACCACGAAAAAGATAGATAGATGGTATCAGTGAGATACTGAAAAAACACGTAATGACAACAACATCGGTGACAAAGATGGCACATGACAGAAAACTACACCTCCCCACAACATGGGTTTGTGTTGAACAACACAAGTGGATAGAAGATGGTAATGACTATTATTACTGGACGCACTCTATCATGTGACATGTCACGTGACGTTGAGCATTCAAAATTACCCCAACAGGAGTCAGCACTTTATATGTTCTTTCTTTTGACAGTGTGATTATCTCCTCTTTTTGTAAGATTTTTATTTTTAAAGTATTAAAGCAGGAAATGCCATTGAGGACGATGTGTTAGTGACGTCAATGCACTAGCCAACAACTTTTGTGAAATGGGGTAGCTGCCCTTCATTCACTAACCGTAAGCCAGGTGGCATTTACAAACGAACCCACTTATACATCTGGGTCAACTGAAGCGTGCCGGCAGCGGAAGTTGAAACACTACATTTGCCTTGTAAATTGTCTTATACTCAAGGCAAAGTAGTTTCGACAATGTCGGGTTAGTGTGTACCTTGATTTTCTCACAACTACAGACAGAAGCCATAAATGCCCTACCATTGAGCAATTGACGGGATGCATTAGCAACGCTCCAAAGTACCAGGTACGGAAGCAAATGTATGGTTCACATTGCTCCTTCCTGTCATCAATAGTCTACTAGTTAGGCCAAGTTCTCCTACACTATAGGGCTGTGACCTACAGTTCAAGAAGGCTAGATCGTCACGTCATGGGCCATTGCCTTTACGACTTGCCACAGCTGCAATGGTGCGGCGAATGCCGGTTCTCTTGTCATAAAGTCTGTTCAGTTCAGTGTTGCCTCCTTCCTGACTACAGAGGATGTATCCGGCGGTATAACACCGACTTTTTTTTTTTAATGCTCGTATTATCGTTTTCTTCTGTAAGAGTAAGACCCATTGTGTTAAGCCTGGGAGGTTGGACAATATTTTTTAGGACCATTTGTAGAAGCAGGCGTTTCTTCATAATGCTCGATAGTCTTTGAGTGAGAGAAAATACCTAGATCGAGGGTCTAACACCGCAGTGGCTGAGAAAAATATTATTAGGTCAAGACTGTGGTAACGCTGCCACGTCCATTTAAATCATCACCATAATGATCGAGTGCCGTCTCCGCAACGGAGGTTGGGGGGGGGGGGGAGGGGGGAGGCCTCAGTGGTCTCGAGGTGAGGTGTACGCCTCGGGTGCTGGAGATCACGTGTTCGAATCATGGTGGAGACCAAGATTTTTTTCACATGGATCTTCTGGTAAAAATTCTCATGATCTCCGAGTAGTGAGATCGGACTCACGTGTCAGTGTCGAGCACGTTAAAAATTGCTTGGCAGTTGGAAATCGAAAAGAGTAGGCTTAACGCCGCTGCCCGGACAAAATTCAAATTAAATTAAAAAATCTACCCAAGTTATTTGTACCTTTCCCCGGGTAGTGTTTTATGAGCAGCTATAGATGGCGCTTAACTGGCTGCGGGTCTACTTAGCTCTAAGTGTTTGAGTCTATTAACATGGACTCACACATCGGTAAAAACAACATTCCAAGAAACTGGGGGCATGCAGTCTGTGGAGTCTTCTAAATCAGTATAAAGACGTTAAGCTAAGGAATTAATTTTTATCTGTCTCGCGCCAGACTGGTACACGCAGTCAAACTGTGTCCCAACAACATCTTGATGTTGTCTATCTATCTGTACATCTGTCGTCCTTTTGTTCTCTACTCTGCCCTCCAAAATAACCTTAAGTAGACTACCATGGCGCTTAACATGATGAACATATTTGTTTTCTGCTTGTTATTTCTTTCCAAAGTATCTGCTTCACCTGAGGTGGTTCCAGAACCTCATTATTGGTTTTCATATCTTTCCAAGAAACTCGTCTAAGTCTTCTGAATACCCACATTTCAAAGTCTTCAATACACTTTTCTTTTTGTTTGGCAGGGTCCAGATTTCTACTAAATGCAGAGGACAATATGACTTGAGCGTGAATTGGATTTAATTGAAGGAGAGGTGCACACTGTCAGCCCCACTCTCTCGTCCTGCTTTCATTTGATCCAGGGGCAAGACATGATCAAGAAGACCGGAGCAGTAATTCGGACGTAGTGGGAGACCGATGAGATCTTCTGTGTCTAGCCTTGCCTGAAATCCTCCACAGCGAGTTGCTAGTAGTCGCCTCGCTGCCCGTTGACCAGCCAGTGGTTCTTCTGTACAGTCCGCCAAATCCAGTCTTCACATGCTCAGGTAAACACGCCCTATATCAACGTGGCTTTATTAGACCCATCATCTACTCTCACTTGGTGTAGACCGGGGAATGACTTCTGTCGCATGCTGGCGGCTACGGGAGCCTCAGGTGAGAGTTGAGTGCCAGGTGAGAACCAATAATGGACATACTATCCAAGATAGGGCACGACATGTCAGCTACTAGAGGTACTACCCCTCCCTGATACCCAATACACCCATATGGCTTGGCTTCGTTCGTTCTCAATTTCCTGCTACCAACCCCTGAAAGGACTTAAGAATCAGAATGTAATCCAGAGAAAGCTGTGTCGTAGTTTACATATTGACTGTGATATTTGCACCTTTCGGTCCAACACATCCGACTTCAGCAAGCATTCTTTTAGTACCGGGTTAGCATTCCGTCTTTGATCCCTTCTCCTTATCGTCTTCCCTGCTGCAGCCTGTTATCCAGGATCACCGCGTGGAGGTGTAGAAGGATATTGGCAGCTCTGGTTCGCTGGCCCTGACGCTAGCAGTCAGTTATGGGTCGCTGACCACTGCAGCTCATGCGCTGCTCTGCATCTTGATCCACTTCACCCATATAATAACATACTCCATACAATAATACTGAAGAATGTACAATTAATCATTCTCATTTGTCAGATGTGAAATATCTGCTTGAACAGAATCTCTCGTGCTGTTAAATGTATTTTGGGCCATTGCAATTCTTGTAATGATCTCCCTTTCACATTTGGCACCAGCCGAAATAAGTTGGCCAATATGTTCTTTCAAGAATGTATCCATTTATTTATTATCATATCACACCAACTGTTCGAATCACAGACTTAGTTCCCTCAAAATAGTATATCATTATAACACGACCGGCTAAGTAACGTAACATAGTGGTATACTCTCATGGCGAAGATCTTGTTTTGTCGTTTCCACTTGTGCCGTGAGGCTTCGTGGGAAGCCGTTGTTTTCTGTCCAGGGTCAGACGCGTCACTAAAGTAGTCGTCATCCCATGACGATGTAATGTAGAATATCCGCAACATTTCCTATCCATCTAGTTCTCAGTCTGCCACGTTTGCGAAGACCAGAACGTCGTGCGTTATAGGCGCACATTGGTCAGGCTGAATTCTCATTAGGCGAAGGTACTGGGTTCAATTGCCGTTTTTAACACACTCCAGTCAACCCAACTATAAATGGGTACTCTTGTTGTAGAAAGGACAGCGAGGAAGGGAACTGACAACTCCATCTAGCAAGTTGAAACCTAGTTCAATCAAGCGTCTAACACTACGTGTACTATCCCCCACTCACACAAAATTACATTGCACTAAAATATCTGGCACAGGAACACAATATCCCCTATTGTCTAACCTCCCTGGTGTGATCGATCAAGCGATAGAACAGTCTAGGATAGAAAAGTGGGTGGTAACAAAAGAACGGCGGAAGGCCTGTAAGAGAGTGCTTATACTTGTCGATTAATTTTTTTTAAATGAGAGAGAAAAATATATAGTCACCGATTGTTTTAATGCCTTCACGAAGGAATCATAATGTCAGAGGGCGGGAACAGTTTATAACATTGGTGGGTAATGATAATAGTTCTGACCCTTGCATTAAAAGAAGATGGAGGAGAATACAAGCCAGCTTATCTCCCTTATTCGAGATTGTACAGCGACTACTGTGAAGACAGATGGCGAGAATGGTCTTGGATTTTGTAATCGATATCTTGCTCGGACAGAAGAAGGTGATATAGATATTTACCAGGAAAACGGAGACAGTGCATCTAAGACTCCATTCACACAGAGTCTACACTGCCTGACACACAAAACAGAGTCTATACTACCTCATTCACACAAACAGAGTCTACACTGCCTGACACACAAAACAGAGTCTACACTGCCTGACACACAAAACAGAGTCTACACTGCCTGACACACAAAACAGAGTCTACACTGCCTGACACACAAAACAGAGTCTACACTGCTTGAAACACAAAACAGAGTCTATACTACCTCATTCACACAAAACAGAGTCTACACTGCTTGACACACAAAACAGAGTCTACACGGCTTGAAACACAAAACAGAGTCTACACTGCTTGACACACAAAACAGAGTCTACACTGCTTGAAACACAAAACAGAGTCTACACTACCTCATTCACACAAACAGAGACTACACTGCCTGACTCACAAAACAGAGTCTACACTGCTTGACACACACAACAAAGTCTACACTGCTTGAAACACAAAACAGAGTCTACACTGCTTGATACACAAAACAGAGTCTACACTGCCTGAAACACAAAACAGAGTCTATACTACCTCATTCACACAAAACAGAGTCTACACTGCCTGACACACAAAACAGAGACTACACTGCTTGACACACAAAACAGAGTCTACACTGCTTGAAACACAAAACAGAGTCTATACTACCTCATTCACACAAACAGAGTCTACACTGCCTGACACACAAAACAGAGACTACACTGCCTGACACACAAAACAGAGTTTACCCTGCATGACACACACAACATAGTTTATCCTGCATGACACACACAACAGAGTTTACCCTGCATGACACACAAAACAGAGTTTACCCTGCATGACACACACAACAGAGTTTATCCTGCATGACACACACAACAGAGTTTACCCTGCATGACACACAAAACAGAGTTTACCCTGCATGACACACAAAACAGAGTTTACCCTGCATGACACACACAGCAGAGTCTACCGTGTCCCAATCACAAAACTGAATCTACACTTCTTCACTCACACAAATCTGAGTCTACTCTGCTTCACTCACACAAATATGAGTCTACTCTGCTTCACTCACACAAATATGAGTCTACTCTGCTTCACTCACAGAAATCTGAATCTCTTCCACAAAGCTGTCTACCATGGCTCACTCCCAAAATAAACAACAATTAAGGTCCAGTATAATTAAGCCTAACACTTCATCCCTGACTTCACTGCTTGCTACAATACCATCTTGAAGTAGAAGAAAAAGAAGAAGAAATGCCTTTAGTATGCTGCGCAACATGCCTTAGTCTTGATTCGAAACTCAAAGCCTTAAATGCTACGTATGTGGAAGGGGTTTCCGTGCCAGGATTAGACTATACAGCCACCTCCGGACTCACTGGTGAGATGCAACCCAACATGTCTGACTGCTGTTGTCATCATAGCTTACGATGGGCGACTGTTATTATTTTGGAAATCACAGTGTCGATCGCTATCCGATTAGCCAGACTGCATGTACCAGCCTGTTTCCAGTGGGAACAGCTTGACAAAGAGGTGGGGGTGTTGATCAGTGCCTGACCCTGACTAACATAGTCTGATCAGTATGTTTTGCCTGATCTTGACTAACATAGTCTGATCAGTATGTTTTACCTGACCCTGACTAACATAGTCTGATCAGTATGTTTTGCCTGACCCTGACTAACATAGTCTGATCAGTATGTTTTACCTGACCGTGACTACCATAGTCTGATCAGTATATTTCACCTGACCCTGACTAACATAGTCTGATCAGTATGTTTCACCTAACCCTGACTAGCATAGTCTGACCAGTATGTTGCAAAACCGGTTCTCCCTACTTCCGTTTGAAAAAAAGGACCACTCTGAGCGTCCCCCCCCCCCCTCCCCCCATCGAATAGATGGGGTGAAACTATTGGGCCGTACAGAGGGTAACACTAAACATCTCAGTGCAGAGAAGAGAAGCAAACTTATCCCTTGCCTAACAACCAACGATGCCTAGCATTCTAGTAGTTTGAAGCGAAGGAAACGACTTTGTCTAGTCAAAAGTGAATTAATTATTGACCGAGCGCAGCGAAGCGTGTCGCAGGCACTAAATATGTAAAAATTGAACACCGGATCTTGACGTCTTGAGGTAAGGTTATCCTAGAGCAAACACTAATATGGTCGATGAACTGTTACGGAGTTCAGTGCACTGAGTAGGGTGTAAAATAAAACATGGATAGTAGTGGTCATAACATACGCAGTTAAGATGAAAACATGCATGTATGGAAACAGCCATCTCCGTGTAGGCTGTCTCCGCAGATCCCAAGTGGTCCGTCTGGGTCTTTGTGTGTGTGGGACAGGAATAGCACCACTGCCCCACCTTCTTCTTCGTTCGTTCGTTCTCAATCTCCATGAAAAGGGCTTTGCAAGCAGAATGTAGGCCTGCAGAACAGAATGCGTCGTGTCGTGGTTTACAACTTGGCTGCGATATTTGCACTTTTCGGTCCGACACATCCGACTTCAGCAGGCATTTGTTAGTACCGGGTTGCCTTCCCTCTTCGATCCCTTCTACTCTTGTCAGTCTGCTCTATCACAGCATGTTATCAATGATCACCGCGTGGAGGTGTAGCCATGATTAAGTGGTTTGTGTAGAGCAGCATAGATGGCGCCTTTCAGGCAGCGTGTCTACTTTGCTCTAGTGTTTGAGCCTATTAAGATGAACTCGAACATCGATTAATCACCCTCCGCGGCACTTGTCTCAACGCAGCGGAGTAAAAGCTGCTTAAGCCTAGCCCGCTAAGCAGGAATTCCTCCTCCTGGATACATCCAGCTCATACCAGAGCTGGGGCCTGCACAATAGCATCCAACACTGCAGAAGTACAGGCCGACTAAGAACTGTCTCCCTCCACAGGCTGCTCTGGATAAGTTGGCTGGATAGAGTGCCAAACTCTGTAGTCCTCAGCAGACTATCAATACGCTGCTGCAGAGATCTCAGATCGGATGGACTGGTTATGTTGTTCGCATGTCAGATGATCTCTTCCCCAACCAGTTGATGTACGGTTAGCTCAGGACAGGACAGAGCTCGCCGGGGTGGAAGGGGGCAGGGGGTTTAAGGAAGGGACAGAAGAGACATTACTCTAAAAATTTCTTTGAACAGGTTCTCCATTGATGTCACTGTCTTAGAGCAGATTGCTCCGAACTGCATAGCCTGGCGACCTATCATCACACAAGGTGCTCGTGAAACAGAAAATCATTACTGCTACGCAGAAACAATGAGCTGTACGAAAGGACAGCCATCAGTCCTTTGGACATCTACACTTGCCTTATGTTTCTCTGTAGCTGAATACGCTGCGTCAGTCTGGAAAAACTGCCCGTGCAAAACTAGTTGGTGCAGCAATAAATGAGGCGAGTCGGATAGTACCAGGGTGCCCAAAACCCACACCTATTGATAAAGTATACCTTATAATAGGCACCCCCTGAGATCCGAAGAAGCGTCGCAGCAGAAATCGAACGAGAAAAACCGGAGCACGACCCAAGACACCCAATGTTTGGACACCAGATATAAAACACAAGAAAAATCCAGACATAGCTTTCTAAAAACAACAAATCCCACACAGACAAACTCTGAAAGTCGCCGTATCGAGAGGTGGCACAAATTGTTGCAGGCCCCAGAGATGGAACTTCGGGAGGAACCTGCTCCTGGACATCATCTACCATACACAACATGGAAGTCGCTGAACAGACTCCGAACTGGTGTATCACGGTGCAAGAGGAATATGAAGCGATTAGGATACACAGATGATGACACATGTAACTGTGGCGCAATACAGTACCCAGACGACCTGATGACCTGCACCAACCTCCAGGAAACATGCAATAGGTGCGACATGCTGGAGGCAAATGAGAAGGCAATCCATGTCGCTGGATACTGGATGCAAGATATAAAACGTGGTGCTTGGACACGGAAAGAAAGTAAGTACTGGTTTCCTCGCTTGTGGACACGTCAGTGGCAAGATAACAAGTCAGTGCACTTGGGCATCAGTTTTTTTTAATGAATTGTGGGTAATTTTTATAGTTCCGGTGAGGCGTACTAACGTCTGGTCTGGCAAAACATACTGATAAGACATGTTAGTCAGGGTCGGCAAAATATACTGACCAAGACCCCCACATCGACTTCCGTGCAGCCCTCAGCTGGAAGCAGGCTGTTTTCGTGGCAATCTGGCTAATGGGCTGAGGGATCGACATAATCCCCGTAGTAGTGATCGATACACAGATGAAGCCGAGCACAGCAAAACCGTAAGGAGGACCCTGGTCCACCTTCATCAGCACGCTCGGGATGTGAGGAAAGCTGCAACAACCCGCCACTTTACGTCCTTTTCATGGCTCACAAAAGAGACCCAGTGGTCTCGAGGTTAGGTGTTCGCCTCGGGTGCTGGAGGTTGCGGGTTCAAATCACGGTGGAGACAGGCATTTTTGTCACGTGGATCATCCGGTAAATATTTACCCTGATCTCTGAGTAGTGAGATCAGACACCCGTGTACAGTGGCTCGCATGTTAAAAATACCTTAGTAGTTTAAAATCGAAAAGAGTAGGCCTAACGGCCGCTGCTCTGGCAATATTCAAGTTAAAAATCTACTCCAATTATTCTTCTATGGATATAGGTCCCACAGAGAATATGCCGCAAAAAGGGGACTTTGTGGCTATAACATCAGGTCTTGGTTATGAGTTAGCGGAGCGGCATAGATGCGCCTGACAGACTGTTGGGCTACCTTGCTCTAATTTACGCTTCCACCAGTCCCAAAGATAGGCGATCGTATATTCCGGAGGCTAACAGATGCTAGGATTGACCTGGCAAGTCACCAGTAGATTTTCATCTACCAAAAGATATGAAACAAAGGAGGTCGCATCCCCCCCCCCCCCCCTTCCCCCGACGTCTAACGACATAAGTGGACTGAAGGTAGATAGGCAAAAGAGTAAATCTACTCATTGTAGGCATTCAACAATAATAATAACAACAACATTATAGTTCACTGCTGTTTTTGTTTCCATGCCATAAAGTCAGGTACTCCTTTACAGCTACGTCGGCTTGATCGAGGTTCGATAACGAAGTCCGTACCAGGTACCTTTGCTGCGAGAACTCAGACTTCGCTGTCGTCGCTGTTGTTGCTGCTGTTGTTGTTGTTTTTTTGGGTTGTTGCTTTTGTTGTTTTTGTTGCTGCTGTTGTTGTTTTTGTTATTGTTGTTGTTGTTGCTATTGTTGTTGTTGCTATTGTTGTTGTTGATTGCTATTGAATGTCCACAAAGAGTAGGATTACTCTTTTGAGTGCCTTAAAAATGACGTTATCGGCGGGTTGTCGTAGCTTTCCACACATCCTGAGCGAGCTGATGAAGGTGGACAGGGGTCCTCCTGGTTGTTGTACTATCCTTGGCTTCATATATGTGTCACTCACCACTACGGGGATCATGTCGATCCATTACCTCGTTGGCCAGACTGTTGTGAAAACAAAAATAGGTTGTTTCCAGGAAGAACTGCGTGGAAGCCAAGGTGAGGGTTTTGGCCAGTATGTTTTGCCTGAACCTGACTAACATGTCTGATCAGTATATCTTGCCTGACCAGACGTTAGTATTCCTTTCCGGCATGATTGGGTAGCAGGCATATAAGTCTGACATCTCCAGTGGCATTAGTATCGCCTCTTATATGGTGTCCTTGCAGTCAGTCAGCCGGCAATCCACTGGATGTAGCATTATCAAAGCAGTTATGGATCGATCAGCAAGGGGGCGCCTGAGAGGAAGTAGCAATACGACCATCAGTTTCCCTACCTTTCGCCATTTGCTGAATTATTGTGAACACCTATGGGTTTGTCCGGAGCGCAGTGACACCGATACTTAACATAATAGTACGCTCTCTTTGTCCTCTGCCCTTGCCTTGCGTCTTTATTGGGAAGAAGGAAATGACGTCTTCTCAGAAGTGAATTAATTATGCAACCGAGTGCAACGAGGCATTGCGCGAACAGACAGGATTCTCAACACGGTGTCTCTATGGGTACATAGAGTCGCATAGCAGGAGATGGACATGGATGGGCAGCCTTCCAAATCGCTACGTGAGGGCATATATATAGTCTATTATACTTTGAAAGAGAAACTCCTTAGAACATTGATTATGATCACAGTATTAATAGATTTGCAGAAATGAAGACAAATCAATCTATATATTATTCTTCTTCGTTCGTTCTAAAATTCCCGTAACAAGTCCCGAACAGGGCTTTGCAAGTAGCCGGATGTGATTCGGAGAACGGAATGCGTTGTGTCGCTAGTTTACAGATTGACTGCGATATTTACACCTTTCGATCCGAAACATCCTTCTTCGGCAGCAGACATTTTTTGGAGTAGCGGGTTAGCCTTTCCTCTTCGATCCCTTCTCCTTAACCAGTCCGCTCTGTTGCAGCCTGTTATCCATGATCACCACATGGAAGCGTAGAAGAGTCTTGGCAGAGCCGGTTCGCTAGTCCTCACGCTAGCAGTCAGCTATGGGTCACTGACCGCTGCAGCTCATGCGCTGGTTAGCATCTTGATCCCAATCTATAATATGAAAATGGTTCACATAAAATGAACTGATAGCAGTCAACGACTCGTAGCTGCCTGCTTACATCAGGGTCAGCAAACCACAGCTGACAAAGACTATATACCGCCTCCAATGGTGGCCCTGGACACAAGCTGCACTAATGTAGTCTGGGATAAGAGAATGGTAATCGTAATGTGAATGTGAACACAATACACTCCAAACTCCACCCCCCCCCCCCCCCCCTTTCAAGGCAGCTGAAATGTGGCGTGGTCGGCCGAAAGACGCAGATATTCCAGCTTTAGTGTACTCCATCTTACATCGCCCCAGCTTCCATTTCAGAACGAACGCAGAAGAATCAAGACACACGAGGAGAACAAGAAGAAGAAGAAGAAGAAGAAGAAGAAGAAGAAAAAGATTAAAAAGAAGTAGAAGAAGAAGAAGAAGAAGAAAAAGAAGAAGAAGAAGAGGAAAAAGAGGAAGAAGAAGAAGTAGAAGAAGAACAAGAAGGAGAAACGACTTCATTGCAACTGGCGCCAGATATGTGCCACTAGTATCTACGGGGATCAAGATATTGAGCTGTGCACGAGCTAAAGCGGTCAGAGACCCAAAGCTGACTGCTAGCGTCAGAGGCAGCGATCAAGAGCTGCCAAGACCCTTCTACACCTCCACGTGGTGATCCCAGATTACAGGCTGTTAAAGGTACAATCTGCCTAGGCAGAAGGGATCGAAGATCGAAGGGTAACCCTGTACCCAACAATGTGACGCTGAAGTTGGATGTATCGGACAGACAGTTGCAAATATCGCAGTCAAGCTGTGAACTACGACACAGCGCATTCCGTTCTCTGGACAACATACTGGTACTTGAAACCCCTTTTCAGAGCTTGGTAGCAGTAGTTTGAGAACAAACAAAAAAGAAAAGGAAGAAGAAAAAGCAGAAGAAGATCTTTTACCAGCCTGTACGTCATTTTGTGTCAATCTTAATTGCACATTCTTCAATCACCATACACTGTTGAAAAACCAACTTATTTTTAGCTTTTTTCATCTCGCTCTTAATTTTTTTTATTGATATAGCGTTACTTCTGCGTCCCTTCTATGTAGTATAATATACTTTGGGGGACTGTCTTTTATTACGAAGTGTAAATATACCGTCTGTTGTGTAAAGGTTTCATCTTTCTCCGTTGTTTCCCTAATAGCCAGTTAGCAATTTCTATTGAAGGGTAGACCCGTCTGGGGTGAAATGTTAGAGTCTTCCTTGTACTAAGAAGATTTCTGCCGAAGACGGATGTGTCGGACCGGAAGGTGCAAATACCGCAGTCAAACTGTAAACTAGCGACACAATGCATTCCGTTCTCCGGACTACATCCTGGTACTTGCAAAGCCCTGTTCAGGATTAAGAACGAATGCAGAAGCAGAAGAAGTACTAATAAATAATTTTGTGAAATGAGGTGGCCAGTTTCCGTGTTCGCCTTTTTCCTGTCCTTGTCATCAGTCCGATCACCACTTACAGCTGTGGACTGATTGAACCTTTGCCATGAGTGCTCTACACTTAAACCATTTGGTAACGTTTGTATTTCCGGGTCGATGTTAGTAAGCTAAGACAACTGTTCGCATATAAAAGGGTTTTGTATGTCGTCGTTCCTGGATCAGCACCTGCAATCGCTTTAGATTTAAAGTGTGAATCCCGGATCGAAACTGATTCTGTGTTAGGATGTAGTCAATTTGACTGTGATGTGCACAGATGGTTCAGCAGAGGGGGCAGGTCGAAACGGGGAAGAGGCATATTCATAAGACACTAAAGTGGAAATATAACAGAAGAGGCCCTGCCAACAGAAAAGTCGTACACAAACCCCTGAGCAGAATCTTTGGCCCTCCTGCGAGCACTGAGAATAGTTGAAACAGAAAGACAATCACCAACAAAAAAAGTTGCATTCACAAAACTATTAGAGGCAATACAAACAACAAACAATCAACCACTGTCAGAACTATTAGAGGCAATACAAACAACAAACAATCAACCCCTGTTATCAGAGATCAGAGCAGAACTAGGAAAACTCCAGAGATCCTCAACAATAGCGCTCCAGTGGCTAACCTCCCATTGCGGAAACAGGAAACGAGTGAGCTGACGCTCTAGCAAAATATGGCACACTTTAATCATCGAGTACCATACAGAGAGATCAAGAAAATCATAAGAAATCAGAATATACACCAATGGAGAGAAGACAGAGAAATAAGCAGTACACCAGACCCAATTCACCAACTCAAAAGAAATCAACAAACTACCTTATTTCGCCTAAGAACTGGACACTGCAGACTACTAGAACATCTATACCGACTGACGATCTCACACACCGATGAGTGCCCATATGGAACAGAAGGCCAGAATGCTGAACACATTCACGTCTGACGCTGTCAGACGTCAACTTGTATTTGTTCGAAGAAAACAGCTGTCATCCTGAGGCTGTCGACACTGCCATAGAGCTTGTCTAGTGTTGCCACTGGTGATGGCGATGAACACATTCTACATGAATGCCAAATCTAAAGGGAAATGAGATACCAGGCCGGGCCAGAGGGTGTGGAGCTGAGACAAAAGCTGTGAGGCAGCGGCTCCGACCTGGTGAAGACTACAGATTTCATCATGGCGACTGGCCTGCAGATACAGCATGACCAAAAGATCCTGAAAGCAAAGAAGAAGTTGTGATTGTGATCTAACCATTAGACGGATGCCACGTTTGGTGTCTCAAAGCTTTATATACTTCAAACGTGTTCGTGGGAACGGCGTGGCCTAGTGGTTAAATGGCACGGCTCACAACCAGAAGGTGCTGGGTTCGATCCCCATCACAGCACCGGCCGTTACCCCGGGGAAGCAAACCCTTAGAAAAATGCAGGAGGAAGCAGACCCTTACATAAAATGCATGCTGAAGTCGGATGCACTGGGCCGACAGGCGCAAAATAAAAACCACAGTGTAACGCACACACGCCTTGGGGAATAGATAAATAAGGCGAACGCAAAAAAAAAAAAAAAAAAAAAAAAAAATGATTGGGTATTATTCTCAAAGTCATGCACAACTCTTCAAAATATGCTTTCGTACATATTCTGTATGAACGATATTAACTTCTTTAAGTTTGTCTATGCTGTCATTTTATGGCATGTGTATATTGTGCTGGGCTCTCCATTCCATCCTCATGGATCGTTTGTTGAGTGTCTTACTTCTTTATAACTCTGTTAATGGAGAGTCTGTGTGTCGTCACTTCCGAATTTTGCGAGTTCATCTGCCTTCTTGTTTCCAAGGATCGCATAGTTGTTGGGAATCCACCGTAGCACTATATCTGTGTTTTTTCTTACTTTTTAAACAGCAACCCGATGTAATATATTTTATTGCGTGTGAACGTCTATCTTGTTTGTGACTTTGAGTAGGCTTGTGGAGTCTGTTAGAATGACCATTTTCCTTACAGTTGTGGTGTGGCTTATAAGAATATGAGCTGTTTAATGTACACCTGTTGCTTCAGCTCTGAAACCGTTACAAGTTTTACCTGTTGGTATGGAGTGGTTTTCTATGTATAGTACTTGTATAGCCTTCTCTATCTCTGCTAAAATGGCTTCTGCTGCATCTCCGTCCAGAAATGTTGCTTTACCTCTAGCTTCAACATGCCTTTTAACATGTCAGTTCATTCAGGAAATGGTGAAGCGTGTCTGAACTGGTAGTATTGGTACTACCATTATGGCAACCAGGCAGCTGCCTAAGGTGGTGTGGGCAGAGGGGCATGGATTATTTGGGTCAATTTGTTAAGAGTGCGAGAAACCAGAAAATAGTAGGCTCTTTCAATCATGACTGACTATAGTTTAGTAACCCCTTTCAGTCATGACTCACTACATTATAGTCGCCTTTTTCAGTCATAATTTAACTTAACTTCTTTATACTGGTTTAGAAAGGTCCGCAGTCTGTGTACAACCACTTTCTTCTACTCCACTTGATCTAAAATAGCTGTGTGCTTCCAGTCTATTCTTGGATGCATTAACTGACCATGCCATCGCTATTTCCTATGGCAATGCATTCTAAGCATTCACCACTTTCTGACTAAAAAATATTTCTTGGTATCTAATCCAGACCTGTCTGCAGTTCATTTGTAGCTATTCCCTCTTGTTCTCATAGGTGGTTGTATTTTGAAAAAAACAAAAACATTTTATATAATAATTTATCCTTTCCCCTGATTATCTTATACAATCATGTCGAATTCTTCACTTTTCTAAATATTGTAGGTAAGTTTTTCTGTCTTTCCTCATAACTATAATTCCAGAATCCCACTATCAGTTTTCTTCTTCCTCTTTGTTTCCTTTCCATTATGTTTATATCCTCTCTACAATAATGACTCCACACCTTAGCGCAGTACTACAATCTAGGTCTAACTAATGCTTTATACAGTTTGACTATCACTTCTTTGCTCCTATGTTTAATATTTCTTCTTATCATCCCTAACATTGCATTTGCCTTTTCCCATGCTACCTGGACTTGCTCACTCACCTTACCTGTATGATCTATTATTCCCCGTTTCATTTATTTTCTTTTTTTTCTATTATTATTCTCTCTCACCCTGTAATTATGTTCCATATTGGATCTACCCATGTGGATGACAGTACATTTATCTACGTTAAACTCCATCTGCCAGCTCTCATACCATTCTTGAATTTAATCTAAATCCGACCTCAATATATCCGCCTCTGCTTTCAATGAGACATCGCTGTATAGTTTTGTGTATTCTGCGAATTTTCCAATCATGGATCCGACATCAACATCAAAATCATGTATACAAGTATATACCACGAACAAAATTGGTTTCAACACCGAGCTCTGATGCACTTAAATTTTTACCTCACATCACCCAGAGTACTCTTTATTTATGTCAGCAGATTGTATTTCTTACCGATGCAATGTCAGTTCTGCAAGCTCTCAAAAATGATAAACTGCCAGAGCTTAAGAAAGTCTTGGGCGAACTAAAAGCCTAAAGAAGGGTAGTGCTACAGTGGATACCATCACACTGTGGCATAACAGGAAATTAGACAGCAGACAGGTTGGCAAAGGAGGGAGCAACATAAGAACAAAACGAACAAACAATCACCTTCCAAAAAAAGAAGACACTTATCCAAGCAATAAGGAAAGTTGACCAAACAAAAGACAACTATCACTGTCTTGATCGAGCAGAACAAGTGATCCTGTTCCGCTTGAGAATGGGACATTGCAGATAGAATATCCATTTACACCGGCCATGCGTATGTGTGGGCAGGCAGCACGGACATCCGAACATATCCTGTAAGACTGTTATATGCTTGGTCAATTGCATACTTAGCACTGGCCCACGGAAACGAATATCCACAGAAAGCTGTTTGGAAGCCTCGAAGAACTCTCCACTACGGCAGCCTTTATCTAGAGAACTGGGCTTCACGTATAGACGTAACAAGAAAAAGCATGGCGAACGACAAAAAGAGAAGGAGATTTATATCCACTCTCTGCCATCTTTCCGTTAACAAATATTCTATTCATTTGGCAACTCCACCACCGATTCCATATGATTTCAGTTTCCTAAATAATCTTTGATGAGCTACTCTGTCAAAGGCCTTTGTAAAATCTAGATAAATTACATTCACTGGCTCCCCTCCATCTATCATTTTGATAACCTCCTCCGTGAATTCTAATAGATTTGAAAAGCACGATCTCCCTCTAGTAAACCCATGCTGACTATTTCTGATTAGATTAAATGTGTCCAAGTGCATTTTCATGTTTTCTTTGATTATTGCCTCTAAGATAGTGCAGACTTTGTTCGTTAAACTCACCGGTCTATAATTTGGTGGATCTGATTTTTTGCTCCTTTTGAACAAGGTGATTATTTCTGCATTTTTCCAGTCCCCTGGAACAATCTCTTTTGCAAGTGATTGAGAACATAATATAGCCAATGGTTTTGCTTTAGGATCTTGGAGCAGTCTTCTTTTTGTGTAGACTGTGCCAAAGTACTGATTGGGTAGATTATGAGCATCCATATTCTCATTTATAATTTTTCCTGAGCTATCTTTGAGGGGGCTTTCTTTGTCTTTAGTTCTCTGTTTATATTTCTGACGTTAGAAAAGAAGCTCTTGCTATCAGTCTTGATCTAATGAGCAAGTTTTTTTTTCTCAGTCTATTGTTGCTGCTCTATTTATTACGTGAACTATGTTTCTTTGCTATTTGCCTCAAGCTTTCCCGCAATGAATGAGAAGGCCCGCTTCTACTTCCTTTGCCTCTGTGGTTCCAGAACAGAGACTGTCATGAAACGGTATCATCTGATGCTCTGGGTATATTACCTATCCAGCGCAATCTCCTCCTCTTCAAGTCCCTCGTCAGTTTTCTCGTACAGATCTACATTAATAATCTCTTCACACCATTTCAATCCTTATATTCTGTGCAGACTGACAATAGGATGATGCAACACTCGAGGGGCAACTCTCATCAAAAGTCTTTTGTTTGCTTTCTCCCTGCGAGTTGTCGTTTCCCTTCTCCGTGCTGCAAGAGTTTCTTTTCACCCGGCATGAGTTGGTTATTTGGGATACATCTCCACTTGGATCGGTCTGCAGCTTCTGTCTTCCCAGACTCATGTCGGGGCTTTCATGCCATGCTTACACACATCCGTGAACATCAGCTGTGGTCATCTGGCTGTTTTTTTGCCACCCGCTAACTGGTCATAGAGTACATATTTGGGGATGGAACCATCTTCGTTGCGACGAACATGACCAAGTCATCGTAGTTTTCGATGTCTAAATAGAGTGCAAATGCTTGTGAGCCTGGTGCAAGAGTGCACCTCTGCATTTGTCACTCTGTCCCTCCATGTAATGCCAGGAATGAACCACAGGTGCCGTAGATGGAAAGTGTCACGCCTGTGCTCTTGTTTGGCATATGTTGTCCAAGTCTCGCTGCCATATAGGAGCATGCTGACGTACACATGTACTGTAAACCATGGCCTTGGTTTTTAATTATCAGTTTCTGGTTTTCTCAAAACACACGTTCTGAGACGAGCAAATATTGCAGCAGATTTGCCAATGCGGCTGTGTACTTCTATTATCTATTACATATTATCTATTATGTCTATTTTTTTCTATTACTTCCTGTCCCAGCAGATTTGTTTTGTTGAGACTCATCTAAACCAGAACAATGAGTAGGAATATTAAGGGGGTGGGAAAAAGCCGAGTAGCGTCTTGTTCACCGGCTCTAATGCAAACAACCGGCTTTGTGTAGCTGATTGCGGTTATCTCGTTCACTGCTCTCTTCTGTCTTCATCCATGTATAATGTCTATACGGTAATGTAAGAATGTCAGCTCTTTCATGCCGTGAAGCCCAGCATAACCTGTACAGATGGTCCACACAAGCCCTCTTGAATTGAAAGAGGCGTCGAGAACGGCGTGGGCTAGTGGTTAAGTGGCACGGCTCACAACCCGAAGGTGCTGGGTTCGATCCCCATCCTAGCACCGGCCGTTACCCCGGGGAAGCAACCCCTTAGAAAATGCAGGAGAAAGCAGACCATTACATAAAATGCATACCGAAGTCGGATGCACTGGGCCGACAGGCGCAAAATAAAAACCGCCAGTCGTATTGCCTTATGTCTTGCCGCTGGCCCAAGGTAGATCGGGATCAGAAAGTGAGGTTGAGGACCAGCGCAGCTTCTTCATCACTATAATCTAAGTTCAGGGCAAGTTGCATCATCAAGCCAAAACTGGTTGATGGTGTCGCATCACCGCTTGCGATGGGCAACTAACCTTTCAAATGTGTACCGTATCTGTTGTTAATAGAGGACCTGAAGAAGAGAGTCTGGGAAACTACACCAAGGACCTGCGTTATTGGCACTCTCATGTAATGAAGCGAGACTTGGAGCACTTACACTAAACAGGAACGGCGGCTGAACACCTTTTACATGAGGTGTCTACGGCGTATATTGGGGATTGTGTGGCAAGAGAGAGAGAGAGAGAGAGAGAGAGAGAGAGAGAGAGAGAGACACACAAAATACGGTTTTGCAGAGAGCAAACACTAACAGCATGTACTCGATGTTGAGCCAGCGACGTCTACGGTGCTTGGGACATGTTTATCGCATGGAAGACGAGAGGCTGTCAAAGGATATCCTTTATGGACAGCTAGCCATTGGAGTTGCAAGAATCGGCTGTCCCAGACTGCGATTCAAGGACGTATGCAAGAAGAACATGAAGTCATGTGACATCCCATCCGAGGGCTGTGAAGAAATTGCTCGGGATCGAGCTATCAGTTGGAGGGCGCGTAGTGGCTGCTGACGCTAGTATAGGTCTTCTGACTGTGGCAGGGACTGTTACTCGTGGATCAGCATTTACAGCCATAGCAGACAGTGTCGAAATACAGGAGACGGAGCTGGACAAAACTTACAGGGCGCCACACGTATGGTCTATAGAGACTGATACGCCTATGAAGACGAGACAACAGGCAGGGAGAAAATGAACTACACACTCCAACTTATCAAAAGTTCACGCCAAGTATAATGGTATATAAGTCTTCTTCACCCACAATAGTGTCTGCTATCAGATACGTTTTATCGTTACCATTTCTTATCTCCAGGTAGGAAAGGCTCGATAGTCTTAGTAAGATAGCGTTCTTAGAAGAAATAGCTCTGACAACAACCCAAACTATTGTCTTACAGATAGGTTGAAGACAAATATATACTAAAAAAGCAAACCAAATACACGCACAAAGACGGATGAACTGTGTCTCATTGTTAAGAACACAGTCTCCCAATATTTATTTTAAAAGGTACACAGTTCTGGTTAAGACATTGGTGGATGGCAGATGTAGATGTCTTAAACTTCCAGGGGGTTAATGTGGATTTACTGTCCTGGTCTTGCTATGGCTCAGAGCACGGGGTGAGTTGATATCCTGGTTACACAAACATCAATTATGGGCACACTATCAATATTGAGCTTCGGAAAGGAATAATCACTAAACAAATGTTTGCTTGGCTTGGCTTCGTTCGTTCTCAATCTCCCACTACCAAACCCTGACACGGGTCTAAGTAGCAGAATGTAGTCCAGAGAACGGAATGCCTTGTGTCGTAGTTTACAGCGTGATTGCGATTTTTGCACCATTTGGTCCAACACATCCGACTTCAGCAACCATTTTTTGAGTACCGGGTTAGCATTCCATCTTCGATCCCTTCTCCTTAGCCAGTCTGCTCTGCTGCAGCCTGGTCCGTAGCACTGTACGGCTCTGAAATATGAACTCTAGACGAAAAAGATGACAAGATGACAGAAGTTTTGGAGATGCGGTGCTGTCGCAGGATGCAAATAGTGAGATTGACAGAAAAAATAGTCAAATGAACAAATGCTTAAAGACAGTGTCACATAAACAACTAATGGCAAGTATACAGAAAGGTAGACTGTTTTAGCTTGGCCACAACGTGAGACATGATTTAATATTGAAAATACTAGAATGCAAAATTCAAGGGGAATAAAGAAGAGTGCGTCGAAGAAACAATTACATCTCGTTTGCGTACAAGAACGTTGGGGTGCAGACATACTGAGTTGAAGAGATCTGCTTGGAACAGAGAACAGTGGCGTGACATGATCAGAAGACTTCAACACCAGTCTCAGGACTGACTAACAGAAGACATTGGTGTGACATGATCAGAAGACTTTAACACCAGTCTTCGGACTGACTAACAGAGGACAGTGGTCTGACATGATCAGAAGACTTCAACATCAGTCTCCGGACTGACTGACCTGATGATGAAGAAATGTGTTACAAACTATGCCATAATAAGGGATTTGCAAGAAGCAGGATGTAGTCAGCAGAACGGAATGAGTTGTGTCGTAGGTTACAGATTGACTGCGATATTTGCACCTTTCGTTACGACACATCTGAATTCAGGTAGCCTTTTTGGATACCAAGCTAGCCTTCCCTCTTTGATCAATTCTCCTTAGCCAGTCTGCCCTGTAGCAGTCGGCTATCTAGGATCACCGTGTGGAGGTGTAAGAGAGTCTTGGCAGCTGATGGTAGCTGGCCCTTACGCTAGCAGTTAGTTTTGGGCCACTGACCGCTGGAGCTGACGCTCTGCTCAACATCTTGATCCCAGACCTTGATATGAGGATGCCAGAAGAAGATGAAGAAGAAGAAGAAGACGAAGATGAAGAAGAAGAAGAAGAAGAAGAAGAAGAAGACAAAGAAGAAGAATATGATGAAGAAGAAGAAGAAGCAGATGAAGAAGAAGAAGATGTAGAAGAAGACGATGAAGAAGAAGAAGAACAAGAAGAAGAAGGTAACGAAGAAGAATTAAATTACTTTCTTGCCTCAGTATCCATTCTCATACTTGAAGATGGTGTCTCGTGCATGATACAAAGAGAAATCGAGATGTAAGCAAGCACCAGGATTAGCACAGATATTATCTCAACTCTTCGTTTAGTAGAGAATTGGATAGCATTCTCACAGAGAAGGAAGATTAGACTATTCTACACTAATGTCGAAGCAGTAATTCATAATGCACCGAAACATGACATGTAACTAAGAGTCTCATATCCAGACTGTAGACCTTCAGCCGCTTATGTCTGCGTCACGTTTTGCCTATCAGATGGTCGGATGTAATAACAGGCACGGATTTTGTGGCGCAGAACATGATAATAGCAAATACAGTTTGAGATTGGAAAGATAGTTTCGAAAGACAGATAGATAGGCAGGACGACCTACCTACCTGGCATACCGACCCTGACCGACCGACATACGACAAACCTACCTGACAGACAGATAAACAGACAAGAAGCATGACCAGCCGACCTGACCGACCGACCTGACTGACCGACCGATCAATAGATAGACAGACATACATCACCAATGACCGACAGACCGACCTGACTGACCGACCAATAGATAGACAGACATACATGACGAATGACCGCCGACCGACCTGAATGACCGACCGACCAATAGATAGACAGACATACATGTCGAATGACCGACCGACCGACCTGAATGACCGACCGACCTGACTGACCGACCAATAGATAGACAAACATACATGACGAATGACCGACCGACCTGACTGACCGACCGACCAATAGATAGACAGACATACATGACGAATGACCGACCGACCGACCTGAATGACCGTCCGACCTGACTGACCAATCAATAGATAGACAGACATACATGACGAATGACCGACCGACCTGACTGACCGACCGACCAATAGATAGACAGACATACATGACGAATGACCGACCGACCGACCTGAATGACCGACCGACCTGAATGACCGACCGACCTGACTGACCGACCAATAGATAGACAGACATACATGACGAATGACCGCCGACCGACCTGAATGACCGTCCGACCTGACTGACCGACCGACCAACAGACACATAGACATGACGAATGGCCGACCGACATACCGACCGACCGACCTGACAGACGGAACGACCAAGAGACTAGACAGACAGACAGGCATACGGACGGACGGATGGATAAATAGATAGATAGATAGATAGATAGATAGATAGATAGATAGATAGATAGATAGATAGATAGATAGATAGATAGATAGATAGATAGATAGATAGATAGATAGATAGATAGATAGATAGATAGATAGATAGATAGATAGATAGATGGATGGATGGATAGATAGATATATAGATAGATAGAAAGATAGATAGATGGATGGATGGATGGATGGATGGATGGATGGATGGATGGATAGATAGATAGATAGATAGATAGATAGATAGATAGATAAGATAGATAGATAGATAGATAGATAGATAGATAGATAGATAGATAGATAGATAGATAGATAGATAGATAGATAGATAGATAGATAGTTCGAACGTGACTGGGACGAATCCCAATTATATAACAATATCTAATATGCATTACAATCCACAGGGGACGATTGAGCAGACTGGCCAAAGAACACATATCGAATAACAATGGATGAGATAGGGAAAGCGTATACGGTTTTTTTTTTTTTTTGGATGGAGCTCAAGAAGACGGTCCAAAATATGAATGTATGAAGTATGTACTGGGCTTCTGTGGAATCGAAACTGAAACAAAAGTGTTAGTCTGCGAAGATAACATTGTGAATAAGGAACAATTAAGAAGCTTAACTCCCCCCCCCCTCCCCCCCCCCACCTCCCTTTCCTTGAAGATGTTCTTGAGTGATCCAGTTTTCTTCTTCTTCGTTCTCAAGTCCCTCTACCAAGCCCTGAAAAGGGCTTTGTAAGTAACAGGAAGTAGTCCGGAGAACGGAATGCTTCATATCGTAGTTTACAGCTTGACTGCGATATATACACCTTTCGGTCCGACACATCCAACTTCAGAATAACCTTTATAGGTACTCCGTTAGCCTTCCCTCTTCAATCCCATCTCCTTAGCAAGTCTGTTCTGTTGTAGCCTTTCATTCAGGATCACCGCGTGAAGGGGGAACATGGTTTGATCAGAGCTTTTCAGTGAGTTATACTGGCGGGAACCTATGCTCCTGGCAGCTTCAACCAGACCTAGAAGATCACTGGTAAGAGAACAGACGGAGAATGATGTTCAGGTCCTTCAAGGGTTACCCTGGTTGTGGATCAACGTGATCCCTGTAGTAGTGACCGTCACGCAGAGGAAGCCAATCAAAGCACAACCGCCTGGAAGACCCCAACCCACCTTCATCACCACGCATAGGATGTGAGGAAAGCTACTATAACCCTTCACTTAATGTTCATTTCAGGGCGCACAAAATATCAAACTTACTCACTGTAGGCATTAAACTTCTTATTCTTCTTCTTTGTATGCTGTCAGACGTCAACTTTAATTTGTTCGAAGAAAGCAACAGTTATCCTGAGGCTGTCGACACTGCCATAGAGCTTGTCTAGTGTTGCCACTGGTGATGGCCACATGTGCTTTCTTTGGTCCTCATATATTGGGCAATTTTGCAGCAGATGTTCAGCGATCATTTTCCCTGTACCACAGATGCATTCGTCAGTAGCATCTATCTTCAGTTTATTGAATAGATGGTACCTCAGTCTGTTGTGGCCCGTGCGGAGTCTGAAGACCACGACCTGCTCTCTTCTGTTCAACTGGTAATAAGCATCATTTTTGTGTGTAGCCAGTATGCTTTCTTTCCCATTTGGCCATGTATCTGGCCCTCATAAACCTTTTAGACTCTTCGTAGGTCACACTAGAATCTGGTTGTGGTAACCTTGCACCTTCTTTTGCCAGTCTGTCTGCCTGCTCGTTGCCTTGAATGTTACAGTGTGATGGAACCCACTGTACCATTACTCTTTTTGGTGTGGACTGCTGGCATAGTTGACAGAGATCTGCTCTTAAGTCATTAAGTTCAGTATTTTTCTGGCTTTTTAGTGCTGTAACCACGGACAGGGCATCTGTAAACAGACTATCTGGCTTTCATTGCTTTCGCCTGTCAGCTTTGCTTCTACTGCAGCCTTCAATGCCTCTGCCTCCGCTCTGAAATTGCTGGGCATTAAACAACAACAACATCAGGATGGGCATCCGGAGTAAAATGCCCTGATGACCAAAATTATGAATCAATGTTGTTGTACTGTAGGAAAGTTGGCTTTAGACCAGCTGTTGTTGTTGTTGTTGTTGTTGTTGTTGTTGAATGCTGAGTAACTTTACTCTTTTATGCGCAATGAAAAAGGCGTTAATGTGGCGGGTTTCGGTATCTTTCCTCACATCCCAAACGTGCGGTTGTGCTGTGCTTGACTTAATCTACGTAACGCTCACTATTACGTGGATCGCATCGATCTGCCACCTCGTTATCTACACTGCAGTGAAACAGCCCGTTTCCAGTGAGAGCTGTACGGAAGTGAGGTAGTGGCCTTGTTGAGTATATTTCTCCAGACCTTGACTAAAATTGTCCCATCGGTATGTTATTCCTGACCAGGCGTTAGATTCCTCTCTCCGCATGAAGTGGAGGGAGTTTGTTGCTACCCTTAAAGACCCATTAGTCAACGACTGCCAAGTCCTGGCCAAGGAACGAAGACAAATAATAAATAGCAAAGTTACCTAATCTAGAAAGCGATGCACTGAGAAGGCGCTAACCCACGATCAAACAAATTGATAGTTGACATTAATTAACCACAAATTTACCACGGCGTCCCAGGAATTGTGGGCTCATGTCCCATATGTCCATGCATTAAGACGGCATTGGATGAAATCACCCGTGGCACACCATGTAATTTTCCAAGTATGCTATCTTCTTCTTCTTATTCTTCTTCTTCTTCTTGTTCTGCATCTTTTTCTTCTGCATCTTCTTCTTAACTTAACTTAACTAAACTTAACTTAACTTAACTTAACTTAACTTAACTTAACTTAACTTAACCTAAACTTAACTTAACTTAACTTAACTTAACGTCTTTATACTGGTTTAGAAGACTCTGCAGAGTCTGTACAAAAACAGTATCTTTTACATTCACGTGATCTAAAAATACCTATGCGCATTCAATCTATTCTCGAATGCCTTAATTGACCCTGTCTCCACTATTTCCTGTGGCAATGCATTCCAAGCATTCATCAATCTCTGACTAAAAAAATATATTTTCTTATATCTAATTTGGTCCTTTCTTTAATTAATTTGTGGCTGTGTTTTCTTGTTCTTGTAGGCGGCTGTATTTTGAAACACTTGTTTTAGTCTAATTGTCATTTCCCTTGATTATCTTATGAACCTGTATTGAATCACCTTGAATTCTTTTCTTTTCGTATTTTCTGACTCTTTCCTCGGAACTATAAGTATGGAATTCTTCTTCTTCTTCTTCTTCTTCTTCTTCTTCTTCTTCTTCTTCTTCTTCTTCTTCTTCTTCTCCTCCTCCTTCTCTTCTCTTTCTTCGGCGTTCGTCCCGAAAATGATGTCACGTTGTGTGGCAGATTACAACGACGCTACGATATCTGTGCCTTTCGGCCTGACATATCCGCTTTCAGCTGCCTTTTTGTGTACCATGTTTGCATTCCCCCAATGATCCATATTCTCTAATCCAGACTACGTTGTGCAGCTTGTTCCCAAGTCCTCCGCTTGGAAGTGGAATTTAGCCTTGATCAGCTATGGTTCGCTGACCATTATGCAAGAAACCCAGCTATGAGTCACTGACTGGTATCAGCTATTCATTGTACTGCGTCTTGAGTCTCCAGGCATTTTACAAAAGGTGTCTAAAGGTATGCATTGGTCTAGCAATCTATTTCGTTCTGTTCCTAAAAGAATCTTCTTCTTCTTCGTCGTTCGTTCTTAAATTCCCGCTTCGAAGCCGCGAAAAGGACTTTGTGTCGTAATTTACAGTTAGACTGCGATATTTGCACCTTTCGGTCAGACACATCCAACTTCAGTATAGCATTTTTATGTACCGGGTTAACCTTTCCTGTTCGATCCCTTCTCTTTAGACAGTTTGTGCTGTGGCAGCCTGTTATCCAGTATCACCACGTGAAGGTGGAGAAAGGGTTTTAGCGCCTCTGTGTAAATTGCCTTCGTTCTTTTAAAAATCAGCTTCACTGAACTCTGGGAAAACTCATAGGTGCCAATCTCTCACCAAATAACGAATGGTGTGGATATTCATAATTCATGTATTTCGCTGATTGTACACACTTCTGTTACGTTTTCTTCTGCATCCAATTCCACTTGAACATCGTCTGATTTTAATAGTTCTGAAGTCTGTGAATTTCTCATTTAAAGGGTCATTTATAGACTTCAAAATGCCCTTCCCCCACTCCCCCCTACCGATATCTATTGTGCCGATAATGGATGTTTGTAAAGCCCAGATGTCAGCTTATTCGTTGCCTGGAATTCCATCATTACTTGGACATTACAGATGCCATCCACTCATGCCTGCGTTAGCAACATCAACATGTAAAATAATTGCTTCCTAAATACTACGGCAAGTCCTTGGATTGATGCTTCTTGTAAGTTGTTGATGTTGCTGTTGTTGATGTTGCTGTTGTTGCTGTTGTTGATGTTGATGTTGCTGTTGTTGATGTTGCTGTTGTTGCTGTTGTTGATGTTGATGTTGCTGTTGTTGATGTTGCTGTTGTTGCTGTTGTTGATGTTGCTGTTGTTGATGTTGCTGTTGTTGCTGTTGCTGTTGTTGATGTTGCTGTTGTTGATGTTGCTGTTGTTGATGTTGCTGTTGTTGCTGTTGTTGATGTTGCTGTTGTTGATGTTGCTGTTGTTGATGTTGCTGTTGTTGCTGTTGCTGTTGTTGATGTTGCTGTTGTTGCTGTTGCTGTTGTTGATGTTGCTGTTGTTGATGTTGCTGTTGTTGATGTTGCTGTTGTTGCTGTTGTTGATGTTGCTGTTGTTGATGTTGCTGTTGTTGATGTTGCTGTTGTTGCTGTTGTTGATGTTGCTGTTGTTGATGTTGCTGTTGTTGATGTTGATGTTGCTGTTGTTGATGTTGCTGTTGTTGAATGCTAACAATGAGTATATTTACTCCTTTGTCCGTCCTGAAAAGGGCGTTAAGTGTCGGTTTGTTGTAGCTTTCCTCACATCGCGAGCGTGCTGATGAAGGTGGTCCGGGGTCCTCCAGATGGTTGTTCTACGCTCGGCTTCACCTGCGTGTCGTTCACTACTACGGGGATTACCTCGTATCTTTGCCTCTTTAGCCAGTCTACCACGAAAACAGTCCGTTTGAGAGGTCTACATGGCAGTTGAGGTGAGAAGATTGATCAGTATATTTCATCTGACTCTGACTAACATGTCTGATCAGTATATTTCGTCTGACTCTGACTAACATGTCTGATCAGTATATTTCGTCTGACTCTGACTAACATGTCTGATCAGTATATTTCGTCTCACTCTGACTAACATGTCTCATCAGTTTATTTCGTCTGACTCTGACTAACATGTCTGATCAGTATATTTCGTCTGACTCTGATTAACATGTCTGATCAGTATATTTCGTCTGACTCTGACTAACATGTCTGATCCGTATATTTCGCCTGACTCTGACTAACATGTCTGATCAGTTTATTTCGCCTGACTCTGACTAACATGTCTGATCAGTATATTTCGTCTGACTGACTAACATGTCTGATCAGTATATTTCGTCTGACTCTGACTAACATGTCTGATCAGTATATTTAGTCTGACTCTGACTAACATGTCTGATCAGTATATTTCGTCTGACTCTGACTAACATGTCTGATCAGTATATTTCGTCTGACTCTGACTAACATGTCTGATCAGTATATTTCGTCTCACTCTGACTAACGTCTGATCAGTATATTTCGTCTGACTCTGACTAACATGTCTGATCAGTATATTTCGTCTGACTGACTAACATGTCTGATCAGTATATTTCGTCTGACTCTGACTAACATGTCTGACCAGTATATTTCGTCTGACTCTGACTAACATGTCTGATCAGTATATTTCGTCTGACTCTGACTAACATGTCTGACCAGTATATTTCGTCTGACTCTGACTAACATGTCTGATCAGTATATTTCGTCTGACTCTGATCAGTCTGATCAGTATGTTGACTAACATGTCTGATCAGTATGTTGTTCCAGACCAGACGTTAATCATCCTCTCCGTTTCTAATAAGAGATCTAGCTGTAGTGCTGACCCATATGCTTCATGGTGGAAAAATTCGAAATGTAGATACAATGCAGTTTTCCATTCAACACGAGTGTGCCCCCTTAGCAGTGACATTAAGTGAAACGCAGACCAATTTGGGTCAAGCCTCTCAAATGTCTTTCTGTCACCTTATTCATACACTCCAGTAATCAATATGACAGTATACAGACGTTAACGTGTGTGCCACAGCGAGGACGAGGGGCCGTAGCAGGCCAGTTCAGTCTAGTCTAGTCCTTAATAAATTTCTTAAAGCGTATATCTGTGGTGGTAATGTTTGTCCCTTATCCGGGGTATGCCTACTGTCTGATGGGGTAACGGTTTTCAACAACATAAACACTTGTAGGTTCTGTTTTATTTTCGATCCACGCAAAACGGGTAGTGCACTTTTCAAAATCATGTATCATGTGTGTGTGTGTGTGTGTGCGCGCCTGTGTACACACAGGCAAAACAGACGGATATCCCTACTCAGGACAAATCAGCGACACTCCTAGCTACATCACCTCTAGTTATATCAATATCAGGAACACCACCACCAGCTACATCCCCACCAGCTGCATCCACACCATCTACTTCACAACCAGCTACATCCACACCATCTACTTCACAACCAGCTATATCCACACCATCTACTTCACAACAGCTACATCCACACCATCTACTTCACCACCAGCTACATCCACATCATCTACTTCACCACAAGCTACATCCATACTATCTACTTCACCACCAGCTACATCCACACCATCTACTTCCCCACCAGCTACATCCACACCATCTACTTCACAACCAGCTACAGCCATACTATCCCCTTCACCACCAGCTACATCCACACCATCTAATTCCCCACCAGCTACATCCACACCATCTACTTCACAACCAGCTACATCCATACTATCTACTTCACCACCAGCTACATCCCCACCATCTACTTTACAACCAGCTATATCCATATCATCTACCTCACCACCAACTACAACCACACCATCTACTTCACCACCAGCTACATCCACGTCATCTACCTAAACCACCAGCTACATCCACATCATCTACCTCACCACCAACTACATCCACACTATCTACGTCACAACCAGCTACATCTCAACCATCTACTTCCATACCAGCCACATCCACATCATCTACTTAACCACCAGCTACATCCACACCATCTACTTCATCCCCAGCTACATCCACACCATCTACTTCACAATCAGCTACATCCACACCATCTACTTTACAACCAGCTACATCCACACCATCTACTTTACCACCAGCTACATCCACATCATCTACTTTACCACCAGATACATCCACACCATCTACTTCACCGCCAGCTACATCCACACCATCTATTTCACGACCAGCTACTTCCCCAACATCTACTTCACCACCAGCTACATTCACACTATTTACTTCACTACCATCTACATCCCCACCAGCTACGTTATAACCACAAAATAGCACGGCAAGCAACATCAACACCAGCAACATCCCCGCCTGCAACATCACCACAAGCAACATCACTACCAACAAGATCCTCACCAATAACATCACCATTAGCAACATCACCGCCAACAACAACTCCACCAACAACATCACCGCCAACAACAACTCCACCAACAACATCACCGCCAACAACAACTCCACCAACAACATCACCACCAACAACATCACCACCAGCAACATCACTACCAGCAATATCAACAGCAGTAGGAAGCTGAATAGTTTGAAATCATTGAAGAGGGATTCTATCAGGGTCAAAATACACATACAAGGATACTATTCCTAATATAACCAACAGGCTGTTAGGAGTAGGATTACTCTTTATTTTATCGCACTTAAAGGACGTTAAGTGGCGGGTTGTCGTAGTTTTTCTCACAACCCGAGCGTGCTGGGGAAGGTGGACCGGAGTCCTCCAGGTGGTTGTGCTATGCTTACAGACATAGTTACGCTGGGGAGGGATGGGGAAGGGGGAAGGGGAGCGAGTTGCGCGAGGGGGGTGGGGCAGCGGGACAAGTCATATACCTTGTTACTCAGTCACTGTTTCAGCGACTCGATTAAGTTACGCCACCGTGTATAATTAAGGAAGATTCGAGACTTGGCCCACGCAGGAGGACTTGAGACCACAATGAAAATGGCATTCTCCTTCTGTCTGCATTACAGCATCTAGCGTGGTCTCCCCCTTCCCGCCGACATTGACATTGGCGTGACTTTCCTGTGAAGGTTATGAAGACATAGGTTGTAAACTGGCAATGTACCTGCTCGTACGCAATTTCTCACTTCCTCTATTGAATAATTCTCCCTCATTATGTTGACCCTTGCGTGGAATTATTTTATTTGGCATTTTACCATTATTCCAACCATGAGTTTCTCGGTTGCTTTATTTTGCATTTCTGAGATCTTTCGGCTGTTACACCAGTGTCGCTATAGCTGGGTTAAATTGTCTACTATTTGTTAACCTCTAGTTTGCTTTGAGTCCTTACTAACCCTAGTTCAAGGGCACTGGAGTCCGGTTAAATCTGATACGTCAGTAACTGACGACAGAGAAAGACACAACTGAGTAATTTCTGAACCGTGACGCTTGCATGCCCACTGACCTTGACACAGGCGTCTCTTACAATTGAAGTGCGTGCGTAAATATCCAGGACTGCCCGGTTCCATAGGTTTCGACCGACAAGCGTGACGTAGGGGCTTTAATTTAATCCGTCTTGCTCCCTTCCGAGCATATAGTAAGTAACATGTCCTTCCACAGAACGTAGCTTCTTACAACCGCCACCTATTTGGCTGTTATATGTTTCTTGGCAAGTGTGCAGTACGGTAGGTTGCCATTACTTTCCGTACGTGGAGGAGCATTAAGCCCGAGACAACAAAAAACAGTGTCTGCCAAACTGGACACAAGTGGGAATCGAACCCGAGACGTTGGGATTGTGAAAACCGAGCGAATTTCCCCCCAAATTTTCGTCAGCTCCGAGACGCAGGTGGTTCGAAATATTGGGATACAGGTCCCTTGATCAAAGGGGAACGGGTTCGCAACAATGCCTAGGTTATTTTATGTCGCAGGTAATATAAATACCTAGTCTGCACACTGTGTAGGCACTGCAGGGACAAACGTTTTTACAAATCCCACGAATGGAAACAGGCAATGGGAATAAAGGCTGTCGTACGCATTAACCCATTTCTTGGGTAGTTGAGTGAATTTTTTGGCCGAGAACTACAGGTCGATTGCTGTCGTGTGCTCGCTATGTTTGTTTATTTCACCCCAACCTAAAAAAAAAAACATTTGCCTTAGCAGGAATTCGAACCGATGCCCTCCTTGTCGGCATGTAAGTATCGAAATATTCGGCCACGTGTTGCAATGTCCCATTATTGCTCATTACATCAATCTACAATCGACAACGAGGAGCGTGGTCTAGGAGGGAAACATCCGTTTCACAACTCCAACGCATCGAGTGCTAATCCCGCTGTATCCATTTTGGCAGACATAGCCTAGGTGTTTTCTCGGTGGGATTGCTTCTCGAGGTAAGGAAAGTAATGTCACATCTCCCACGAAGTAAACTTAAAACAGTCGAATAGGCTGCAGTTGTCACAACAACAACAAAATATTTGGTCCTACGGTGGAATCCTTGGAAACTAAAAAGCAGATGAGCTCGCAAAAGCCGGAAGTGACGGCACGCAAATTCGCCATGCACAGAGCTATAAAGAAGCAAAGACATTCATCAAACTATCCACGAGAACGGAATGGAGAGACAGCACAAAGAATACAAACCAGAAAATTACGACATAGACAAACTTGACAGAGATGGGCAGACAAAGATCTTCAGACTCAGAACGGGACATCGCCGACTCAAGGCCCACCTCCACAGAATGGGTCTCAGAGACACCACCACGTGCGATTGTAGAGCACCCAAGCGAACACCAGAATATATCCTGCGGGACTGCCTTACTCATACATACCAAAGAGAGCAAGTTTGGACCGGGGGAGGAACGATACTCGAAAAGCTGTGAGGAACCGGGAGAAACCTGAAACGCAGTCTCCTTTGTGAACCTCACTGGGCAATAAGCATAGCAGCTCTTGATCGAAGAAGAAGTAGAAGAAGAGAAGAAAAAGAAGAAGAAGAAGAAGAAAAAGAATAAGAAGAAGAAACAGCAGCAGAAGAAGAAGAAGAAGAAGAAGTAGAAGAAGAAGAAGAAGAAGAAACAGCAGCAGAAGAAGTAGAAGAAGAAGAAGAAGAAGAAGAAAAAGAAGAAGCAGTTGTATGAAGCGACGCCAAGGATATGCTACTTACATTTGTATATATTTTTACAATCTAAACTAGGAGTCAGACTGCCTCTGATGTGATCTGTCAGTTGTCTCAACCACTTAGGCACCAGCGCCTCAGCGTATCTACTAAACAACTGATAAACATCATGTGTAAACCAACGCTGTGATACCAGAGTCAAACATGGATTCTTATCCAAGAAAAATGTCAACGTGTTAAATAAAATGTCTTGCAAAGGTCATCAGTGTCACCAAGAAATAATGACAAACGAGGGCACGAGAAATTTGATAGGAACTTGCCCCCTGTGCTGGGACATTACTGAACCAGACACGATTCAATTGTTGGGTCATCTCAGGGGAATGCGGTTTTGATTAACTTCCATGCTCGGTTACAACATAGGATGACCCTACTAGAGTACGAGGGAGACCACATACAGGTGGATATCTGACGTACGAGTAATCCTACAACGATATGGTCATACAACAACAGAAGTAGCACACTTAGTCCACGGAAGACGACCTGAGCTCTTTTCGATGCTCAACGGCACACGTGGATGGCAACTGAACACGTCTTCTTCTTCTTCTTCTTCAGTTTACCATTTCAGGGGCCGGGTTAACCTTGTATATTCGATCTCTAATGTTTTAGCAATACTGACTGGTTACAGTCTGTTATGTCTTGTTTTGTTAGTTGTTTAGCTCGTACTTTGTCCCTGACGATGACTTTGTGACAGTAACGAGGGTGTAGTTTTGTTTTTGTCCTGGTGCAGTCACTGATCCACTTCGTACATAAATATGTTTTAATTCTGATCAGCGATCCTTAGCTGACTGCTAGCGTCAGGGCCAGCGAACCAGAGCTCCCAAGACCCTTCTACACCTCCACGCGGTGATCCTAGATAACAGGCTGCAGCAGGGCAGACTGGCTAAGGAGAAGGGATCGAAGAGGGAAGGCTAACCCGGTACTAAAAAAATGCTTGCTGAAGTCGGATGTGTTGGACCGAAAGGTGCAAATATTGCAGTCAAGCTGTAAACTACGACTTAACGAATTCCGTTCTCTGGACTACATTTTGCTACTTAAGCCCTCTCAGTGTTTGGTAGTGGGAGATTGAGAATGAACGAAGCCAAGCCTAGCCAAGCCTAATCTATACTTGATCTTTAGAAATAGCTTCAGCTTCGATTTATTTGTTTCAACAAAGGCACGCGAAGTCATTTGGTGCAGTCTTCCAAATATAGGCCAACTGTAGTGGTGTTACTATATTCTGGCTGCAGTAACCAATGGATAGGATTCATATAAGTTAGACTTACATCCAACTAACAGAGGAACTTTGTAGAGGAACATAAACTCCAACAATGACAGTTTTTTTACAAGAACAAAAGTCACGCGGTTAAAGGCTTAAAGTGCAGAGTCTTTCAGTATAAATGCTCATGCAACGTCACTCAAGCGTGTTGGTCCGGATGCCGACAATTATGTTTGACAGACACGCTCCGATAGAACCAAACATGCTTTATGGTTCATAGTGTTGTATAATTGATGTTAGACGTCTGTAGATATCAGCTGGTAACGTTAGAACGCTTTACCTTTACCTGTTTGGGCAGCACAATTGACACATCAGGAGCTACAGATGTGAGGATCAGAATTGGAAAGACAAGAGGGACATTCCTGGCCCTAAACAACATATGGAGATCCATATAAATCAAGATGCACGCCAAAGTTAGAATATTCAACGCCAGCGCCGAGCCGGTGTTGCTGTGTGGAGCGGAGACATGGAGAATGGCAGAGGTCATTCAAAAAGGAACCCAGTACTTCCTTAACAGATGCCCTGCTAAAGTCGGATGTGTTGGACCGAAAGGTGCAAATATCGTAGTCAAGATGCTGCACAACGCAATCCGCTCTCCGCGCAACTTCCTGCTACTCGCAAATACTTTTTCAGGGCTTGGTAACGGAGATTCCTATTCTTTTTCTTCCTAGTTGGTTTTTAGAGCTCGACTTCAATGACTCTAGCGAAGGCAGCAGTCGACTTGATGCTTCGTGCACTACTGCACAGTTTCTCGTGGAAGGACACTGGCTGTTGCCAAATGTACTTCTTTTGTCGGTATTCAGTGCGCAGGGCTGCAAAATGTGTTGTGTCGTCATGGAGACTGTGCCGCAGGTACAAAGGTCCATATTACCAATCTTGAACTTATTGTATAAATGACATCTCAGTTTGTTGTGCCCTGTTTGTAGCCGAAAAATGATCACATGGTCTCGCCTGGAGTTGGTGGTAGGCCTTGTTTTCTATGTGGCCAGGGTGTACCGGGAGTTTGGCTAGGCTTCGTTCGTTCTCAATCTCCCGCTACCAAACCCTGAAATGGGCTTAAGTAGCAGAATGTTGTCTAGTGAACGGAATTCGTAGTGTTGTAGTTTACAGATTGACTGCGACAGTTGCACCATTCGGTCTGACACATCCGACTTCAGCAAGCGTTTTTTTTAGGAACGGTTTAGTATTCACTCTTCGATCTCTTCTCCTTAGACAGTCTGCTCTGTTGCAGCCTGTTATCGTGGATCAACGCGTGGAGGTCCAGAAGGGTCCGGGCAGCTCTGGTTCGCTGGTCCTGACACTAGCAGTCAACTATGGGTCGCTGACCGCTGCAACCCATGTGCTGCTCGGCATCTTGATCTCGTACCGAGAGATTGAGAACGAAAAAGGAAAAAGAAGAAGTTAACAGATGCATACGAAGGATAATGAACATAATGTGGCATGACATGGTGAGGGATGAAGACTTATGTCAACAACATCCATTGGAGCCACACATTAGGCGAAGAAAATGGGGCTGGATACAACTTAACGTTGCGGAAGCAACAGTCCGACATACCCAGACACACTCTTACATAGAATCCTCAAGGAAAGAGAGAGAGAAAGAGAGAGAAAAAGAGAGAGAGAGAGAGAGAGAGAGAGAGAGAGAGAGAAAGAGGGAGAGAGAGAGAGAGAGAGAAAGAGAGGGAGAGAGAGAGAGAGAGAGAAAGAGAGGGAGAGAGAGAGAGAGAGAGAGAGAGAGAGAGAGAGAGAGAGAAAGAGAGGGAGAGAGAAAGAGAGGGAGAGAGAGAGAGAGAGAGAGAGAGAGAGAAAGAGAGGGAGAGAGAGAGAGAGGTAGAGAGGGAGAGAGAAAGAGAGGGAGAGAGAGAGAGAGAGAGAGAGAGAGGGAGAGAGAGAGAGAGAGAGAGAGAGAGAGAGAGAGAGAGAAAGAGAGGGAGAGAGAGAGAGAGAGGTAGAGAGGGAGAGAGAAAGAGAGGGAGAGAGAGAGAGAGAGAGAGAGAGAGAGGGGAGAGAGAGAGAGAGAGAGAGAGAGAGAGAGGGAGAGGTAGATTTAAACATACATAGAGAAGAGAATGTGAGAAGGAACTGAGGACCGCGCATACTGGCAGGATGTTGTCAACAGTCTATGTACCGAGAGGAGCGACTGGCTTTGATTGATTGATTGATTGATCGATTGATTGATCGATTGACATTAGAACTCTCGCAGATAATGATCTGCCCAGTTGACTGTCTTTTTTTAATCCAAGTTTGCTTCGGTTTTCTCCAGTAGCTTATGATAATGCGATATCTCATCTGCAAATCAGCTGTCAAGTTTACTTCAGTTTCTTTCCACTAGATGAACTACAATTCGATCTTCTTCTTCTTCTTCTTCTTCTTCTTCTTCTTCTTCTTCTTCTTCATCGTACGCAGTCAGACAGTAACCATTATTTTTCCGAAAAAAGCGGCGGTCGTCCTGAGGCTGTCGACACTGCCATAGAGCTTGTCTTGTGTTGCCACTGGTGATGGCCACATCTGCTCTCTCTGATCCTCGTATGTCGGGCAGTTCTGCAGCAGATGCTCAGTGGTCATTTTCCCGGTACCACACGGGCATTCGTCGGTACTACCTATCTTCAATTTGTTGAATAGGTGGTACCTCAGTCTATTGTGGCCAGTGCGAAGTCTGAAGACAACGATCTGCTCTCTTCTGTTCAACTGGTAATAGGCATCGTTTTTGGTGTAGCCGGTATGTTCGGTTTCCCATTTGGTCATGTATCTGGCTTTAATAAGCCGTTTTGACTCTTCGTACGTCATACTAGTATCCGTTTGTGGTAGTCTTGTACCTTCTTTTGCCAGTCTGTCTGCCTCCTCGTTGCCTTGGATGTTGCAGTGTGATGGGACCCACTGTACCACTACCCTTTTTGGTGCGGACTGCTGGCATAGTTGACATAGTACTGCTCTTAAGCCATTAAGCTCAGTGTTTTTCTGGCTTTTTAGCGCTGTGACTACGGCCAGAGTATATGTAAGCAGGACTGTATGGCTTTCATTTTCTTTATGTGTCACCATTTCTTCCACTGCCGCCCTCAGTGCCTCTGCCTCCGCTCTGAAATTGCTTGTGTACTTACCAGTAGCGATTGACTGTGTTATTTTTCTGCCATTTGGTAGGTTCAGGAATGCTCCTGCCCCTCCGTTCTGTGTAGTGTTTGTTACAGAACCGTCGGTGTATGCATGGGTCCAGTCCATGCTTGGGTAGTTTTTCGATATAAAGCTTTAGGGTAGTATCTCTCCTTTCTTTTTCAGTCTGGCAGTTTTTGTTTCCAATACCTGGTATATTTTCTACCACCTCTGGAAATATATCCTGCCTCCAGGCAGGTTTTCGTACAGTAGTGATGGGCTTTGGTGTTGTTAGTGCGTTTATGAGATCTTCGTGCATCTTTGCTTTGGCTATTTCTGCAAAGTTTCTCCGCTTTAGTTTCCCATTTCCCAAATTGTTTAGTCTCTGGTGCATTGGATGGTCAGTCAGTCTTCGGAGTTTCTCTGACTGCAGCTGGGCTCTGCAGTCTCTTCTATCGGTTCATGGATTGCAGTTTTGTAATCTTTTCAAGTTCTACAATTGGCGTTGACTTCATGCCTCCTGTTATAACTCTCATGGCTTGGTTTTGGAGTTTTCCAACTTTATGGCAGTTCGCCTTTGCTGCTGTTGTCCATGCCGCAATGCCATACTCGAGAACTGGTCTCACTCTTCCAGTGTACAGTTTCTTTAGTATGCTTTCGTCTGCTCCCCAGCTTGTGCCAGCAAGTTTCCTCATGATTGCCATTCTTTCTCTAGCTCTCATTCGGTTTCTCTCGATCTGACTTTTCCATGTCATGCGCCGATCAAATGTGACTCCCAGATAGTTTGGGTTGTCGTTTGGCTGGAGGTATTTGCCGTTTAGACTTAATTTGGTGTTTTGGGGTTTGATTGATACAATTCGATCAAGATGGCAACAACCGACACGAAAGACACACGAACAAGTAGTAGACGTCCTCGATTCAGTGGTATTTCCAGCGCTTTGCTATGGTAGTGAAAATTGGTCTCTAATAAAAGCCATGGATAGATAGCTAAAGACAACACATGCCACACTCAAGAGCTGTTTCGTGGGCCTATCACTTAGACAACAACGCAGAAACGCCTACACAACAGTGACATCCGAAAAATGTCATACATCAAGGATATCCTTTAGTATGTCAACAGTTCCAAGCATCGCTGGGCTGGTCATGTAGTGAGAACGAAGGATGAAAGTTGGACAGCAACTATTATGTGGTTCTCGCGCGGAAAAAAAGAGACCTTATGGACGATACACCCTACTCGCTAACAAGATTAGTTGGAGCTTTACATCATGCTCGACCATGTAACGAGCAAGCTAGCTTTCCACAGAACAACCCGCACCCACGACCGAACCAACTGTAAACTTAGCTGGGTCTCATACAAGACACACGAACGCAGTACTGCGCGAGCCCATCAGAGAATAAGCAGAGAAATACACCAAACCGGTTACCGCCAACTCGTACAAGAATTATGACTTGCACAAGGGCAACCACTACTGCGCAAGTTCATGTGGATTAGGACTTTCACTTCATGAACTGCCTTCAGAAGAAACTATCAGAAACAACCTCATCAAAACTGAACAACTCAGAACTAGTAGATTCGAACAACAACAACAACAGCATATATCAGAGATTTCTTCAGTTTTGTCCGGCAGACTTGATGTACCAGAATCCCTTTTGCAATGCAACATGTGGTTTATCATTGGTCTTGCTTCTCCTAGATTATCGTCTTCTTCTTCTTGTTCTTCTTCTGCTTGTTGTTTTTCTTTTTCTTTTTCTTTTTCTTCTTCTTCTTCTTCTTCGTCTTCTTCTTCTTTTTCTTCTTCTTCTTCTTATTCTCATTCATCTTATTCTTCAGCGTTCATTCCGAAAAGGACTCTGTCATAGTTTACAGCGAGGCTGCGATATCTGCGCCTTTCGGTCCCACATATTCGATTTCAGTTTGCATTTTTGTGTATCTGGTTTGCCTTCCCACTGCGATCCCTATTCTCTTAGCCAGACTACACTAGTGCAGCCTGTCCAGAGCGCCGCTACGTAGAAACAGAATATAGTTTTGATGACCTCTAGTTCGCTGGCCCTGAAGCAAACAGCAGGCTATGAGTCACTGGCTGCTGTCAGCTCCTTCAGTGTGTTGTACTCCAAGCCATCTCAAACCCCAAACAAGATAGACTCTAAAGCGAAACAAATACAACATCGAGCTGCTGTCTCAAAAAACATACCTAGTTCTACAATGGATTCCAACCCACTGTTTGGAAACGAGACAGTAGATGAGCTCGCAAAAGTTGGAAATGGCGGCATGCAGACACGCCATCCACAGAGCTGTAAAGAAACAAAGATACTCATCAAACGATCCATCAGGACGGAATGGAGAGACCAGCACAAAGAATGCAAATAAGAAAATGACAGCATAGACAAACTTGGCAGAAATGGAAAGAAACAGATCTATAGACTCAGAACGGGGACATTGGAGGCTCAAGGTCTCCCTTCACAGAAAAGGTCTTAGAGACACGAACACGTACGATGGTGGAGCTCCCAAACAAACACCAGAACATATCCTGCAGGGCCGTCTCACTTTTACAGACCAAAGAGAAGCAGTCTGGCCCGGAGAATCGACCATGCCCAACAAGCTGTGGGGGCCAGTAAAGATCTGAAACGCACGGTCTCCTTCGTCAACCTCACCAGACTAGAAGCATAGCATCAGTTGATCGTGAACCTCACCAGACTAGAAGCATAGCATCAGCTGATCGTGAACCTCACCAGACTAGAAGCACAGCATCAGTTGATCGTGAACCTCACCGGACTAGAAGCACAGAATCAGTTGATCGTGAACCTCACCAGACTAGAAGCACAGAATCAGTTGATCGTGAACCTCACCGGACTAGAAGCACAGCATCAGTTGATCGTGATCCTCACCAGACTAGAAGCACAGCATCAGTTGATCGATGAAGATGAAAGAGAACTCTGCTGCATCTTTGACACGTAGTCTATCTTCCAGGCGTACGAGCAATGCCTGTTCAAGTTGTTTTCGTATTTCTCCGACATCCTTTGCTGTAGTAGTATCTATTCTGTAAGAAGACGTTGGTTGGACAACAATTTCCTTTTCGTAGATGATCTGCCTTTAAGGCAAACATATGGCCATCCCAAATTCCAAAGATAACATTTTAACCTCCTGAAAAGGAGAGACTAAAGCACCATTTTCCGACATCGCACTCAACACAAACAACTTATCAGCCACTTGAACATAATCTAACCAGAACATACTTCAGAGTGCTGGATGTGCACAAATCCCCATGACACTGTTGAACATCATCTTTTTGAATGTTCGGCCCTTGCAGGTGTTAGGGAAGAGCTTCTACCTCCGAGGCCAGAAAATTGGAACACATACGGAACTAAACAACAGCTTTCAAACACTTGCAAATACCGCTCTGTGGCATTGAGTCAAAGAGCAGGAGCCCATAGGCCGCTGGAACAATAACCAACCAACCAACCAACCAAGACTGACGTTTATTATCTACCGAATCGTCTGGTTTAGGGGCTGAAGATGCAACACAGTGAATGCGTTGACAGCATCCAACGACTCATAGCTGGTGGCTTGCATCAGGGTTAGCGAACCAGTGCTGACAAGATTCTTTTCCGCCTCATAGTTGTAGCCCTGGAAACATGCAGTACTAGTGGAAACTGATTAGAGGCCAGGGATGACAGTAGAAAGCCAACCAACCCCCCCCCCCCCCCACTCCCACCAACGCCAGCTGAAAGACAGTGAGACATATACTTAAACAGCTAGAGAGAGAGAGAGAGAGAGAGAGGAGAAACATAGTGAGAGAATGGGAAAGACAATGTGAGAGTTACACAAAGAGAGAGAGAGAGAGAGAGAGAGTGAGAGGGAGAAAGAGAGAGAGAATGAGATCAAAATCAAACAAGAGACTGAGAAAGACAGTGAGAGAGAAACGCAAGAGAGAGAGAGTGACAGAGGGAGAGAGTGACAGAGATGTATCAGAACGAGAGCGTATGAAAGAAAGTGTGAGCGATAGACACATAAATATCGGAAAAGAGAGTGAGTGAGAGAAAGCCAGAGAGAAATAGACAGAGAGAAAGAAAGAGAGATCAGAAACAAAACAATGACCCAAGAAAGACAGCGAGAGAGAGATACACATAGAAAGAGCGAACAGGAGAACGCTAACCACATCGCCGCCATGTTTCCCCTAACATTTCAATTCTCCTGTCGCCCAATAAAACAAAATGGAACATACCAACTACAACGGATATGAGACCTGATACCAATAAACAAAGTAACAAATAATTGTCTAATCCCCAAACTACAACTGCTACAAAAATGTCCAAGCTCAGAAGTGCCATAAGAACAGCACATTGAAAAATGTAATGGTCCTTAATTCCGCTTCTATTGTTGCCTTGTTCTGGCTTATCTGCCCTGTGACGTGGTAACGTCGTCAAAATCACGTGGAACATTCAACTGAGGCGGTACACTCGTCCTTTGTTAATCTCTTACAAAAGGCTTTACCGCGACCCAAGCTGGGATGTAGACCGATTCGGGTTCAGATGTTACACAGAGATGTTGTTGTTGTTGTTTCGATTGACCACAATGAATAGTTTACTCTTCTGTGTACCCTGAAAAGGTTGTTAAGTGGCGGTTTGCAGTAGCTTTCCTCATCCAGAGGGTGCTGGTGAAGGTGGTCCTCCAGCCGGTTGTGCTATGCTTGGCTTCATCTGCGTGTCACTCACTACTAAGTCGATCCCTCACGTGGTTAGCCAGGCTGCCATAAAAAACAGAAAAGGCTGATAAGAAGCCGAGGTGAGGGTCTTGGCCAGTATATTTTGCCTGACCCTGACTAACATGTCTGAACAGTATATTTTGCCTGACCCTAACTAACATGTCTGAACAGTATATTTTGCCTGACCCTAACTAACATGTCTGATCAGTATATTTTGCCTGACCCTAACTAACATGTCTGATCAGTATATTTTGCCTGACCCTAACTAACATGTCTGAACAGTATATTTTGTCTGACCCTAACTAACATGTCTGATCAGTATATTTTGCCTGACCCTGACTAACATGTCTGATCAGTATATTTTGCCTGAGCCTGACTAACATGTCTGATCAGTATATTTTGCCTGACCCTAACTAACATGTCTGATAGGTATATTTTGCCTGACGCTTACATGTCTGATCAGTATATTTTGCCTGACCCTAACTAACATGTCTGATCAGTATATTTTGCCTGATCCTAACTAACATGTCTGATCAGTATATTTTGCCTGACCCTGACTAACATGTCTGATCAGTATATTTTGCCTGACCCTAACTAACATGTCTGATCAGTATATTTTGCCTGACCCTAATATGTCTGATCAGTATATTTTGCCTGACCCTAACTAACATGTCTGATGAGTATATTTTGCCTGACCCTAACATGTCTGATCAGTATATTTTGCGTTAGTCATCCTCCCCTTCGACAGAGATATGAGAAGACAGATACTGTTTGTTGTGTTTGTATTTGTGTTGTTGTGTGCTGTTGTGTTTTGATGTATGTTAATTATAGTGTTATATGTTGTGGTTTGCTGTAGGTTGCATGTTACTGTTTGTTGTTGCATGTTGTTTTATGTTGTTGCTTGTTCATGTATGCTGTTTTCATGGCAGCCAGGCTAACGAGGTGGTGGATCGACGTGATCATTGTAGCAGTGATCGACACGCAAATGAAGCCAAACTCAGCACACCCGCATGAGGGCCAAGGTCCACCTTCATCAGCACGCTCGGAATGTGAGGATAGCTACTGCAACTCGCTAATTAGCGCGCTTTTCAGAGCGCACAAAAGAGTAATCGTACTCATTGGGGGCAATCAACAACAACAACAATACTTTGACGACACACTCCCACAGATTCAAGTCCGTTTCTTGATGTTGCTTGTAGTGTGTCTCCCCTTGCCCGTCTGACTTCAATCTTTCCTGTCAAGTTTTCAGCAATGTACTGTGTCTCTTTATTTGTCAACAATATATCGTTTGCCTAAGTTTGTATTGCTTTCAGTATTTTCCTTTCCATCCCTACTCTCATCGGGACTTTTCTATTTGTTTGCTGTCTTCCAACGATAAACTGCCCATTCGTTTTTGTATACACATTTAGTTCATTAAGGCATCCATGTTGCCCTCCAACTGTTTGCTCATCGTGCACTGAATAGTATGTATGTGTGTGTGTATGTGTGTGTGAATTTATGCAAGTGTGTATATGTGTGCGTCTGTGTGCCGTGTGTGCTAGTGTGTGTGTACGCATAGTCGTACGTGTGCTTGCATATATGTGTGTATGTATTAGCCTTAAGTATAACCCTAACTTCAACCCTAACCTTAGCCATAACGCCCCCCCCCCCCCCCCCCCCCCCCAAAAAAAAACAACAACACATTTCATGATCTGTTTGAATTTTGTCCGCCCCGTGAAATGGAGAAGCAGACATCCGTCACGGAACGTGCCTTAATTGACCCATTTCATGAAACAGCCAATGATACTCGTACTTATGTTGTAAGACATTTATGTTGTAGACTGGGCGTACGACTGGGTAGAACGCATGCTTCTCGCGGTAAAAGAATTACGATTAGATCCCTGGTGTCAAGACTATCTAATATACTCAGCTGTAAATGGGTTCTAGAATGTAAGGCAGCAAGGAAGCGTACCATTCATGAGACAAATCTCAGACCTAGTCCAATGACCACATCTGATTAATGAAAGAGTACTCGCTCGTTTCTGTGAGCTTTTCCTTCCTCAGCTTTATGTTTTTTAATTTTTATGTTTTTATTTTATGTTTGCCTCACTAGTTTCTACTAGCGATAGCGCGCCTATTCCACCCCAGTCCGTAGTCAATTTGGGCGATATAAAGACGCATAAACCAGTGCTTGGATGCGTGTGTGTATCTGTTTGTACCTAACCTGGTGTTTCCGTATTGCAGCTGCAAGCGAACGTCATGAGCCGACATCATTATCGCTACAAAGGTAAACAAATATTGTGATGTAGTGTTAACCAACCTGCTGCATCGCCGCGTAACATGGCCAGTGTTTAGCCCACACAAGAGACAGCGAAATCGTTTTGAAGTGAGCTGACTGCGTAGACTGCTCAGAATCAAGTGACAGGGCCATGCACCTAACTCTGAAATTATTAGCTAGTAAAAAATACTGCGCATTCACACGCTTTTGTAAAACGTCTCAGATAAGAAAGACAGGCCATGTTGTTTGCATGCAGGATGAACGCCTTCCCAAGCAGATGTTATACGGCGAGCTCAGAACAGGCAGGCAGAAGAAACTCTACCGAGACTCCTGAACAAATGATGTCCTCTCCTGGGAGATGTTTGCACATCACCGATCTTCTTCTTCTTTTTCTTCTTCTTCTTCTTCTTCTTCGTCTTCTTCTTCATCATCTTTGTCTTCTTCTTTTTCTTCCTCTTCTTTTTAGTTCGTTCGTTTTCAATTCCCTGCTACCAAGCCCCGAAAAGAGCTTTTCAAGTAGCTGGATGTTGTCCGGAGAACATAATGTGTTGTGTCGTACGTAACAGGCTGACTGCGATATTTGCACCTTTCGGTCCGACACATCCGTTTTCAGCAGGCATTTTTGACTACCGGTTTAGTCTTCTCTCTGCGATCCCTTCTCCATAGCCAGTCTGCCCTGTTGCAGCCTGTTGTCTAGGATCACCCCGTATAGGTGGAGAAGGGTATTGGCAGCTCTGATTCACTGGCCCTGACGCTAGCAGTCAGCTATGGGTCGCTGATTGCTGCAGCTCATGCACTCGCAGAACCGTTCCACCTGGTGCGCTAGTATCACACAAGATACTCAGACCGCAGAGCGAAATATCACTGCCGAGGCAGAAAAGGGGAGCGAGCCGCACGAAGATAGCCAACGCACGAAGACTCCACAGCCTACTCTTCACTTGTGTGCCTGGATTCTACCGAGCCAGGATTGAACTTTGTAGTTATATTCTTCTTCGTCATTCGTTCTCAACTCCGGCTACCAAGCCTTGGAAAGGGCTTTGCAAGTAACATGATGTTTTCTGGAGAACAGAATGCGTCGTGTCGTAGTTTACAGCTTGACTGCAATATTTGCGCCTATCGGACCAACACATCCGACATTAGTATGGCATTTTTGGGCACCGGGCTAGTCTTCTCTATTTGATCCTTTCACCTGATTTAGTCTGTCCTATTGCAGTCTGTTATCCAGGATCACCACGAGGAGATGGAGGTGTCTTTCCAGCTCTGGTACGCTGGCCGTGACGATAGCAGTCAGCTTTGGGTCACTGGCCCTGATGCTAGCAGTCAGCTTTGGGTCGCTGGCCCTAATGCTAGCAGTCAGCTTTGGGTCGCTGGCCCTGATGCTAGCAGTCAGCTTTGGGTCACTGGCCCTGATGCTAGCAGTCAGCTTTGGGTCGCTGGCCCTGATGCTAGCAGTCAGCTTTGGGTCGCTGACCGTTACTGCTCAAGCACGGTTCAGCATCTTGATACTCTTACAGTCCTATGAGATCGCTTCTCGTAACACAATGTCTGATGTTGCTGCCATCTTCGCTTGTGATAGGCAACTAGGAGGCGTGTTCAAATGAAACTGGACCAAACTGCAACATGCAAACATACGTACGATGAGCATGATGACTTCACTTCTGGTGTAAAGAGCACATGCCAACCGTCAAGTTTGCAAAATGCCATTATCTTCTGACTCATAGTTTCCTCAGCAGACTGTTGAAAACATGGCGGGTGTGATACGGAATCCGTGCTAGGTTGATCAGCGAGCGGTGATTCGGTTTCTAACAGCTGAAGGACGTCGACCAGTTGACATTCATCACAGAATGCAGGCTGTGTATGGTGACAAAAGTGTGTCGAAGACAACAGTGAAGAACTGGACAACGATGTTTAAAGAGTCGGAGGATAATGAAATTTTGCAAAACATGACGGTTGGTATGTGCTGTTTACACCAGAAGTGACGTCATCATGCGCATCGTACGTATGTTCACTTGTTACAGTTTAGTCCGGTTTCATTTGAACACGCCTCGTATATGAAGCCACACATTAAAAAAAACACCTCGGTTGACAGCATGTACACATTATCTTTGGTATAGTTCATTGCACTGCATATAGGGCACAGGCCAACAAGGCATTCCAATACATACAACACTACCTTCCCCAGTGGCGTAACTACGCAGATCTGTTGGAAAGAAAACTGCAGCAACAAATTGAGAGCGATACGGGTGAGAGAAAGTGCAGATGGATAGAACATGCTCTCAGAAAGAAGCTGGACAACATAACCATACGGGCACTTGGTTGAAATCCACAAGGAAAGAGAGTAATTGGAAGGCCAAGAAACAAATGGGAACGAACAGTCGAGGAGGAACTCAGTTCAATCGTCGTCTCGGGGGTGGAACTCAAGAATACCGAAAAGAAAAGGAACGAATGGAGCACATCTGATGCGGCCCTATGTTCCAGGGCAAGATCGTGTCACTGACATCGAGGTACTCTCGAGGGCTAACATGCCCAGCATCCATGCACTGCTAGAGAAAGCACGACTAAGATGGGCCGGACACCTCGTCCGTATGTCAGACGAGCGGCTCCCAAAACAGCTTCTCTACGGCGAGCAGAGAGAGGGATGGCGCGACAGAGGGCACCCAAAGAAACGTTTTAAAGACGGTCTGAAGGACTCACTGAAAAGTTGCCAGATAGACAACGACACATGGGAATGTCTTGCGAAAAACAGATCTGACTGGAGAAGCGCAGTCAAATCGGGTGTAGCTACCGGTGAAGACGACCGTGCTGTGAAAGCCCAGAGCAGACGCGAGACGCGGAACTCCCGAGCAGTGGGAACACCATCCCCTTCTACAAACCTCGTGTGCCCGATATGTAGCAGATGTTTTCGTGCCTGCATTGGCCTGTTCAGCCACATGCGCACCCATACCCAACAGGGAAATCTGTGACAAGGATGATGTCGGCGGTCCTCATCGACAACGATGGACAGCTATTATGTTCCAGGGGGAACCAGACAGGTAAATGAGGAGGATGGCGAATTTTGAGACCAGATTTGTCTTCCCTCTTCTTCTTCTACTTCTTTTACTTATTCTTCATCGTCTTCTTTTTCGTTGTCATCTTCTCCTTCCTCCTTTTCTCCGTCATCCCCATCTTCTTCATGTTCTGCCTGCCTCTTCTTCTTCTTTTTCTTCCCTCTTTTTTTCTTCCTTTTTTCTCCTTCTGCCGCTTCTTCTTCTTCTTCTTACTCTTCTTCCTCCTCTTTTTCTTCTTTTTCTTTCTCGTCTTTTTTAATACTGTCTCTTTCTCTCATTATTCTCCTTATTCGTTTTCATCTCTTTCTTTCGCTTTTTCTCCTAGTTTCTCTTCTTCTTCCTCGTCCATTTTTCCTGCTAGTTCCTGCTTTTTATCATTCTCTGCTTCTTTTTCTGTCGCTTCTTTCTCTGTTCTGAATATAAGAGAAGCGTGTGGCCCAGGGGTTGTGACTTTGGTTTACACACCCAACGTACCAAGTTCATATGGCCACGCCTTCAGTTTTCTGCGACCCGGCATGTCGTGGTTTTTTTTCTTATTATTTTATGATCGCTTCTTCCAGTCGACCCAGCTGTAAATGGATACCCGAAGAAGTCAGGGAACACATTAATGTATGCGTTAGGTACGCCACTGGTTTACCATTACGTAACTAGATCAAAAGAGCGTCTCCCGGCAGCTGTCACGAATACACAGAGGTCACATTAACTTTTGTCTCCCATACATAAATCCACAGACTGCTGTAACTAATATTCCGACACGCCTAGCAGGAAAACTAGTGAGTAGGCGTATCCTTAAGCCAATTTCATTAAGGCATGATAGTTCTCGCTAGAAATAGCTTGCCTTTACGAAATTTCCTTTAGGTCCCTTCGGTGTATTCGATCCAACTAATTAGGGCCAACACTGTACCTAGTTACTTTAAGGCAGCACTCCAAAGCAGTACAGTAGATGTTTCTGTAGCAACTTATTAGGGCCAACACTGTACCTAGTTACTTTAAGGCAGCACTCCAAAGCAGCACAGTAGATGTTTCTGTAGCAACTTATTAGGGCTAACACTGTACCTAGTTACTTTAAGGCAGCACTCCAAAGCAGCACAGTAGATATTTCTGTAGCAACTTATTAGGGCTAACACTGTACCTAGTTACTTTAAGGCAGCACTCCAAAGCAGCACAGTAGATGTTTCTGTAGCAACTTATTTACACGATGAAGCTTTTAGCCCTACCATTCATCATGTTACTACAACGGGTGCAAAACCTTATAGAAGGTCCAGGAATTGACGTATCTGGGAAGTGTCTTCACTGAAGACGGCAGGCTGAACAGAGAGATAGAAAATAGAAACCAAAAAGACAAACAAGGTGCACTACCAATTGTCACCGATACTGAAACATCCAAGTATCGATATGTCCACTAAACCGACGCTGCTAAACAAATATGGTTCATCCCTACGTTATTTTATCAGTGTCAAACATGGACACTTCTGGAAAATTACAAACGTAAGATCGAGACCTATGAGATGCGCTGTGTAAGAAATGCAGCAGGAAAAACATGTCGAGCCACAATCCGTTACAGTACGCTTAGGACTATGGTGGGGACTACACCGGTTAACTGCTATATTGAAGCACAGAGAGTAAAGTGGTTTGGTCATTTGACAAGAATGTACTATAAACAACCTGCAGCTAAATCATACTACATGAAGGTATCAGGTTCTCGAGTAAGAGGGCGACCCCGGCGACGGGGGATAGAAGGGATCAAGGAAACACTCAAAAAGTTGGACATGTCGACTACACAAGCCTCCCACCTAGTGCAAACCAGAATTCCACACATACCTCCTTTCTGCGACGTCGTAAGGCAAGAGCAGTAGGACAAAAGAAGCAGATGAAGATTCATCATCATTCGCCTTTTCTCCCAGATGTGCAGCGAAGACAGACCGCTACTGTAGCTACTCCATTTCTACACGCTTTAATTAAACTTGACATGACCGTTGTCCGCTAGGAACCACTTGATGCCCATTATCGTGCGTAGGCATCTGTTAACGAAAGACTGGAGTGTTTGTTGTATGTCTTGTTCATTCTCCATATCTCCGATCCCTACAGCAGCACCGACTTGGCACTAACGTTGAACATTCTAACTTTGGTATAAATCTTGCTTTCTTTGGATCTCCAGATGCTGTTTAGTGTCAGGAATGCCCCTCTTTCCCTTTCAATTCGGATCCGTACATCTACATATGTAACTCCTGATGTGTCGATTGGGCTGCCCAAATAGGTATCCGCTTCTTGCAACGTAGTAATAGACAAATCGAATTGGAACTACATACCTCGAGGAGACGAGAGAGTATTGATACAAGAATGTGACAACGGCCACAAGACAAGTGTTTATTTGCTCTCGGTTAACATTTATCAATGCCTTCCTTGCAAAGCAAAAAAAGCAAACAGGTGAATTTTTTCACATACATAAGGAGCACGTTATCAGCAAACGGCAGAATTACAGAGGAAATCCAACAAAGATGTAAAAACCCAAATTAAATCATTGGACAATTAACTCAAAATACCTAACTGCAAGCACGTTTCAAAAACTACCAAAAGAGGTTTATACAACACGATTTTCGTCCCAACACTATACTATCAATGTCAAAACTAGACACTAACATCACATAAAAAATGACACATCGTAACAGTAGAAATGAAATGTCTGCGAAAAATATTGGTTATAACAAGGAGAGACATGATCAGAAACGACGACATAAGGAGACTAGTGGAAACAAACCAGTATTAGACTACATCAAAAGACATAAATTAAAATGGTTTGGCCACGTAACAAGACTACCACCACACAGCACCCCCACCCCCGTCCCATAAAAAGAAATGTTATTTAAATACAACGGAATCAAAATCAAAGACAGACAACGAAAAATGTGGTTTACGGAATTATCTGAGCCGGTGAATGCCGCTCTGCATGAGGTACACAGTAGGCTCGCTCTAGAGATCTCTTCATAACCTAACACTGAAAGACATTATAAGATAACAGAAAATAAAGAAGAAGGTTAACGTATATACCGAACAACAGAATCAAGCCACAACATACTTCAGAGACTGTGTACACATCCATACGAAATCGTTCAGCATCATCTGTTTGAGTGCTCATCGATCAACGATGTTAGGAAAATGCTTCTCCCTCCGAGGACAGATCAATTAAACACTTTGTATGGTACAAGACAACAACTGACAAGCCCATGCAGCTACCATTACATGACGGCCGAAGGGTGAGAGCCAACCCAGAAAAGAAAGTGAAGCAATGGGCAGTCAGGTATTCTAACACTAGATCTCCAGGTGATAGGAAGGTTAGGAAGTAATTGAGTCAATAAAGTCATTTAGATCGAACTCGGGATCGGGATCAAGACGCTGAGCAGTGCATGAGCTGCAGTGGTCAGCAACTCATAGCTGACTGCTAATGTCAGGGCCAGCGAACCAAAGCTGCCAAGACCATTCTACATTTCCACGCGGTGATCCTGGATAACAGGCTGCAGCAGGGCAGATTGGCTAAGGAGAAGGGATCGAAGAGGGAATGCTAACCCGGTAGTAAAAAAATGCTTGCTGAAGTCGGTTGTGTTGGACCGAAATTTGCAAATATCGCAGTCAAGCTGTAAACTATAACACAACGCATTCCGTTCTCTGGACTACATTCTGCTACTTAAGCCCTTTCATGGTTTGGTAGTGGGAGATTGAGAACGAAACGAAGAAGAAGAAGAAGAAGAAGAAGAAGAAGAAGAAGAAGAAGAAGAAGAAGAAGAAGAAGAAGAACTCGGTCTATATTTCATAGTCTTCTTTTTCTGCGTTAGTCACGGAATAGACGTTTGTGAAGTTGTGTCGTAGTTGTCAACGATGCTGCGAATATTGGCGACTTTCGGTCGGGCACATTCGATTTCAGCACGGCCATTTCCCTTCCAATTTGGATCCCTAATCTCTTAACCAGGCTGCATTGTTGCATTCTGTTTTCAAGGTCACCACTTGGAGGCAGAACAGGGACTTACTGACTCTGATGCTAGAAGTACGCAGTTCATTCAATGTTGCATATTCGGGTCCTCATTGGAACTAGGACTGGAGAGAGGATTCGTTGGATAGGGCACGCATAAAGGAATCCTGATGATGCCATTGCAAAACACACTCTATTCTGGAATTCCCAGGGCAAGAGAGGAAGGGGGAAAGTAAAGTACACACGGAGAAGTGAGCTCGAAACATGCATAAGAGAGTGATGAAAATGAAGTCTTCATATCTTTTTATTTACATAATATATGCTGTCTCCTTCCTGGTTCCTGACGAAGTGGTCAGTGACAGTCACGCCTAATCACGTCTTTACCGGCAGAAACAAGCTCCATCCACTTCACTCTGGCTGCAGCCATATTTTGTAGTGTGCCACCTCTTATTCATGATTTTCATTTCGGCCTTTACGGTTCTTCGCCAAGTTGTTTTAGTTGAGCCATTATGTTGCCTTCCCTCTACTGTCCATACCAAAGCTGTTCTGTACTATGCTACTTTCGGCAAACTGGACACCTATAAAAAGGTTTTGCCAGTCATAGAGGAACACATTACAAACACATACACACACACGCATCCATACACTGGTCAATACGTCCACATTACAAACAGATACGCGCACGCATCCATAAACTGGCCAATACGTCCACATTACAAACAGATACACGCACGCATCCATACACTGGCCAATACGTGCACATTGCAAACAGATACGCGCACGCATCCATACACTGACCAATACAACATTGATTTCTATCGCTCAAAGGACTACCATCTGAGATGAAAAGCGGCTTGCCTTCGCCAGTAGAATCCAGAAAGGCAAACCTACCTCTTTTCGCGCCAAATGTGTGCACTTAATACACTTTAGTGCGTCAGGTTGAAGAAGAAGAAACAGAAGAAGAAGAAGAAGAAGAAGATGATGATGAAGAAAAAGAAGAAGAGACAGAAGAAGAAGAAGAAGAAGAAGAAGAAGAAGAAGAAGAAGTAGTAGTAGAAGAAGAAGAAGAAGAAGAAGACGACGACCTTTGTAGCAGATGTACGTCAGAAATGCGTCAGTCATTTTATCAGTACGTCCTTAACAATGATCAGTAGTTCGTATCTCCATTCAATAGCCGGCATCTCAGATTGTTTTTGCGTGTGCCGAGTCTGAAGATCGTCACCTGTTTATTTCTGCTAAGCTGGTAAAATGTGTCACTCGGTCGTTGACCTGTCTGAACTACTTTCCACTTGTTCCTGTATCTACACATCCTAAACCTCTTTGTAAGTTATATTCTATATCAGGTTTCCCGTTCCCTTGACAGTATGCGAGTTTCTTCATTGCCAACAATGTTACAATGGGATGTACTCCTCTGCACGCTTGTATCACAATTTTCTTAAATCAGTCTTCTTCTTCTTATCTTATTCTACTTCTACACCTTAAAGCTATAGGTGACTGAGTGGTCTAGAGGTAAGACGTCGGTCTCTGGTGTTGGAGATCGCGGGTTCAAATCACGGTGTAGTCCAGAATTGTTTCACGTGGTATTCTGGGTTTCTCCGGATCTCTGGGTAGTAGACACCGGCCGCCCGTGTAAAGTCTCTCGGCAGTTAAAAACCGAAAAGAGTAGGCTTAACGGCCGCTGCCCGGACAAAATTCACAATTAAGTTAAAAATCAATCCAATCTATTACGGGATCCTCGCTGACGCTAGGGAGTTCGTGCATTGTGCTGAGATTCTCCATCAAATATGGAGACGAGCAGAGCATGTATGAGTTAAACCGTGCAATGACGTTGATTCTTCGACTAAACTAAACTAAACTAAGACTATTTCTCTGGGTAAATGTTGCGTAATGCTGAGCTCCTCAAAGGTTCCAAATAGCGTTGTGTAGAGGTTCGTCTCCGTGGGCCAGTGCTCAATACGCTATTGGCTAAGTACGAGTATATAACAGTCTTGCAAGATATGTTCGTCTGGCTGTGCTGATGTCCTCATAAGCTCATTGGTGATGGAGCCAATTTTGGCTAGTGTAAGTGGCCATTCAATCTGTTATGTCCGTTCTCATGCGGGACATGATCACTTGCTCCGCTCGATCAAGGTAATGATAGTTGTCTCGCGTTTGGTCGACTTTCCTTATGACTTGGATAAGGGTATTCATTTTCCTGGAAAATTATTGTAGGTTATTTTTGTTCTCATGTTATTCTCTTTTGCTTACCTGTCTGCTCTTTCGTTTCCTGGTATACCCCAATGTATTGATATCCACTGTAGCACTACCCTTCTTTTGGCTTTTAGCTCGCCTATGTAGAAAACTGAGACGCTAGTCCAGTGAGACACAACATACTGGCCAGGATGTGGAGTCATAGACTGGCACAATTTTCTTACCAAGACCACTATCTCTCTTAACTTAACTTAACTTGACTTAACGTCTTTATACTGGTTTAGAAGACCCTGCAGAGTCTGTATATTACCCAGTTTCATTTACATTACCTTGTTCTAAAAGCTATGCGCATCCAATTTATTCTTAAATGCATTAATTGTCCCTGTCTCCACTACCTCATGTGGCAATGCAATTCCAAGCATTCACCACTCTCTGACTAAACAAATATTTCCTAATATCTAATATGGACCTCTCTTTAGTTAATTTGTAGCTATGACCTTTTGTTCTTGTGGGTGGTTGTATTTTTAAAAAAACGTGTTTTAGTCTAATGTATCCGTTCCTCTGATCATCTTATAAATCTGTATTAAGTCACCTCGAATTCTTCTCTTCTCTAGACACTGTAGGCCAGTTTTCTGAGTCATTCCTCATAACTGTAATTGTGGAATCCCACTATCAGCTTTGTCGCTCTTTTTTGTATTCTTTCCAGCATGTTTATATCCCCTCTATGATAAGGACTCCACACCTGTACACAGTACTCCAATCTAGATCTAATTCTTTATACAGTTTGACTATCACTTCCTTGCTCCTATGTGTAATATTTCTTTTTATCATACCTAATATTGCATTTGCCTTTTTCACTCCTACCTGGACTTGGCCACTCACCTTACCTGTATGGTCTATTATAACTCCTTGGCCCCCTTTTCTTTTCTATCTTTCTAATATTGTCCTCGCTCATTCTATAATTATGTTCCATATTGGATCTAACCATGAAGATGACTGTTCATTTATCTACATTAAACTCCATTTGCTAGCTTACGGACCAATCTTGAATTTTATTTAAATCCGACATCAATATATCCACTTCTGCTTTAGATGAGACACTACTGCATAGTTTTGTGTCATCAGCAAATTTTGCAATCATGGATCCCATATCAATGTCCAAATCATTTATATATATCAAGAACAAAATTGGTCCCAAAACCGAGCCCTGTGGCACTTCACTTAGAGTACTCCTTTTTTTATGACCAATCTCTTCTGTGTAGCGTTCCGACGAAACAATCTGTTTTCAAGGCAGTCTGGCTGATGAGATGTGGATCGACGTGATTCCTGTAATAGTGAGCGTCACGTAGATGAAGTCAAGCATAGCACAACCGCACGGAGAACCTCGGTCTACCTTCATCAACTTGCGCGAGGTGTGAGAGAAACTTCTACAACCCGCCATTTAACGAACTTTTCATGGCACAGAAAAGAGTAAACTTACTCATTATGTGCATTAAACAACAACAACAGCTCGCCTGTATATATTTGTTCCTGGTACGGTCACTGAGCCATTAACCTATTCGGGATCTATTTTTAGAAAATGAAGTAATTTCGAGCTCGAATCACATAGAGGCCATCCAACTAGAAACCAGTCGTAGTTCAAAGGTCATGCCACGATTAGCAAGCTATTTTTAGTCTGCCGTGAGCATTCTGTAACAAATAATTTGGTATCCACAGCAGGTTTTACCAGAACTCGAAAGGAGAAGAGACGTGTAACACTGTAACCTACCAGGCTTGTTGCAGAAGCGCCTCAGAAGAAGGTATGGCTACCCTATGATGTCTGTTTGGCTTCGTTCGTTCTCAATCTCCCGCTCCCAAACCCTGAAAAAGCTTAAGTAGCAGAATGTAGTCCAGAGAACGGAATGCGTTGTGTCGTAGTTTACAGCTTGACTGCGATATTTGCACCTTTCGGTCCAACACATCCGACTTCAGCAAGCATTTTTTGAGTACCGGTTTAGCATTCCCCCTTCGATCCCTTCTCCTTAGCCAGTCTGCCCTGATGCAGCCTGTTATCCAGGATCACCGCGTGGAGGTGTAGAAGAGTCTTGGCAGCTTTGGTTCGCTGGCTCTGACGCTAGCAGTCAGCTATGGGTCTCTGACCACTGCAGCTCATGCTCTGCTCAGCATCTTGACCCCCCCCCCCCCTATGATGTATTCATTGTAAATCTAAACAATTTCAGCTCTCTATGGAGCACATGTCTTCAACAACTGCACGTCACGTCCGCAAGGAGAAGTGCATGAGCTGCAGTGGTCATCGACCCATAGCAGACTGCTTGCGTCAGGGCCAGCGAACCAGAGCTGCCTTCTATACCTCCACGCGGTGATCCTGGATAATAGGCTGCAGAAGGGCAGACTAGCTAAGGAGAAGGGATCAAAGAGGGAATGCTAATCCGGAACTAAAAAAATTCTTGCTGAAGTCGGATGTGTTGGACAGAAGTGCAAATATCGCAGTCAACCTATAAACTACGACACAACGCATTCCGTTCTCTGTACTACATTCTGCTACCTAAGCCTTTCAGGGTTTGGTAGCGGGAGATTGAGAACGAACGAAGCCAAGCCAAGTCCGCAAGAGTTGACCTGCCCGTATATATTGAAATGTATGTGGCTTAGGTTTCTACAGTAGGGTCCAGCCAGCCCCATTGTCTAACCCTCCTTAGTCGGCTCTTAGAATATGTCGGGCAGGTTACAGTGTTATTATCCTTTGCCCACCTTTCAGGTGCCGGTAACACTCGAGCATATATAAATTATTATCCTCTGATTGATCAGTCCTAAGACTGGTTGTAAGGTTGTCTGAGTATGTTTCTCCATTTGACCCCATCCTCTAGTTGATCAGTCCTAAGACTGGTTGTAAGGTTGTCTGAGCATGTCTCTCCATTTGACCCCATCCTCTAGTTGATCAGTCCTAAGACTGGTTGTAAGGTTGTCTGAGTATGTCTCTCCATTTGACCCCATCCTCTAGTTGATCAGTCCTAAGACTGGTTGTAAGGTTGTCTGAGTATGTCTCTCCATTTGACCCCATCCTCTAGTTGATCAGTCCTAAGACTGGTTGTAAGGTTGTCTGAGTATGTCTCTCCATTTGACCCCATCCTCTAGTTGATCAGTCCTAAGACTGGTTGTAAGGTTGTCTGAGTATGTCTCTCCATTTGACCCCATCCTCTAGTTGATCAGTCCTAAGACTGGTTGTAAGGTTGTCTGAGTATGTCTCTCCATTTGACCCCATCCTCTAGTTGATCAGTCCTAAGACTGGTTGTAAGGTTGTCTGAGTATGTCTCTCCATTTGACCCCATCCTCTAGTTGATCAGTCCTAAGACTGGTTGTAAGGTTGTCTGAGTATGTCTCTCCATTTGACCCCATCCTCTAGTTGATCAGTCCTAAGACTGGTTGTAAGGTTGTCTGAGTATGTCTCTCCATTTGACCCCATCCTCTAGTTGATCAGTCCTAAGACTGGTTGTAAGGTTGTCTGAGTATGTCTCTCCATTTGACCCCATCCTCTAGTTGATCAGTCCTAAGACTGGTTGTAAGGTTGTCTGAGTATGTCTCTCCATTTGACCCCATCCTCTAGTTGATCAGTCCTAAGACTGGTTGTAAGGTTGTCTGAGTATGTCTCTCCATTTGACCCCATCCTCTAGTTGATCAGTCCTAAGACTGGTTGTAAGGTTGTCTGAGTATGTCTCTCCATTTGACCCCATCCTCTAGTTGATCAGTCCTAAGACTGGTTGTAAGGTTGTCTGAGTATGTCTCTCCATTTGACCCCATCCTCTGGTTGATCAGTCCTAAGACTGGTTGTAAGGTTGTCTGAGTATGTCTCTCCATTTGACCCCATCCTCTGGTTGATCAGTCCTAAGACTGGTTGTAAGGTTGTCTGAGTATGTCTCTCCATTTGACCCCATCCTCTAGTTGATCAGTCCTAAGACTGGTTGTAAGGTTGTCTGAGTATGTCTCTCCATTTGACCCCATCCTCTAGTTGATCAGTCCTAAGACTGGTTGTAAGGTTGTCTGAGTATGTCTCTCCATTTGACCCCATCCTCTAGTTGATCAGTCCTAAGACTGGTTGTAAGGTTGTCTGAGTATGTCTCTCCATTTGACCCCATCCTCTAGTTGATCAGTCCTAAGACTGGTTGTAAGGTTGTCTGAGTATGTCTCTCCATTTGACCCCATCCTCTAGTTGATCAGTCCTAAGACTGGTTGTAAGGTTGTCTGAGTATGTCTCTCCATTTGACCCCATCCTCTAGTTGATCAGTCCTAAGACTGGTTGTAAGGTTGTCTGAGCATGTCTCTCCATTTGACCCCATCCTCTAGTTGATCAGTCCTAAGACTGGTTGTAAGGTTGTCTGAGTATGTCTCTCCATTTGACCCCATCCTCTAGTTGATCAGTCCTAAGACTGGTTGTAAGGTTGTCTGAGTATGTCTCTCCATTTGACCCCATCCTCTAGTTGATCAGTCCTAAGACTGGTTGTAAGGTTGTCTGAGCATGTTTCTCCAATTGATCACATCCTCCGGATCTCTCTTCATTTCAGCATAGATTCGACACCAGGCTCAGTGCACAAAACCCAAATCTAGTCGAAGTTTCTTACAATCAACTCAAGTCTCGAAAACGGCGCATTGAAAAATACAACGAACTGACGTAGGTTCCCTGCGTTGCTATTGATCCTTCCAGCATGACTTGATCTTCGGTAAATGTGATTAGATTGACTTCCATGCCATTGACTTTGAAACCCCTATAACAACTCCGCGAAAAACTACACGCAACGTAAATTCATTTGACACCGGTGGGTCAAATATAAGGAAGGATATGTCTTAACCCTTCCCGACAAAAGAATGCCCTCTGTCGAGAGGGCTAATCCTCGAATGACGTGGTGCAGACAGAAAAGTAATCTGCTTAATTTACTACTCTTCCCCCACCATCACTTCCTTTCAGGGCCCTCAAAAGAAAGCTTGAGTCAGATATGAGATCCGAAAGACGCTAAGAGAGATGGAACTGATACCTTAGGAGAAGAGGACGGGGCGAGTACGAGGGTGATTTGTTCTTCGTCGTTCGTCCTTAAACTTCCGCTACCAAGCCCTGAAAAGTGCTTTGCAAATAGCAGGGTGTTGACCGAAGAACGGAATGTGTTGTATCGTAGTTTACACCTCAACTGAGATATTTGCACCTTTTGGTCCGACACATCCGACTTCAGCATGGTATTTTTGGGTACCGGGTTAGCCTTCCCTCTTCAATCCCTTCTCCTTAGCCAGTCTGATCTGTTGCAGTCTGTTATCCAGGATTACATCGTGGAGGTGTATAAGGATCTTGACAGCTCTGGTTCGATGACTCTGACGCTAGCAGTCAGCTTCGAGTCGCTTGCTGTTACAGCTTATCGTTGAGTGTCGAGAGAGAAATAAAACTCCGAGAGCGGTTTGTTTGTTGTTGTTTTTTTTTCGTTCGCCTTATTTCTCTAATCCACAAGGCGTTGTGCGTTGCACTGTGGTTTTTGTTTTGCGCCTGCCGGCCGAGTGTATCCGACTTCAGCATGCATTTTATGTAAGGGTCTGCTTCCTCCTGCATTTTCTAAGGGTTTGCTTCCCCGTGGTAGCGGCCGGTGCTGTGATGGGGATCGAACCCAGCACCTTCCGGTCGTGAGCCGTGTCACTTAACCATTAGTCCACGTCGTCCCCCCCCCCCCCCGAAAAGTTTTATCTCTGATGAGATCATTTAATTGATGTACAAGATTTACACATGAGCTGAGCATTTACACATGAGCTGAACATTTACACATGAGCTGAACATTTACACATGAGCTGAACATTTACACATGAGCTGAATATTTTATTCAAGCTTCGAATGTCGTTAAAGCGATGTGTCATTACTTGTCAACATAGTCACCATCCGGGTCCAAACACAAACGCTAACATTGGACAAGTTGTTGCATCCGGTCGAGAGAAAAAATCTGATATCTTCTCCGGAAACCAGGTACACACAGCTGCTTGCACCTTCTCGTTTGTAGCGTAACGGTGTCCCTTGAGGTTTTCCTTCAGCTTTTGGGAAGAGGAAGGAGTCACAAGGTGCCAGATCGGAGCTGTACGATGGGTGCGATAAAATGTCGTCAAACTAGAGACGCTTCAATCCAGCCACTGTTTGTCGACACGTGTATGTCCACTGCGAGCCTTTTCATGCAGGTTCGTCGTGGCTGGATATTTCGCCTTGTACAGTCCGTGCCCACCTCCTGACAGTACTGACATCCACACAAGCGTCACCTCATACCGCAGCGATTCTTTGATGCATGTCGATGGGCACACAACCTTCCGCCGTAAGGAACTCAATCACTGCAGGTTGTTTTAACCGCATTTCCATGTAGACCGCTATTCCATTGTATGATGTACGCATGCGCCACGTTCCAGGCGCATGCCACTACATGTCCCTATAGTGACTTCATTAGAGATTATTTTCACATTGGTGTCACGTGGCTCCCAGCACGTGCTACTGTCATAGTTATGGCGCTGGAGGTAGACTTTTCAAATCACCCACGTAGTTGACAACATGTGCTCTGTGAGAAGCTGAAACTTTTTGACGATGTTCATATTTTCTGTGATACGAGATTTGCAGGTGCTGTTCGGCATGTCAATGAGACAGATTTACAAGAACTGATCAACATCGTAGTCCTTCAAAGGGAAAATAAAGACCCCAGCTTAAATCAAAAGAAATACAAAATAATGGAAGTAACTAAGAAGCATACGTCTCCAACGAGACGGAACTAAAACAAATACACGCATTTCAATACCTGGACAACCACATCAGATCTGATGGGAGATGATGCACATGAAGTCCAGAACAGGATAACCAATGCACAATCGGCCCAGAGTATGAGAGGAATCTTTTGCAACAAATGTCTATCCTTGTATTTTAGTCAAGAGTGTGGTGGATGCTTGAAATGCATTGCTACAAGAAGTAGTGGGGGCAAAGACAATCAATGCATTTAAGAATAGATTGGATGCTGGTAGCTTTTAGAGTAAGAAGCTGTAAATTAAACTGGTTGTAGACAGACTCTGCAGGGTCTTCTAAATCAGTATAAAGACGTTAAGTTAACGGAAATATGGTTTCACAGAAAAATGTTGCAAATTTCATGGACTGCAACGATTGTTAATAACGTGGATCTTGAGGAGGCACAGGCACAAAGACAGCTTTTGGCAAACAGGACAAAGCTGTCGTCATTGTTCGGACCTATCATGAGGAGGCGCAGACACAAAGACAGCTTATGGCAAACATCAGGACAAAGCTGTGGTCATTGTTCGGACCTATCATGAGGAGGCGCAGGTTGCAACACATGGTAACAGCGGGCAGAATCGCAGGGAAGAGCGACAGAGTGAGGCAAAGAGAGGAAATATTGGACAGCTTGAAGGCATGGCATGGGAGGCGAGGCAAAGAGAAGAAATATTGGACAGCTTGAAGGCATGGCATGGGAGGCGAAGCAAAGAGAGGAAATATTGGACAGCTTGAAGGCATGGCAGGCGAGGCGAGGCAAAGAGGAAATATTAGACAGCTTGAAGGCATGGCATGGGAGGCGATCAACGGTGGAACTGATAAACGACACACGTAATAAGAGAGACAAAAAAATTGTCCGTGATCGCCAACACCAATCGGCAGAGAACTTGATGTTCAACGTGTCTGAAACCCTTACGTTTTTCTTAACTTAACGTCTTTATACTGGTTTAGAAGACTCTGTATAGTCTGTATACAACCAGTTTTTTTTTTGGAGGGTGGATTAACCGATATACAAATCCATCTTAATAGGTTCAAACACTAGAGCTAAGTAGACCTGCAGCCAGTTAGGCGCCATCTATAGCTGCTCTTAACAAACCACCTGGGAAAGGTACAAATACAATCCAGCGTTTTAACATAAATTTTGTAAACTCTTGAAGAAAAAGAATATCTTTAAAATTATATTAACATAAACGCTTGAATTACCACTATCTTAATAAACAGATGTCCTATTCATTATATTAACATCAGCTTTGTAGACTTACAACTGTTAAAATTAGCTAATAAAATGGCATCTCAGCATTTATTTATATTTTTGACAAGTGTAAGTCCATACAGGAAATACATGAAGCTCCAATATCAACTTATGTGCACATTTACACTGCGTTTCGTCACGTCTCATCATGAGTTCACTCTGATATCTCGTGATGAAAATCAGGCCGCAAAAGCTCAGCTCGAGAGGGGATGTACAGTTTCTCGCTAACTCTGATCCAGTTTTCTACATTATCATGCTTTTCTAGGAAGATATTTTAATCGTGCTCAAAGGTTGTAATAGTACCAAGATTTCCATTATGTATTATGCTGGTCCTATTTGGCATGTCAGTCGTCCATTCTGGGTATACTTGGATGGACGATTTTAATATTCAGGAATCCTGGGCGTATTGTAGCAAAATAGTTTATTGCCAAAATTAACAGTGATTGGTAGCCATCATTGCTTGTCGCCAACTTCAGCCATTTTCAAACATCCGTTTGGGGTAAGACGCTATCGCCACCTAAACTGGACGTCTTTGGTTCGAATTTGGACTGTTCATTACTTACTTCCCTTTCTTTTCAGTTGTCCGTTGTATATGTTTTCCAAGTGCAGAAAAATATTTGTCTGTGATTCTTGCCGCTAGAGACATACTTTGTACTGTAATGGTTATTAACAAAGCAAACTGGTGAGAATGTGCTGAAGAAAGTTCACGAGCAAAGACAGAACATTACACGCATCAGAACAAAGACAACACACATCAGAACAAAGACAACACACATCAGAATAAAGACAACACATTACACACACCAGAACAAAGACAATACACATCCGAACAAAGACAACACATTACACACATCAGAACAAAGACAACATCAGAGCAAAGGCGACATATTACACACATCAGAACAAAGACAACACATTACAAACATCAGAACAAAGACAACACATTACACACATCAGAACAAAGACACCACATTACACACATCAGAACAAAGACAACACATTACAAAGATCAGAACAAAGAAGACACATTACAAACATCAGAACAAAGAAGACACATTACAAACATCAGAACCGCAAATTCGTTTTCCGTTTGGGCGAGTAATGAGAACATCGGTGTTGGTCACATTGTAAAAAAACGGTATTATTGTTGAGCGTAGACCAGAGGAAGGACAAAGTGAGAAAATGGTAGACTTTTTATTTTATGTTAGTTGGGGTCAGGCAAAACATACTGGCCAAGACCCTCACCTCGGCTTCCTACTAGCCCTCCCTGGAAACGGGCCGTTTTTGTGGCTGTCTGGTTAACGAGGTCAGGGATTGACATAATCCCTGTAGTAATGAGACACACGCAGATGAAGCCAAGTATAGCACAACCGTCTGGATGACCCCGGTCCACCATCAGCACGCTCAGGGTGTGAGAAAAGCGACTGCAACACGCCACTTAACGTCCTTTTCAGGGCGCACAAAAGAGTAATCCTACTCATTGTGGGCATTCGCAAACATGCAGGATGGGTTTTTTTTGTTTCGTGTGGCCATTTTTGATATGGTCTGAAAAGCTTCAATTTCAGCTCTGAAAATGGTTTAGAACTTGCTATATACTTGGTTAACTTTCCATTTATTTGTCTAATCACCACCATTTCTCCATCCTGGTTGGCACTTGTAGCTGAGCCATCCGCATAGGCACATCTGCTGGTTTGCGTCCTTTCCAGGTCTGCATGCACTCTTCTTTGACTCCTATTAGCTCTAGGAGTGCTCATACTGGGGGGTGGGGGGGGGGGGGTGTTTAATGTTAACTGGCTAAATGGGTATAGGTTTTGTTTCTGACAGCACCGAGTCCTCGAGTTTCAACTTCTTTGATGTTAAAATACTTCTCTTAAGTCTGTCATTTCCTTGGCCATTAATCGGTGGGTGGTCCAGGAATATCTTGCACGGGCTATTATCTTTATCTTTGAATGGTCCAGGTCTAAGCTTTGGTCTATCAGATAATGTCATATTGTCACCCCCTACGAACTTTCAGTCATCCTAATGGATCCTGGATATCTTGACCTTTAGAATTCCATGATTGTCTTAATAAGCCAGTCTTCTTTAATTTTGTAGACATGGTCAGGTCACCATAGGTGTTTTATCACAAATAATAGCAACACTAACCTGACAGGCATGTCATGGGAGGAGGTGATTAAGGCAGGGATGTGACTTGGCTACTCCATCATGAAGAAATGGAGGTGATTAAGGCAGTAATGTGACTTGGCGACTCCATCAAGTAGAAATGGAGGCGATTAAGGCAGTAATGTGGCTGACTACTCCATCATGAAGAAATTAAGGTGATTATGGCAGGATTGTGACTTGGCTACTCTATCATGTAGAAATGGAGGTGATTAAGGCAGGGATGTGACTTGGCTACTCAATCATGTAGAAATGGAGGCGACTAAGGCAGTAATGTGACTGACTACTCCATCATGTAGAAATGGAGAAGGCATTTAAGACAGGAATGCAACTGACTACTCCATCATGCAGAAATGGAAGAGGAAACGACTAAGGCAGGAATGCGGCCGACTACTCCAAGCATAAACGATCAGCCACGAGAAAAGGAGACAACCTCCACACCATGGGGCATAAGATGAGCAACAAAGTCAAGCAACAACATATTGCCAAACACACTCACAACATAAAACACAAAAACAGAAGTGAACTCACACCGCAGACCTTTGTCACATTTATTTCTGACAAATAATATCTCCGACTAAGCATTACATTCTAAAGTGCCAACAGTCAGACAAGCCAATCATCACTACATAAGGTATTGTTTGTGCAGACAACCAGTGCAACAGGAATAAGTCATGCCAAAATCCATTCCAACATCAACAAATGTCTAATCCTGTAAGCCAATGTTTACCGACTCATTTTCTAGCAGGCTTCGAGCTTACCAACAAAATTTATATATTTGTGTGCAACATTTTCTGAGATGTAGCTCAGATGTGTTCTATCATGTGGTGATGCTTGTGACGGAGGTCAAATCAGTGCATCTAATGGGAGTATTATTATTAATGGTAAAATATTAATTCACGTCAACTTGTACGAGGTGAAAGCCTGTATGGCAAACTAACAAAGCATGTACTAGTCGGGTAAAAAGGCGAAACAGTATTTTTGTGCAAAAAGTAGATGCGTGTATGCATAATTACGTGATAACGTCTATGCATGCGTTTATTTTAGGCATATGTTTATTTTAGGAAGGGTAGAGTTGTAAGAGCTATCCAAAATTTATCCACCTGAGTGGTCAACTGGGCAAACATAATGGGACAACTGCTCCCTTCCCTGCATATCATAAGAGACGAATAAGGAAGGTTGCCATTAGAGTTGGCAACCTCACTATATAAAAACGATGGCTCTGAAACTACTTCAAATTAGTCAATCTGGCTTTCCTAAAGTTGGTTATGGTATGTCAAATATGATGTTGGATCTATCCTTCAACAATTGACTGGAATCTGGCTTTCCTAAAGTTTGTTATGGTATGTCCAATATGATGTTGGATCTATGCTTCAACAATTGACTGGAATCTGGCTTTCCTAAAGTTGGTCATGGTATGTCAAATATGATGTTGGATCTATGCTTCAATAAATGGAGCATCTAGGCTTACGTATAAAATGTACCCTTCTAAAATAATTAACGATTTACAGATTTCCGTAAATTAATAATCCAGATGAATTTCTTATGAGTTATTTTCAAATGAAAAGACCACACTTCAATCACTCATAAAAATCGATTATCAGAAAGCACATAGTGGATTTATAAATTTTTTTTTCCAGAGCCTTGATGGACGAAGAATAATCATCCTGTGATCAACTTTTTTTTACTATAATGGTGTACGACGAACCACTGAAGGTGTGCGCACACAAATAATTCGTACAAGTTGACATCTATAAATATTTACTTAACAGTTTGATAGACATGCCAAAGATTGTATTTTATAAAAAAGTGAAGTGCTGCCATAACTCAAAATTATTTGCACAATTATTATTGGGTGATGTGGATATGTCTCCGTTATAGCCGAGATTTAGGTACTCGGCTCTCAAAAAAAAAAAAACGAGCGCGCTAAGTGGTAGGTGTTCAAATTCAATAAGTTTCAATCGCCTCCTGGTCTCAGATGAGGTTAGATCGGCATTTAATTCCTATCTGAGATGAACAATAAACTTAAAATAACCTATGTGCATGCTGTGCACGTAAATAACCTTTATCAGTTGAATATCAAAATGAGCCAGATGTTAGCTGTTGTCTGAGCACAATTTCTAAAGGTAACTAAGTTCCTACCTAATAGTGGCCTGAATGATAGCCACAAAGTAGATGGTCCCTTCATAATGCAAAAGACAGCAAGGTATTCACCTGTACACTTGAATGCAAGTATACACACACACACACAAATAAAACCTCTATACCCCCAAGGGGTAGAAGCAGAGTGACTATGAAGTGAAGCAACCATTTTGTTAAATGAGATCGTTTTGCAAGCAAGAATAATAACCTTGCGTACTGCACCTGACGGAATATTGCTTACCGCAGATACTAATAACAAAACTGACAGTATTCTGGAGTGAAAGAAACCCAACTAAGGACTGTTTAAACATTTTTGCATTAGATATCTTACAGTACAAGGTCCACAAGACAGGAGCGAGCGCACAGGGACTACTTGGTTTGCATAAATAATTCACGGAACTTTTTTAAATCAATGTTACCCTTTAGCCATGATACTTAAAATTAATAAGCTAGGCTGAAGACGAAACAGTGAATAATGAGCTGACAGCAGCCAGATAGTCATAGTTTTCAGCTAGTGTTGGGGGTCAGCTGACCAAGACCCTGTTTCCACCTCCAAGTGACAGCCCTGGATGCACTCTTGTAGTCTGGCTAAGGGGCTGGGGAATCGCAGAAGAAAGGCAAATATGGTCCCAAAATGCAGTGCTGAAATCAGATGTGTCAGGTCAGAAAGGAGCAGATATCGCAGCCTCACTAAAATGCGACATCCTTTTTCAGGACAACCCAGAGGAAATGAATAAGCTCCCCCATTCACCTGATCATGGTAGCCCTTAGACAGCTACAGTGACTGGATGAAGTGGCAGTTTCTTCCAGTGAACCCAGCTGTAAATGGGTACCCAACAAAGCCGGGGGGTAATCTGAGCCGCCGCAGCAGCTACGGGGTATATATTGTCGTCTGCACTTTCAGTAATCAAAGAGACTGAGCATATATGGGGATCTGCCCGGTGCAGTGGAGTGGTTCTAGGAGCCATTTTTCTTCATTTCCATGCCATTCGAGTGTAAGACTCAAAACTGAAGAGGTAAGCAGACAAGCTTAAATACTTTAGATACATCAAAGCCTTTTGTGGGCTATTCACTCAACTCCACCACTACTTTTAACGGCAGCCATTTCCAATTTACAAGGACGTAGTCGTCAAATAGTCTATCAGATACTGCTGTCAAGGATAAAGTGTTGAGACTATTGTACTAGGCGACAGCTTCTTTGAGGTGGGGTGTAGCCGGTCCCCTCCTTTTTCCTTGCCCAACTGCAAGCCAGGTACCCATTTACAGCTAGGTTAACTAGAGCATGATAACGGGAGTCAAACCTGCTACCTTTGCATGTAGTAAAAGGTAAAGTTGGTTGTGCATAGGATTAGCAAAGTCTCAATGTCATACAAATTGCCAGAGTCCACCACAATAGGAACACATGCAAGTGTTTTGATGCAGGGCCCTCTAAGGAAGCCAAATGCAGCGGTTGCCCTATGCTCCGCAGTCATTGGGAAATGAGGAAAATTGCAATGTACGACATCTCATCAGAGCATACCATCATTGTGATTAGGGCTATTTAATCACTTTTTCTATGCATACAAATATATAGGTGAGCCCTTCATTTCAATTCAGACTAAGAGAAACTGAAAATGGTCTATTGTAAAAACTATTAAAACTTATAAATGGAATGCAGAGAATGGTGTTTGAAAAAAATATTGTGCAAGAACAGTAAAAATACATACAATTGGATGCATTAGATGAAAGAGTTGGTCACTGAACTCATGATGGCATACAGTTTTTACGTAGTGTCTGAAAACAGTTGGTCAGGCACAGATCAAGCCGTTCCAGTACTGTATGCTGGCCTATGGAGAACGAAAATGGTCAGTCACTGTAGAGTCCAGCTATGTGTGTATAGGCTTGCAGTCAAAGCAGCTTATTTAATGCTTGACTAATGTTACTCAAAAACAGGTCAGTTTCATGTGGTGCTTTATGCCTTCGTACAACGACCCACATTATTCTCTGGCGGGCCAAGGACCGAAGATGCAACAGTGAATGAGCTGACTGCAGCCAGTAACTCAATAGCTGGCTGCTTGCATCAAATTAAAGCTGACCCAGACCCTACTATTCTGTCTCCAAGCGGCGGCCTTGGAAACATCCTGAACTGGCGTAGTCTTGGCTAAAAGAGTAGGAATCACAGCAGGAAGGCAAACAAGATAATTAAAAAACAAAAGCCAACTGAAACATGTGTCTGACCGAAAAACGGACAGTCTCGCTGTAAACTACAGCACCTCGTTCTTTTCAGGAGGAATGCCGAAGACTGGTGGGCCACATAAAAGTAACTTTCTGACTATAAATGGCACACCGAGTTGAAGTTAGCCAACCTCTGATGTAAATGGTAATTGCTTTTCTTGGATATAATAGGAATGTATTGTGAGTAATGTGGTGCCTGCAGCCCTTGAGGACCATCACATCAGGCCACATGCCTCTTTTTTTTACATATTAATGTATATTTGTTAAGCATACCTACACAAGATATCTGAAGTCATATCAGAAAGCCTATTGTTGACATACAAAAAAAGCAACCCCAATATAAGCTTACTGCCATTGCAGATGAAGTGTTAAGAGCTCTCCAGACAAGGCATCTCAGTTTTAGTGATGTGGGGAGGGGGTCAATTCTCTTCTTTGCTGTTATTTCTTTAACAGAACCAGTATCAATTTCCAGCAGGATGTACTACAACATGGCAGAATTCCTACAGCTGGCACTGCCAAAATGGATAAAATAGTGATACTTGACTATGGCTAGGTATTCAGCTGTTTAAAATGCCGGGTAACTGGTTCTCTACCTCGCAGTGTTGCCTTTCCTAACTTTTTCTCAGGGACCCATTTACAGATGGGCAAACAAGACCATGCCTCCCACATAGTTACACATTTGCTGTAAAATACAACTTACACCCACAAATGCACATTTAATTTATATATATATATATATATATATATATATATATATATATATTTACACACACACACACATATATATATATATACATGTATATATATATATATATGTATGTTGACAAAAATTTACACAGCAAAATCACCTACAATATATTATGTTCATTTGATTTTACACGTTACCCCCCATTAAGATAAAAATTTGTAAAAATCTGGATCTAGAAAAACGTGAAAAATGTAGCAACATCAACACACCCACACAAACAAGTTTTTTTCCCTTCGTAGTTTACAGATATATCACACAAAGAGTGCATAGTAGATGAAACAGGACAGTGCCAACACTGTTTCAACATTCACAACATGCCCCTCGTACCACATGATGGGGTACACACTGGTGCAATTATCCCATCAGAATCAATATTTTGTATATTTATAAAAATAATAAAAAGCAGGCAACATAAATTTCATGGACAGTATGCACAGTAAAGTTGGGGGAGGGGGATTACAAAAATAAAGGATAGTCTCATTGTGCATAAAGGTGTAATGAAACATTCAGTTTGTGACTGCATAATGATAGGAAGAAATAATTGAGGTGACAGTTAACAGAGGGCAAAGTAATGATTAGTATTATGAGATGAAATAGAAATATGTGGGGGAGGAGGGTTTCGACAGCAGTAATTGCTCCGAAGTGACAGATGTAAAGGGGGACTAATATCATGATGTAGAAGGAGGGATGGGGTGGGGGGTTGCGGGATAATATAATTTGAGGTGGCAGCTTTGCCGAAGATGGATCTGTCAGAACAAAAGGTGCAAATATAGCAGTCAAGCTGTAAACTAGCGACAACACATTCCATTCACTGGACTTCATCCTGCTACTAGCAAAGCCCTGTTCAGGGCTTGGTAGACGGAGATTGAGAACAAATGCAGAAGAAAAAGATGAGGTGGCAGCAAATAGAGTTGAAGAAAGTAATAATCCTCTACGAAGTGATGACATAGAAATAAAAATCTGAAATGAGATAGCAGCAAAAAATATTGAGAAAATAGTAATCTGCTGTGATATTTGGCATAGAAATATGGGAGTGGAGTAAATCTGTTGAGACATGTGGTAAAACGATCATTCCCTAAACAAAATATAACAATAATAAATGCAATAATCTCTTTTTCTACATGCACAATCAGATCTGTCTGTGATAAAGAAAGCAAACAGCTTGAGTATTCTTAACATTTGAAAGCTTCCAACACAAGATTAATCTCATGACGATTTGAAGGTGTGCATAAATTCTGATAAGTTGCAGCTAAAACTATGAGCACGGTGACATTCAAAGCAGAGAATTTACCTATTGCACAAGGATGTGATAAATGATACCAGCATCTAATGGTGCAATGATGCACAAGAATACGAAACTGAACAGGAGTTTTTGCTGAACAACATATGGAATCCAGGGAAATTAAAAACAAATTCCAAGTTAACATTGATTCCAATGTCAAGTCAGTATTCCTATATGGAGCAGAAACTTGGAGAAAAACAAAGACAATATAGAGGAAACAGTCGTTAATCAAAGAATGTTTATGGATGATAATGGGTTTAGGTAAGCAAGACAATGAGGAATGAAGACCTATTGGAAAGAAGCCAACAACAACCAGTGGAGCAATAGATCAAATCTAAATTAAATGTGACCAAACAGGTCCTGGCATGGAATCCACAGGAAGAGAGAGGTAGATCAAGAAGCACCTGGAAAAGAGATTGAAAATGGACTTCAATCCCGGGACCTCAACTGGAGAGGTAAAAAGGACAGCCCGAGCTTGCTGAGGGTTGTCAATGGCTTCTGTCCTGAAAGAAGCAACGTGCATTGCTTGTCTGATCAGTGGGGGATAGGTAATCCTCTTTAGTGACGAACTGTCGAGTCAATTATCAAGAGTCCCATGGCAAAATGGAAATAAGATTATGGACCAAATACAGGTTTCAAAAACTGATTCTCTACATTTTTTAGTACAATAAAGCTAGGTAATATAAATGTAAATCAACAAATAAATAATTATTTGAGTATAAACGATAAAGAACACAACAGGTCAATATCATTTTGTCTAAAAATCCGACTCGACTTAAAAGTAACAGCAGATAGATAAGTCTGGTGGCCTTTGGGAAACCACTAAACGCCAAGGTAGAAAATGAGCAACTGAAGTCATTAATGCAATTTGTTTTCTGTTCAATTTCCACATAAGCGACAGTTCCCCTCCACTGAATCCATTACTGTTTGCACTGAAGGTTTGTGGGGAAAACAATTTTGCAGTTATGCGAGTTATTGACCTTTAAAAGATAAATTCACTTCAAATGTTCCTGCTGCAAACAGACGATGTATTATAAGGCACCATCTACTTTCAAAGGGAGAGGTGAGCCGCTACAACGACAGGCAGCACACACAGAACAGTTCAATCTAAATAGGTCCTGCTTATCATAGCAAACTAAAGAATTTAACTTTTTTTGAGTATCCTATCAAGTAGATAAATATAAAAATATATATGCAATGGTGAGATAAAATATATTGATTATGATCACACGTGTATACTTAAACCAATGTTTCTCAAATGTGTCACAAAGCCTACCTACATGTGCCATGAAACCTTTGTGAATTGACTATATGAAGATTGTAATTTTTATTTTTTTTCATGGTCAAGCAAAATTTATCATGATCCTTTCCTTCAGGCAAGGGGCCCAGGATCTGCTGACATGATCATACAGCTTGAAAAATGTTCATTTAAACTTAAAGATTTATTTTCTTTATTCCAAAATAGTGCCACTATTGTACAGTATTTTTTTCAGGCATGGTATTCAGATTAATGTTTTGGCAAAGTTAGGAAATATCAAGTCTGCAGTGAACACAGTTTGAGAATCACTGATCTAATACTCATATATCAGCTGCAGCAGTGTAGCTACAAATTTACAAATGTCTAGATTTCTAGAATATACCTTCTTCGTAACGGAAAGTATCGTGAGGATGAATTTATTGCTTAGTCCTTTACTTGCATCAACTTTTACAAAACAGCTGGAAGAATCATCAAATATATCAATTTATCAAAAGTATTTCTTGAGCTTTCTTGTGCACTTGGCGAGATGTACAATGCCAAGTGTTGAGCAGCCTTCTATCCTAGATGCATTTGGCTGGCAATCTAATCTTCCAAAAACTGCTACCAGACCTCCAAAGACAACAGCATATTAATGCTTTGGTGCAGCAAGACCAACTAAAGTAATGGACCCATGCTCCAACTGAGGCAAAACAGGAAGATGGTCTATTAGTAGCATCAATCTAATATCCGATTGGTGAACTTAATTTAAAAACAAACTATATGCCCAAAACAAAGAATAAGTGCCAGAAACAAGGACGCAAGATCTGCTAGAACGATTATTGCCATGGCAAATGTTGACAGACACAATGACAATAGACAATGACCTTAGTTGATGGGGAAGAAGCTTATACATAATCCAAAACTAGTAATGAATGTGTTTTTACAACCATATTACAGCAATCACAAACAATAACAACCATAAACTTTAATTGAACATCCATACCATGTCATAAAAGCTGTAGACAAAAGAGGGAATGTTTCTCGTATCAATATATTGAATGATGTATATAACATCTTCACAACCTAAAACAGTAACATAGTTCGCTGCTGATGTCTCCACATGCACATTAACAAAAAAATCCAAACATAAAAGTATGGTTTTAATGACAAAACAAAGGTTGAAAATGAAGTTTTCATTAACAAATGTATATCACATCGTGTAGCTCTTACTGCTCTTCCAGGTACATGTTTATTGTACTTTATTTATTGGTGTATTTTTGTATGTTTATTGAATACAAACAGGGTTATCTAGTTTCCAGATTAGTTTAAACCCTGTATCCATTTACCAACTTAGTTGTTCATATTGAGTTCTACATCACGTCTTTGTCAATTGAGGAGAATGTATTAAATCTTGGCTGACAAATTATTTTTGCTATACATGTGATACTATTAGTTGAACTTGGTTGACTTTCTGTCTGTATTGTTCTTGTTTGTCAGCCTATTTGTTACTGTTCTAATGAAAAACTGATGTTCATCCTTTGAATCACAGCCAATAAACATTTTTATTTTCAGAAAATGGAATGGAATGTGCACTTTCAGGCAATGCGGTGCAACTGTTTGCAAACTAGTGGAATAAAATGACTAAATCTGAGAAGTGCGGATAAATTGTACAAATGAATGTCTATTCCGTACAAATTCACATAACCATTATCAAACACTAAAAAGTGCTCATTTTATTTTGAAATCACAGAGAAAAATTATGATTTAAATATACATTTTTCAACTGATTCACTCTGTAAAGCCGATGCTTAGGCTCGCAGACTTTCTTAAAATATTGCACAGCCTAAATATCGACTTGGGCAACATTACACATAAAAGCAAAATATTCTCTCCCACAAACTGAAGTGAAGAAATGTATATGTCGGATGTTGAAGCGAGCAAATTTTCAAAGTTTTTTTTTGGAGTGGTGAGATTTTTCTGGCTTGACCAGCCTTCACTAAAATATGTACATTGTGAATTAGGTGGAAACTGTTAGAAATTCTGTCCATGTATATTATCTTTATTAATGTAATATAATATGTTGTATAGATTGACACGTAAAAAAAATAATCTGGGAAATTTGTGTTTCTCTGAGAAAAAAATTGGTAACTATAAAACCCCCATGTGCCAAATAACTTTATATTCAGATCTCATTACACATAGGTAAAAAACATGGTACTTTAGAAAACACGTGTTGCAGATAAGTAGTTCTAAAGAAGATCAAAATATTCATTGTTCAATACGTTAAGCAAACACTGACAATATGAGTTTGCTATTTATTGAAATAAACATAGAAATTGTGATTTTAAGTAAGCAGAAAATGTGATTTAGATATGTTTCATTGAAACAGAGAAATTATTTTGATATTTTAGCAAAGATAAATTACGAATTTGATATTTAAGCAAACATTTTTTAAAATCAAATTGTCTTACATAAAAATTGTTTCTTTAAAATTAAATAAACTTGAGAAATGCTTTTGAAAACCCTTACTTCAGCCAAAAATACTATTTTCTTACATTTAAAAAAATCGATTACTAATTTTCATAAAAAGGCAATGGAATGCGTTTCCTCTCACCTGTCCTTTGACAAAATTAAATATCACTTTATATTTCTAAATGACAAAAGAAATTAAATCATAGAAGGCAATTCATCATTTTGTGTTTGTAAAAACTAAATTTTCTCACTAGTTGGAATATATCAATTTGACGAAAGAACCAGTGAAAAAGGAGATATACTTTAAGTTGCACAGAAATACAAGGCAGAGAAACTGCGGTTTCAAGGATCGATTAGTAATTCAAAATGCACACTACCCTCTTTCTCTGATCTGTCGACCCTAATGTTCTTGGCCAAAGCCTTGCATTCGATCATGAGCGCAAAGTGGTTGGTGACATTAATAAACTTCACAAAGATCAAAGGAGACTGGTAGTCATTCTGCTTCCTGTATGGGTAAAATGACAAGGGGAAGCCTTGCTGCGGATAATACTTCATTCCATCAAGGCCCAGGTTATCGTTATCAGCATTATTCTGGAGAAAAAAATTTTTATAAATTGGGATGGTGTTCAAAACAAGATAAGGGGTGTAATGGATAGAACTTCATGAATGCACGTTTTCAGGGCCTAAGATGCAGTAAGTTGAATAATGTAACAGCAGCCAGTGACTCGTGCTGACCAAGACCGTATTCCGACACCAAGCAGTGGCCCTGGATGCACTAGTGTAGTCTGGCTAAGAGAATAGTGACCACAGTGGGAATGCAAATTCAGCACCCAAAATAAGCCAGCTGAAACCAGATGTGTCAGGCCAAAAGGCACAGATATCATAGCTTTGCTGTAAACTACAAAAACAACAACCTTTTCAAGATGAAGGCAGATGAAGAAACAAAATGGGCATTTTCATTTAACTCTTTTTGCACTTAATTATATTTAGTAGAAATTACATTGTGCCCAATATTCAAGTTTCATTATAACATCTGTGCTTTTTGGTACAGGACATCCACTACTTTCATCATGTCTTTTTCCTATCTGCAAAGACAGCAGGTGGTTGGTTTGAAGCAGTTTTTCTTCTAGTCAAACAAATATCCACCTGGGTTGTGTTTAGTTTTCTCCGATTGTGTTTAGTTTTCTCCGAGAGCTATTGGTATTGCCATTAAAACCACACCACTAACAAATGGATATCAGATTTATAATAGCTGAAGTTGATGGGTTTTGAATAATTGAATTATTATTCTTCGTTCGTTCTCAATCTCCGGATAACAATTCCTGAAAAGGTCTTGCAAGTAGAAGGACAAACTGCGTTGTTTACAGCTGGACTGCAATATTTACACCTTTCAGTCCGACATATCCAACTTCAGTAGGCAGTTTTGAGTATCAGGTTTACCTTCCCTCTTCTATCCCTTCTCCTTAGCCAGTCTGCTCTGTTGCAGCATGTTATCTAAGATATACCATGTGGAGATGTAGAAGGCTCTTGGCAGCTCTGGTTTGCTGACCCTGACACTAGCAGTCAGCTAAGGTTCGCTGGCCATTGCAGCTCGTGCACTGCTCAGTAACTTGATCCCTATTGATTGAATGACTATCCAACTCCCTGCGGAGCATATGTCCTCAAAATCTCGCTGTCTTCCTGTCATGTACATCATTTTCAGCTCTGCCTTTCCTGCCAAGTTCAGGTTTGTCAAAACTTCCCTTCATGAGTGCTTAAGTGTGCCCCTACTAATTTTGCCGTGAGGATTCCAGAATGGTGACTGCCTTGCAATGCTATCAGCTTGTTTTGTTAATGTATATCCTATCCATCACCTTTTCTTTACGTCTAGTCCCACTGGCGTCAATTTGGTCCTTTCGCCAGTTCTATCTTAGTTACTTTATAAAACTATTTTATTCCGTCAATTTGGCACAAGCACCCATCAATAAAAACTTGGACAATTTTTAGTTGTACTTTCCTTTGTTCCTCACATCACAGAGCCATGCAATAAGCTGGACTTGACATTGGAGTTGAGGATCTGTCTTTTGTGAAGGACTTTTTTAAATTTCAACAATATCCGCAAAGCAATAAAAACCCCATCTATATTTTTTAAATTCTTAATTTGATATCTCTATCAGTACCTCTGATCTCTATATTACAACCAAGATATATGAATGAATCTACCTCTACTGTGTCTCCCAATACAATCTGATTGTCACTATGTGTTTTTAACTCTCATAAGTTGGATAGAGTAAATTCAAATGTAGTGTTGGACATATGCTCCACTAATTGGAGTGAAGGGCTTACTATTATTAGATTGAACAAAAAATGGAATTTGATACTTCCATGAAAGACACTCACTATAAGGTAAACTATTGACTGCCTCGTTAATCCTCGACTATGGATCAAAGAAATAAAGAACCCCAGACATACAATAAATTAAAACATATATCAAGCCTTTGTTATAATAGGGGAGTGGATTGTAAAGTGGTTTGGATGTCGACCTTCTTACCACAGAGACATGTGCTCAAAACCACAATACAGCATAGGTTGTCTTTTTTTCAATATCAAAGGTAAACTAAAAACTGCCTGTACGCCACATGGTGACTCCAGGGACAAGTGGTCTTTTATTCCTCAGACAATAAAAAAAACAGTGGACAATGAAAGAACTGATAGAACAATGAAAGAACTGATAGAACAATGAAAGAACTGATAGAACAATGAAAGAACTGATAGAACAATGAAAGAACTGATAGAACAATCAAAGAACTGATAGAACAATCAAAGATCTGATAGAACAATCAAAGATCTGAGCGAACAATCAAAGATCTGAGCGAACAATCAAAGATCTGAGCGAACAATCAAAGATCTGAGCGAACAATCAAAGATCTGAGCGAACAATCAAAGATCTGAGCGAACAATCAAAGAACTGAGCGAACAATCAAAGAACTGAGCGAACAATCAAAGAACTGAGCGAACAATCAAAGAACTGAGCGAACAATCAAAGAACTGAGCAAACAATCAAAGAACTGAGCAAACAATCAAAGAACTGAGCAAACAATCAAAGAACTGAGCAAACAATCAAAGAACTGAGCAAGCGAACAATCAAAGAACTGAGCAAGCGAACAATCAAAGAACTGAGCAAGCGAACAATCAAAGAACTGAGCAAACAATCAATGAACTGAGTGAACAATCAAAGAACTGTTGTGCATTTTGAGGATAGAAAAATACATTCTCAAAGAATATTCATAAGGAAATGCTTGCTGTTTACAGTTGCATAAAGCTCTATATAATTAGGGCGATCAATTTTCTCAAGGACACAAAATTGCTGATGAAACCCGTTCGGTTCAAATTGTAACAGCATCTGTGCAGCGGGTTGAAGATGACAGGTAAATTTCGATGTACATTTATAATGCAATAGGGTGCTCGCATGGCTTTGTTTCTCATAATGTATCCCATTTTGATGAGACATTTTGCAAATGACAGTGACATGCAAATGTGACAGAGACAGCAGACCAAAGACTTCTATGATGCTGGTTTCGGTGCACTGATAAGTGTTGGTGGAAGTGAATAAATGTTGGAGGAAATCATGTTGAGAAATAAGGGACAATGCAAGTGTAATAATACATGGTTTTCAAGTTTGTATCCGATTTAGTTCAGTGTTTTAACCTTCACCACACACCAGTCTAGTTTTTTCGCCCAAAAACATGTCCTCTCAGCCAGTAATGGCTACAAAGTACACCGGGCGATAAGAAACCTATTCTACAGCATTGTCGTGTATTTACACTGGTTGAACACGAATGCAGTTGTGGTACCGGAAAAATTACAGCTGAACATCTGCTGCAAAATGCCCGAAATACGAGGACCAGAGAAAGCACATGTGGCCATCACCAGTGGCAACACTAGACAAGCTCTATGGCAGTGTCGACAGCCTCAGGATGACCGCTGCTTTTTTCAAAATAATACAGGTTGACGTCTGACAGCGAACGAAGAAGAATAATCTAAAAATAGACAATGCCATCATTGTAGATGTAAACAAGGATTTTGAAAAGATTTATTATCCATTTCTGGAAGACTACCATTATTGAGAGTGATGAAGGTAAGTAGTTGCAACATATTTTTCTAAGGTAGATCTGTTTAATTTGTTTATTTGGTAGTAATAAATGAGTTTGTAAGGGAAAACTAGATATTCTTGTGAGAAACACTATCACATGTTCTGTGACAATTTTCAAATTTCGAAGGTGTCAATCCCTCCTGACAATGGTAAATCTAAATGTTTCTGCGGTTTTTTCATTTTCACCATCTTCTTATACCTCAGAAACTAACACACACAACAGAAACAATAACACCAACAAGTTCTTTATTCATATTTATGGCTCTACACACAAATAAATCATATATATACAACAGCAGCTGGGGAAATTGTGTACTTACTAAGTTTCAGAGTGGTAAAGGTTAAATAGCCACTTGTGACATATTTACTGACTTGCCTCGCACATCAAATAGCGACAACCCACACGATAATAGATCAGATACAAGTAATAAACCTCACCTCTCCGTGACAATCAATCCAAATTCTGTCAGGGGTGTAAATGCTCTTGATATGCTCTGGGATGGCATTAGTCTTCTCCACTTCATCTGCCTCCCATACTTCTGGTATCCAGTTATAAATCTGTAGCAATAAACAAAATATATTATATTGATCTGTTTTAACTCATGTGTGGAGTTTTACTGCAGTCGCTCATATGTACAGTTTTACTTTGTGCGTGGTACATACATACATACATTCACACACACACACACACACACACATATATATATGCACACACACATTATATATATATATATATATATATATATATATATATATATATATATATATATATATACATATATATACACATACATACACACACACACATATATGTATATATACACACACACATATATATATATATATATATTATATTCACATATATATATATATATACATATATACATTATAAAAACAATCCACTAGAAAATGTATAACTTAGTCAAAGACAAAAATCCATAGAAAATATATCAGGTCAAGTCCTTCCGTAACCAGTGAGGCCGTGTTGCGCTCACAACCCAGGCCATACCTCTGTCAGCGGTTACTCCCTGTGCCTTTTCTGGTCGGAGATTGGTCCATTCTTATATGTTGTCCTACCATCTCTTTTTAGGAGTGCCTCTTTGTCATCTGCCTTGCACCTTTCCGTGCAGGATCGTATTTGCAAGACCATTTGATCTCGATATGTGACCGTACCAAGCAAGTTTCCTTTTTTTGACAGTTGTCAAGAGGTCTTCAAAGAGCCCTATTGCTGTTGTAATTCTGTTTCGTATTTCCTCATTTGTAACTTTCCGTGCAGGATCGTATTTGCAAGACCATTTGATCTCGATATGTGACCGTACCAAGCGAGTTTCCTTTTTTTGACAGTTGTCAAGAGGTCTTCAAAGAGCCCTATTGCTGTTGTAATTCTGTTTCGTATTTCCTCATTTGTAACTAGATCTTTGTATGTGACATTTAGATAAGTCTTTGGAAACATCTCATCTCCATGGCATGTATCCTCCACTGCAGGTCAGCTGTAATTGTTCATGTCTCACAAGCAAAGAGGAATATTGACAGGACCAATCTACGCATTAATCTGATTTTCGTGCATATTGCTAACCCGTTATCTTGCCAGATTGCTTATCCATGCAAGTGCCGCTATTGTCTGTGCTGTTCTGGTCAACACCTCACATTTGATCTTTCATCACTGACAATTGAACCCAGATATTTAAAACTTTTGAGTTATTGCCCATTAGCTTTTATTCTACTGTTGAAGCCCTCTGCGTTTTTGGGCATTAATTTTGTCTTTTCAGTGTTAAATCTCCATACCATAGTCAAGAGCTGTTTCATTGAGCCTTCTGACCAATTCATGCAGTTCTGCATCAATGCCCGCCAATGTCATCTGCAAAATGAAGGTTGGTAATCGTTCGGTCCCCTATCTTGACAGTACCAACCTGACCTCGGAGTGCCTCACTCATAATTTCCTCAAGGAATATATTGAAGTTTTGGGGAGAGTGTACAACCCTGTCTCCCACCCTATCAAACGCCTTCTTGAAATCAACAAGCCCATAAGTTTTTGCTGCTGTTCATATCTGTTCTGTAGTGCTTCTTCCATGTCTGAACCCAGTCTGCTCCTCAGCAATGATGTTCTCTGCTAGGGGTTTCAATCAGTCGAGGATTAATCTAAGTGACCTTGCTATGGTGGCTGATGAGTCTTTTTGTTCTGTACTTTTGGCACAGTTTAAGGTTTCCAGACTTAGTATAATCATCAATTTTGTCCATAAGTCCGGCCAGTTTCCTATCACCCTTATTTAGTTGCAGATGTGTATCAGGCCTTCCACCACTACCACCCCACCTGCCTTTAAAAGCTCTGCTGATATATTGTCCACAATGGCTGCCTTCCCTCTTCTCAATGTCTTTACCCCTGCAGTTACCTCTTCCTTCATTATCAGTTGGTTATCCTCTATAGTAGTTGGTGTTGGGATTGCTTACCCAGGTTCGTTCCACCCCTTAGTTGTATTTCTCAGAACAGTATACCTTACTCAAAGACAAAATCCACAAGAAAATGTATACCTAACTGAAGGACATAAAATGCACAAGAAAATAGGTACCTTACTCATACATTCACAGTTCACTAGAATAGTATTCACACAACTAGAACATACCCTGTTCAACTTCAAGAGAACACATGGCTTCCCCTCCAGCATGCCATATGCGTTTTCTTCATTACAGCCTTCGGTAAGGGCAGTGTAATTAATACCACAAGCCACCTTCTCATCAAGACGAACTGTGTTCACTTCACTACAGTCCACAGTGTCGAGGTTAGTCCGGTTGTATTCTGGAGATTTGACACATTGTAACAGCTCGTTAAGCTATATACCAACCAACTAGTTAGGCTATAGACTAGCCAGTCCAGCTACAGATCAGCGATCTAGTAAAGCTATAGACGAGCCAGCTTGTTTAGCTATAGACTTAACATTTTTATACTGGTTGAAGAGACTGCAAACAACCAGTTTCTTTTACATTTCCTAACTCTAAAAGCTATGTGCATACAATCTATTCTTAAATGCATTAATTGACTTTGCCTCCACTACTTTATGTGGCAATGCATTCCAAGCATTCACCACTCTCTGGCTAAAAAAATATTTTCTAATATTTAATCTGGACCTTTTTTTTAGTTAATCTGTATCTGTGCCCTCTTGTTCCTGTAGGTGGTTGTATTTTGAAAAACTTATTACAGTCTAATTTATCCGTTCCTTTGATTATCTTATAAACCTGTATTAAGTTACCTCAAATTCTCTTTTCTAGACATTGTAGGCCAGTTTTCCTGAGTCTTTCCTCATTAATTCTGGAATCCCACTATCAGCTTTGGCGCTCTTTTTTGTATTCTTTCCAACATGTTTATATCTCCTCTATGATAAGGACTCCACACCTGTACACAGTACTCCAATCTAGGTCTAACTAATGCTTTATACAGTTTTGACTTTCACTTTCTTGCTACTATGTTCAATATTTCTTGTTATCATACCTAACATTGCATTTGCCTTTTTCACTGCTACCTGAACTTGCTCACTCACCTAAACCCAAGCCCTAAACCGAGCCCTGTGACACTCCTCTTTACTTCATGCCACTCAGAATACTCATTTATGCCCACTCTCTACCTTCTTCCAGTTAACCAATTTTCAATCCAATTTGGCAACTTCCCCACCTATTCCATGTGATTTTAACTTTCAAAATAATCTTTGATGAGGTACTCTATCAAAGGCCTTGACAAAATCAAGATAAATAACGTCCACTGGCTCCCCTTTATCAGTTTAGTAACCATGAATTCTAATAGATTTGTTAAGCATGATCTGCCTCTAGTAAACCCATGCTGACTATTTCTGATTAGATTAAACTTGTCTAAATGCATTACAATGCTTTCTTTGATTATTGACTAACAATTTACAGACTATGCTCGTTAAACTCACTGGTCTATAATTTGCTGGATCTGATTTTTTCCCCTTTTTGAATAAGGGGATCACTCCTGCATCTTTCCAATTCTGTGGAACAATGCCTTTTTGCAAGTGATTGAGAACATAATATAGCCAATGGTTTTGCTAGTTGGTCTCTAATTTCAAACAGCAATTTTGGATGAATACCATCTTGACCTGGACATTTATCCACTTTCAACATCAATTTTTTTAAAACCATTTCCTCTGTAATACACGATCTTAAGCCCGCTGTATCCATGTCGCTTTGAAAGATATCTATAGGCTCTAGTATCTTGGAGCAGTCTTTTGTGTAGACTGTGCCAAAGTACTGATTGAGTAGATTAGCTGCCTCCCTATTCTCACTTATTATTTTTCCTGTACTGTCTATGAGAGGGCCTACTTTGTCTTTCGTTCTTTGTTTATTTCTAACATAAGAAAAGAAGCTTTTACTATCAGTCTCGATCCCCTGAGCAAGTTTTTTCCCCGAAGTATTTTTGCTGTTTTATTCACTTTCTGTGCTGTGTTCTGCTTGTCCACATTTTAATCGTTTCTTTTTATTTACCTGCCTCTATATATTTTTTCCATGCTTATTTTTTGCTCTTCTACATTTAACTACAAATCTAGTTATCCACTTTTTACGCTTTAGGTTTACCACCTCCCTACATGGAACATTCCTCTTTTAGCTTTTCTAGAACTGTTTTAAAACTCTCCCACAACATTTGTTCCTCTGACAATCTTTCATGATTATATGGCTCGCTGCCTCTTTCGTCTTAACATCTGCCTTAGAGTAGTTGTATGTTCGCGTTACACAAAAAACGATGCCTATTACCAGTTGAACAGAAGAGAGCAGGTCGTTGTCTTCAGACTTCGCACTGGCCACAATACACTGAGGTACCACCTATTCAACAAATTGAAGACAGGTGTCACTGACGAATGCCCGTGTGGTACCGGGAAAATGACCGCTGAGCATTTGCTGCAAAACTACCCGACATACGGGGATCAGAGAGAGCAGATGTGGCCATCACCAGTGGCAACACTAGACAAGCTCTATGGCAGTGTCGACAGCCTCAGGATGACCGCTGCCTTCTTCGAAAAACTAATGGTTACTGTCTGACTGCGTACGATGAAGAAGAAGTATGTTCGCGTGTTTGTTTACTTCTTTACCTGCAATAAGATCCCAACAGATGATTTGATGATCACTTGAGCCAAACAGTTCCCTAATGGTAACGTTTTCAATCATATTTTCCTCTGTAGTAAAAGCTGTAGAGTGTTTTTGCCTCTTGTGGCTGCTTCTACATAATGAATTTAAAAATTGCAAGTTATGCACTTAACAAAAGATTTTGACTCTACAAGTGCTTCTGCCATATCTTATTTTATTTATGGAAAGATTAAATCCCTCATTAATAATAATTTCCCTTCACTTGCCTTTTCTATGCTACTAATCAGCTATTTATCTTCCTCTTTTTAATATAATGGACATCTATAGCCTACCCCAATTACTGTTTTTTCACCCCCACTTTCTATTTCTCCCCATACACTTTCATTTTTGTTACATGATAAATCATCTTTAATCGTCATATTAACTGAATTTGTACAGTATAATAAAACGCCACCTCCCTTAGCCTTGTCTCAACTACCCTATCTTTCCTTAATATTGTATATCCATCCCTCTATTTCAAGTTCACTATCTGAAATATTCTCATATGTCCATGATTCGGTTAACCCTATTATATCTGGTTTTTCTTCTACATATAGTTCCAATTCTCTTGTATTTACTATGCTTTTCACATTTGCATAAAAAGTTGAGCTACAAGCGAGCCACCTTGTTTAGCTATAGAACAGCCAGATTGTTTAGCTATAGAACAGGAAGATTGTTTAGCTATAGAACAGCCAGATTGTTTAGCTATAGAACAGCCAGATTGTTTAGCTATAGAACAGCCAGATTGTTTAGCTATATATGAACCAGATTGTTTAGCTATAGAACAGCCAGCTTGTTTAGCTATAGACGAGCCAGATTGTTTAGCTATAGACCAGCCAGATTGTTTAGCTATAGACCAGCCAGATTGTTTAGCTATAGTTAAGCCAGATTGTTTAGTTATAGAACAGCCAGCTTGTTTATATATGAGCTAGATTGTTTAGCTATAGACGAGCCAGATTGTTTAGCTATATATGAGCTAGACTGTTTAGCTATAGAACAGCCAGCTTGTTTAGCTACAGACGAGCCAGATTGTTTAGCTATAGAACAGCCAGCTTGTTTAGCTATAGAACAGCCAGATTGTTTAGCTACAGACAAGCCAGATTGTTTAGCTATATATGAGCTGAATTGTTTAGCTATATATGAGCTGAATTGTTTAGCTATAGACCAGCCAGATTGTTTAGCTATAGACCAGCCAGATTGTTTAGCTATAGAAAAGCAAAGCCAGCTAAGCTATAGAAAAGCCAGCCAGGATATAAGCCAGAGCAAAGTTATAGACTAGCCAGCAAAGTCTTAGGCCAGCCAACCAAGCTATAGGTCCGCCAACCAAGCTATAGACCCGCCAACCAAGCTTTAGATCAGCCAACCAAGATATAGACCAGCTAACCAAGATATAGACCAGCCAGTTAAGTTACAGACCAGCCAAGAAGATTATTTTAGGGTTCCCCCAGGAAAACAAGGTTTGAGAAAGGCTGATTTAGACATTTGCTGACACTTATTAAAAGTGTTTGATAACATAGCATTTCAAATGCATAGTACTAATACTGTGTTCTTGTATTCTAAGATGTTCATTATTTCCATTCAAACTGAAACTGGGACGCATCTTAGAATTGCTGTAAAGAAACATTTAGTGTCAAGTGGATTGTCTGCCAGTTTGGAAGATCATTATCTCCAGCTTTCATCCTGAAAAGAAAGTTCGACATTGTGTCGTAGTTCATAACGAGGCTGAGATATGTGCCTTTCGGCCCGATATTCAATTTCAACTGGCTGTTTTGGGTACCAGATTTGTCATCTCTACTCTCTTAGCCAGATTACACTAGAGCAGCCTGTTTTCAGGACCTCCATTTGGAAAGAACAGGATCTTGATCAGCTGCGTTTCACCGACCCTGATGCAAGTAACCAGCTACGAGTCGCTGGCTGCTGTCAAATTCATTTTACAGTCCCAATTCAGTAGTTGAACTTCCATATTATTATTTCTTAGTCTTAGTCGACCTGTACTTCTTCAGGGGCATAAGCCCCTGTGCAGATCCCATCTCTGGTGTGAGCTGGATGTGGGAGAATTTCTGTTCGAGAATTTCCTACTTAGTGGGCTAGGCTCGAGCAGCTTATTACTCCACTATGGAGGGTGGGTTAACTGATGTGAGTCCATCTTAATTGACTTAAATACTAGAGTAAAGTAGACCCGCAGCCTGTTAGGCGCCATCTATGCTGCTCTTAAACCATCTAACCATGGTCAGTGTTATGCCATGTCACACAGTCGCCTCTACCGACATGCTCTCTGTGGGGCTGTGGTGCTATTCTTGTCTTTATCATACATAGACCCCGGCAAACCACTCGCTAGATATATTGTCACATAAAAATGTCAAAAAGGTTGCAATACAGAGCCACGCTGAAAAGAATAGTTGTGTATGCATAAGAACATGTTGCATATGACAACACACATCCAATGATGTAGCTATCTTTGCTTGCGATGGGCAAATATTACTTGATTTAAAATATGTTCTCATTTCCTTCAATCAATCAATGCCATGGGGGATGGCATGGGCTAATGGTTAAGTGACACGGCTCACAAGCCGAAGGTGCTGGGTTCGTTCCCCATCACACCAACGGCCATTACCCCAGTGAAGCAAATCCTTAGAAAATGCAGGAGGAAGCAGATTCCTACATAAAATGCATGCTGGAGGGATGCACTGGGCCAACAGGCACAAAATAAAAACAGTGCAACGTACACCGCCTTGGGGAATAGAGAAATAAAGCCGAACAAACAAACAAAAATCAATGCCTTTCACTCCATTCAGGCCAGTAAAGATTCAGAGACAGCTCATTTTCAGTCTCTTCTCCAGGTGTTTCTTGATCTACCTCTATTTCTCTTCACCTGTGGATTCCATGTCAGGGCTTGTCAGGCCATGTTTAATGGTGATTTCTGTAGTGTGTGTCCTATTCAATCCCATTATAATATATTTTATCTGTTGCTCCTCTGGTTGTTGGCTCCATTCTCATAGATCATTTTTCACCATGCCTTGCTAACATATACCCATTCTCCTCTGTACATATTTGATGAACGATCGAGTTTTCTCTGTATTTTCTGTATCCAAGTTTTTCTCATTGCTGTGGTAGTCTAGGGGTTTTTAGGTTGAGGACTGACTATAGGTCGCTTCGCCACTGCTGCCACCATGTCATATGCTGGCTTTATTTGTTTATTTCACCCGCAACAGAAAAACAACAAATGCCATAACGGGGATTCGAGCCCCTGTCATCCTTGTCTGTCGCTTTTCTGCTACATTCCTGTGGGTCTGCATTTAACCTAGCCCTTATCTCAAATAGCCGCTCCTCTGCTAATGTGGGATGTAGAAGTCTTTTCTCATCAATGCAGCTTATAATTTATACAGGATGGAGTTGCTGGCTCCCAATACCCAACTCTCCTTAGATGCCTACGACATGCTTGGCAGACTATTCCTTCATTCCATATCGGGCTCAGATTTTTAATAAATGATTGTCTTACTTATCACCATTCTGAATGAGCTGTTTTTATTAAAATTCATCAATTTCATGTAAATAAGTCATGAATAAATAAGGGGCAGAGAGAGATTTAGTTCAGGTGCCATTGCCACATCGAAGCTAAGTTGCAATAGATCTCCCCCAACCTTTCTATGCCATACAGTAAAGACAAGTATACATTTTCTATTCTCTTCCACACTTCCATTTTCAGTCATATTTCCAAGAAAGACGCTCTTGGCATGTTCCATGAACCATTTTTTATCTGTAGACTAGATTGAGTCTACATTTCTATCTTTGTTTTTTTTAACGTTTTCTCAGTGTTCAATCCATACACATTTGTTTCTTATTTGAATCGTCAATTCACGTAGTTCTTGTTAGCTTTCACTGAGCAATATTGTGCTATTCGAATGAGATTTACTGATACTCAACCTATAATGTGTTCTGGCATTCCCCCTATTGTTAAAAAATGTTTTCTGAAAATGTTGGGGGGAAAAAAGTGAACAGTACACATCCTTGTTACATCTATACATGGTGTGTAAAGCCTGTCAGATTTCAGTGGTAGTTATTGAGAGAGAATAGAAGACAAATTAACCAGAAAGCTGTAGTTTCAGCTAGTAATTGATAGATGTATAATGGGACAAAGCATGCATAGAAAAGTACAGTAATTCCTCAAAGAGGGACCTCACCAAGACCCATTCATCTATAGTAGTCCAGGAGTCTGAGGTCATCATCTAAAATCCATGAGGGCTGGTAATAGTTTTTTTTTTTTTTTTAAAAGTCCAAGGGGAGAATGGAAGGTTTATTTAAAGCCAAAGAGGTACATGAAGATTTTACTAAAAAGTTTACAAAAAAGTTATAAAACCTACCTGTCAAAACTTTTCTAATACTTTCAACATAAGCTCTTCTATCCTTCTCTGGCTTCCTGGCATAGATTAAGGTTGTGTCCATATCCGGCATTGGCTTGTATCCTAAACCTAAAAAAAAGAAATAGGTATCAATCTCAAACCACTCAGGGAATTTCACTACTGTCAATAGACCAAGGACCATATAAAGAATTTACATGGCTCAAAGGGACACAGTAAAACCTGCAATCAAATATGATGAAAACAGTTTGTTTTTATTGTCCATTTACCTAAGTGAAGCTGCTCTACAACATTTAACATTAGAAATGTTCACTCCTTTAAATATTTGTCCAGGGCTGAGGTTACAGCACATTGAATGAGCTGACAGCAAGGCAAAGGCAGATGTCCATCGTAGATGATGGCATAATTAATTTTGCTAGCGCTATTTTTAGTAAGGATTAACTACGCTACTTTGTATCCTCACTCTCGTCTTGAGCCGCCCGACCCCAGTGACAAGTCAAGGACAAGACGATTAGGTGCCGACTACGAGATGCACAGGACTCCGCATCAAACATCCGTGAAAAAGACGGAGTCTGGAGTCGAACCCACACCACCTGATCACGAGGTCGACAGCTTAACCACTTCGTCACGGAATGAGCTGACAGCAGCCAGTGACAAATAGTTGGCTACTGCATCAGGGTCAGTGATCCACAACTTACCAAAACCCTATTCCTCCTACAAATGGCAGACCTGGAAATAAGACTGCAATCATGCAGCCTGGCTAAGAGATTAGGGATTAAAAATGAAAAACCGGATTCCAAAAATGCCTTGCTGAAATCTGATGTGTCTGGCAGAAAGGCACAGATATCACATCTTTGCTTTAAACTATGACATGCCATAAATGTCCTTTTGAGGACCAATGCAGAAGAAATATGTGTCCATATTTTCATATTTAATTTCAGAAGTCTCTTACTACTGTAACACCACTCACTAGTTCATCCTCTGAAAAATTCTGTTGAAACTACACATCTGACATACAGGCATTAATTATTGCTACAGAAATGATTAACACAACAAACCAATGCCAGCAGGCTGTATTGCTTACAGATGCAATGTAAGCTCTGTAAGCCCTCAAAAACAAACTATCAGAGCACAAACCTTACGCGAACTAAAGTCAAGAGAAGGGTAGTGCTACAGTGGATGGCATCACACTGTGGCATACCTGGAAGTGAAACAGCAGACAAGATAGCAAAGGAGTGAGCAACGTGACAACAGAAACAAACAACAAAAATCACTTTGCAAGAAAAGACCTTATCCAAGCCATGAGAAATTTTGACAAAAGAGAACTATCACTGTCTTGATCGAGAGGAGCAACTGATCCTGTTCTGAGATGAGAACAGACATAACGGATTGAAAGACCATTAACATAAGCTAAAGTTGGCTCCATGTGTATGTGCGAATGAGCAGCACAGACACAAACATATCCTACAAGACTTGTATGTTTAGCCATTTGCGTACTGAGCAGTCCCACTGAGACAAACCTCTCCACACAAAGCTGTTTGGAAGCCTTGAACTCTCAACCCCATCAACCTTTATCCAGAGAACTGGACTTCGCATGTAGATGTGAGTGCATGAGCTGCAGCATTCAGTGACCCATAGCCGAGTGCTAGCTTCAGGGCCAAAAAACCAGATCTACCAAGATCTTTCCACGCCTCCACACGGTGATCCTGGATAACAGGCTGCAACAGAGCAGACTGGCTGAGGAGAAGGGACAGAAGAGGGAAAGCTATCCCAGTACTCAAAAAATGCCTGCTTAAGCCAGATGTGTCGGACCAAAAGGTGCAAATATCACATTCAAGCTGTAAACTACGACACAGCGCATTCCGTTCTCTGGACTACAAAATAAGGTTACAAAATAAGGCTTGATGTGTTGACATTTGGTCCAGATGTGTTTGAGCACCTGTGAATACTTGAGGCTGAATACTTAAACAAAAAGTATGAGTTCTTAGTCGACTGCTTCAACCTAGACCTACTGAACTCACTATGAAGATTTTGGGTCGTATTATCTCCTGATCCCCGGGGCAATGGGTTATTCGCTCTTCTATTAATATACTAGCTTGCCAGCTTTGACAACAAATAATTTTTTAATACACACAATTCTGCAGTAAATACAAATGAGGCCAACAACTTGCACACAGTAAATAGCATATTTAAAACTGAATTTTGCCATTGTTGTAATTGGTTATGGTGTCAGTTCATCATGTCAGTATTTGCCAGTAAACAAGCCTTGACACATTGAACTTCAGCTGGTTTTTCTTTTAGTACAAAATTTGCTTTCTTAATGTAATTCATATCCTTTGGCCAGACTACAACTAATGACAAGTACAGCCTGTTTCCAGAGCCACCACAAGGAGGTAGGATAGGGTCTTGGTCAACTATGGTTCGCTGACCCAGATGCAAGTAGCCAGTTATGAGTCGCTGGCTTCTGTTAGCTGATTCATTGCTGCATCTTGACCATGTTCAACATATGAGGAGCAACCTCATCGCCACTGCTTTACTTAGCTTTTGTCACACTTATGGCTAATTTTTACGCCATAAAAATGTCAGCACCCCCACCAATGGCTAGAAAAGACGCCGGACGATAAGGCTATTCTAGTGTATTAAAGTGTATTTACACTGGGTATTTGAATCTAAAAAATACACAATGCTGTCATTTTAAATGTAAACAGGAAAGATGGCCCGTTTAATTTTAAAGAATTTTTGAAACAATTTAATCTGTTTTTGAGGGAAATGAAGTTAAGTTACTGCAAAATATTTTTTTGAAGTAGATCTGCTTAATTTGTTTATTTAAAGTAATAAATACATTTGTAAGGGAAACTAACTAATATGACGATCTTGTAAAAAGACTTCTGCAATATTTGGAAATTCCGAAGGTCAAGATTCCCCCAAAAATTATTAAGCCTAAATGTCATTTTTCATCTTGTATCTCAGAAACTAATACACACACAACACCACCACCAACATACATTTATGTCTCAACAGACAAACAAACAATATCTATAGACAATCAAATAAAAACGATACAGGCTTTCAAAGTCAACAACCTAGAAAAACAGATGCTGAAAAAAAATTCAGATGCTGAGGTTACATACATTTTTTAATTCGGTGATGTAAAGGTTACATATATTCAATCCGACTCCAGATAACATAAGAATGTGTTTAAACAGGATACAAACCATTGGGGCTACAACATACACACACACACACAGTGTTAGAGTAAAGCTCATAAATGAGCAACACACAATGTAGCTGCTATATGGTAAGTTCAGAACAGATGTTCATCAGGGAAAGCAGAAGAAATGCTGCAGAGACATTAAAAATAACTAAAAAGCTTAAACAATGATGTCCCCCTCTAGGGAGATGCTTGCGATGCATCACACAAGGTGTTCAGACCTCAAAAGCAAAACATCGTGAGACAGCGAGTTACCCGAAAAAAAACAATGCATGCCTCCATAGCAGACTCCTCACATGTGCCCTGGGTGTAATAGTCTGCCACGCCAGGATTGCGCTTTGCGCGCATATTAGATCACATCGTGCAGCACATGTCTGATGCTTTCGCCATCTTCACTTGCAATAGGCAACTATTACTATTACATGGAACACAAACATACGCGCACACACCATCTATACATACCAGGATTTCCTCTCAACAAACTACTGTCTCCTTGGAGCCTCGGACTATTTTGTTCTATAGTCTGGTAAAATCCAGCCATTGTGGCAGCAAAGAATCCCGCCAGACATGCAAAGAATATCACGTAGAAGACGGTAATCTCACCTGGGGACAACAAAGCACAAGTGAATATCAAGTCAGCTAGTTACCAGTAAATATACGCTATATTTGAAGACCTAGTCATTTACAAACAAATTTTTTTTAAACAAAAAAAACAAAAAACCCCTCACCTCATACTTTGATAAACACTCAAAATTTAGATGTGCTCGTTGGGGATCAAGATGCTGAGCAGCACATGAGCTGCAGTGGTCAGCGACCCATAGCTGACTGCTAGCATCAGGGCCAGCGAACCATAGCTGCCAAGACCCTTCTACACCTCCACGCGGTGATCCTGGACAACAGGCTGCAGCAGGGCAGGCTAGCTAAGGAGAAGGGATCGTAGAGGGAATGCTAACCCGTTACTAAAAAAATGCTTGCTGAAGTCAGATGTGTTGGACCGAAAGGTGCAAATATCGCAGCCAAGCTGTAAACTACAATACAACACATTCCATTCTCTGGACTACATTCTGCTACTTAAGCCCTTTCAGGGTTTGGTAGTGGGAGATTGAGAACGAACGAAGAAGATGTGCTCGTGTCCAAATTGTACTTGTTTAAAAGATGTAATTTGAGTTAATACAATTAGCCCATCACCATCAGAGCTTAGATCACCTTCAAGGTGACCAAAGAAGTTAAGATACAGTAATATTTTTGCAGTCCGGCACGAAATATCTGCAGACTGGTACAGGTTAGTGGACCAGCGGTTGGAATTCACTGATCTAAAATACAAAATTCAACAGATTTTAGAATTCTTCCATTTCCATATCTAATGTCTCCCAATATGGATACTTTTAAAGCTAGGATGTCAGCTCTTGCATGGCTGTAGTGAACCCAACCAAGATTGAAAGCAGATCCACACAAATCCTGAAGATTTGAGTGCTCTACTCCTACTATTCACTCATGCTAGCGACAGAACCAGTGAATCAGATCTGCCAAGGCCCTTCTACACCTCCACGTGGTGATCCTGGGATGTCTGAAACAGGTCTGATAAGTCCGATGTGTCAAGCCAAATGGTGCATATATTGCAGTTAAGCTGTAAACTACGACAATGCCTTCCTTTCTCTGTACAACATCCTGCTAGTTGCAAAGCCCTTTCCAGGACTTTATAGCGGAAGATTGAGAACGGGCAAAGGAGAAGTAGTTCTAAATAAAATGTGCGTCAAGTACTGAAGTAGGATTGATTGAAAAATTATCATCCTACCTCACAAAAAAAAACATGCAAATGAAATATCAAACGCTTCCTCTCCAATAAGTTTCTCCAGGGACTAACCACTGAACAAAATCTTTGGACTTCATTTAATAAATTATGGTAGTGCAGACACTGCCATCAGGGATGAGGTGTTAAAGACAATTTTACTAGCTTAGGTACATCTAGGTTTCAGCTTTTTATGAGATGGAGTGACAGCTTCACTCAGCTGGTTAACTTTTCTTACAGTTTACAGTTAAGTCAGCTTTTCATTCACAGCTGTGTCCTAGAGTGTCCCTACAAGACAGCAAGTACTAATTTTGCAGTCAAAACAAGTGCTCTAACCACTTAAGACTACCTGTTATGAAATATCTAGCACCTTACTCCTGATGACAGTATGTTAGCAATGGAAAATGGCTCATAGAATCAACTTCATTGAACCTAGGTGCCACCATGTCTATGTTTAATTAATGCCTTTTATTTCTGAATATGCCAAAGACAAAGAAACTACGTAGTATGATAGTGGGGTCATAATTCTTGCTGCAGCTCCAAAATTCCCATCACCCATTTACAGCTGTGTCAACTAGAAAAGCGGGAATACCATGGAAAAAAAACAAACATGACATGTCGGTCTGTCAATGTCATACCGAGCACAATGTGACAATTTGCTTTGACTGAACCTTCTTATCTAGGTTGTGATTCTAAAACAAACTCTAACACCAAGCCACACGCAGAGGCCCCCATATGGTAATATATAGCTGACGAAGATATTGGTGATGAAATGCTAAAAAAAGCCTTCACTTTAAAACTAAAAGGTCTCAACCTTTGTAAGGTGGTGAGACAAATATACACTCGCACTGCCGTGGGCTATGAAGTGCTAGGGACTATTGAGCGAGGTAAGATGTCCCACATTTTGTGGTGATAAAACTAGGACTCGCATTGTCACTGATTGTGAGGTGGTGAAGTCCCATACACCGTGTCCAGGATGCAGTGTTATTGTTAAAGACAATTGCTGACAACATATAACAGCTGTGTAAAGTGTATACCAATCTGATTTTGAACGACTTGTCTTTTTTTTCAAAAATGGCTACAACAGTCAACACACGCTCATCTGGTAGGCAATCACGAATCATGCATGACACTACTACTTACTACTTCTAGCCTAGTTACAGGAATTAAATTAGACAATTCTTTATCATTCACACAAACTATCGCAACAGCAATAATAATTATACGTACACCAGCTTCTTCCGTTTCTTCCTAAAAACGCATGTTTGCTAGGATTCCATACAAATACAGCGAATGAATCAATGCGTTGTTTAAGTGTTGGTTTCTCCATCTCTGCTTCTCGTCTGCAAGGTACAAGGAGACCACAACCTTGTCAAGTGCCCGGATACAAGGTGGTTTAGGGGACAAAACTCACTGCCTGTCAACGTCATAGACCAGGTGACACGCACGGTGAAGCAGTTTCAATTGTCACCACTATCATAACTTAACTTAATGTTTTTATGCTGGTTTAGAAGACTCTGCAGAGTCTGTATACAACCAGTTACATGTGCATCACCTTGCTTTAAAAGCTATGCGCATTCAATCTATTCTTAAATGCATTAACTGTGCTTGCCCCCACTACCTCCTGTGGCAATGCATTTCAAGCATTCACCACTTTTTGACTAAAAAATATTTCCTAATATCTAATCTGGACCTCTCTTAATAAGTTAATTTGTAGCTGTGTCCTCTTGTTCTTGTTTGTGGTTGTATTTTGAAGAAAAAAATTGCTATAGTCTAATTTAACCTTTTCTGTGATTATCTTATAAACTTGTATTGTCACCTCGGATTCTTCTTTTTTTCAAGACACTGTTTACAGGTTTTTCTGAGTCTTTCCTCATAACTGTAATTCTGGAATACCACTATCAGTTTTGTTGCTCTTCTTTGTATCCTTTCAAGCATGTTTATATCTCCTATACGATAAGGTCCCCACACCTGTACACAGTACTCCAATCTAGGTATAACCAATGATAAATTCAGTTTGACAATCACTTCCTTACTCCTATGTTTAATATTTTTTTTTATCATACCTAACATTGCATTTGCCTTATTCACTGCTAACTAGACTTGCTCACTCACTTTACCTGTTTGATCTATTAGAATCCCTAGGTCCCTTTCCTTATCTATCATTCTAATATTGTTCTCGCCAATTTTGTAATTCATCATCATAATCGCTTTTTTTCTGTACTTACTTACTTTCCGTGTCCAAGCACAACGTTATACAGTATGCATCCAGTTGTTTTTTTCCCTGTGGATATGCAGGGATACATTGTGTCCCTACCTTTAAACAAAAACTATGTATTTTAAGCTTTATAAATTGAATACATTTTGTTATGATATTTAATACTTTGCATCAGTCTGTGTTGCGTAAATGAAAAAAAAATAAGTATACCCACCATTTTTTTAAATATAAAAAGTACTAAAGCAGTATCATCAGCATCCATATGCTTGAACACCTTCATGGGGCCACCCATTATGGACTGACCAAAGACCTAGGCACACATTGGTACAGCACTTCATAAGATTTGGACGCATATATCATATTGTCGGCTTCATCGCATATCATATGTTTGCCAGACTAACACCAAGGATAATGTGAAAATTATAATTTTAAACACTGTGCAACTTTGCAATAATGTTTATTAAATATTGAAAATCAAGCGTGGAAATATGTGGAAATCATGCATTAGCTGCTTCAGAGTTACAGGGCTTGTTCCAAATTGCCTCCTTAAATTTGTTTTGTTATGAGACATCATGTATTATTGGGAAGCCTCACAGTATATGTAATCCAGAGACTTACTAAATCGTTACCTGACACTGAGTATGGTAACCTCCTTATGTCAAATAATTGCTAGTGAAACCACAACTGCTTTGCTTGGAACGAAACAACAAATCATCAACATAATCAAGAATCAGTCAACTGTATGATCATCGCGAGTTCAATTTTTTTTCTAGCAGCTTGCTTTCTTAGTGACCAATTGATGAAATGCCGATAGGCGAACATAGAACCTTGTGTTATGTTTGTGTCAGGCGAGACGTTCTACTGAAACATCTTTCAGGAGCTGACATAATTTTGAAACTTTTCAGAGACATTTGTCTGCCAAAGACGGATGTGTCGGACCGAAATGTGCAAATATTGCAGTTTAAGCTGTAAATTAGCAACTAGCAAAATCCACCTCACACTAGAGCTGGGACCAATGCGCATGGGTTTATGCTCCTTTAGAAGTACAGGTCGACTAAGACTAAGACAATACCTTATATTACGACATGTATGTTTTGTTATGTTCCCTTATGTTATGTTTTGCTATGTTCAATTAGGTCATGTCGTGGTGGTATGTTATGTTATATTATGCTATGGTTTACAGAAAAAAAAGACGCGAATTTTAGAAAGGAGACATGATTGTTTAATGTGACACCATTTTCTTTCGTGCGTAGTTTCAGAACTAATTTCGTGTGTAAAGTGTTTATCCTCACCGGTTTGGGTTGGGCGGAGTCATCATTACAGGCGAAATAAGATGAAGAATGACGTTTTTTGTACGACGAATACATAAAATGATCTGTATAAATATGTTTGTTTGAATTATTAGTCTACTCGATTTTTGTTTTTAATGTGCACAGCATTGTTTATAAACAATGTGGTAAAAACAATGGCACATATAAAATAAACAGAAAATGTAATAATAGGCGTCCTGCATGGCCAAGTTGGCAAATACATGTAGCTTATTGCTTAAATGTTATTTACAACTTCATTATACTGGTTTAGAAAACTCTATAAAGCTGAGTCAACTGGAAGAAGCGGTCATACCATGAAAACACCGACATGCTAGTTCGGTCAAACTGAGTACGAGGGGATTCGAACATATTACTTTGGGATTGTAAACTGAGTTTACAACTTCTGCGCCGCCAATGCTACATTTTTAGTCAACTGAACACCCGACCGTGCTTTGTCAATATAATTGTTGTCCTTACGCTATGTATACTCCCGTGTGTTACCGGGGCTTGAGCGAGGAGCAAAGGATAATTATACTGTAACCTGCTAGGAATATCGTAAGGGACGACTAAGGAAGATTGCGTATAGGGATTGCCACACCATCCTGTTGCAACTATAAGCCAAAAGAAAAATAAAAGTAGACCTATACACTTCATGACAGAAGTGTAGCGACTAAACAAAGTAACATTGTGTTTAGTTCATTTGCCATTTCCACGGCGAAGGTCGGCTGCCCATCTTTTGATGTTATCCTCCTACTTATAACCTTGTTTACCTCTGTTTCGTTTGCCCTATACCTTTACTCTCAGTATTGTTTTTAGCAACGAGTTATGTCCTTTAATGTAATCAAAATATTCAAACTGACGTGACAGACTCTGATTTCGTTCATCAATATTCTTTATATCCCTTATTCCTCAAAACCTTCCTTACTAATTATCTTTTCTGCAGTAGAGGATACAGGCCTTGGATATGATATATTTCTGAAGACTTCTAAACGTCACATTCAAAGATCGAGTTACAAATGAGGACATGCGAGAAAGAATTAAAACAGCAATAAGGCCTTTTTAGGACAACTTGGCAACGGTCAAATTACGGAAACTCGCTTGGTATTGTCACAAATCGAGATCAAACGGTCTTGAAAATACGATCATCTATGGAAAGGTGCAAGGCGGGCGATGAAGAAGTCGTCTAAAAAATAGATGGGAGGACAACATAAAAGAATGGACCAATCTATGACCAGATGAGGTCCAGCCATCGGCCATGACAGAGAGAGATAGCGTGGGGGTGTGGCAGTGTCTTCATGTGTGCCTCTAAGACCTTACCAGTTACGGGATGACTTGACCTGACTTTCCGGAAGATGCATCCATTTGTCCATATATCCGAATTTCATAGGCATACATTTTCTTCTTTAATAGTTTGTTGATTGTTCATATCTATAAGCCATACAGTTGTTGATTGTTCATATCTCTAAGCCATACAGTAAAGATAAGCATACCGTCACTCTAAATTTTTATTTGTGGATGACTTTCTTGGATGTCAATTCTTCTTTCTTCTTCTTTCGTTTGCCTGAAAATATAATGTCTATATCTGCGATGTTGTCTCTTAAATAAACTTCATTATTTTTTGTAGGTCACATACAATTACACAAAGTTTCTCTTCCAGTGATGTTTCGATAGGTAAATGGGATTGTCGCTGTAATTCTTATTCAGAGCAGTTCTGCAGAATGTTCTCTGTCCGTATGTGCACGCAGCTAAGCTGTCAATCTTCAATTTTGGAAGTCTATATATGACTCATAGATAGGCCAACATAGAACCGCTAGATAAGAGAAAGGAGGCACTGACTGAAACGGTAGAGAGATACAAGAGACAAGAAAATGACCATCCAAATAGGGTACAAATAGACATTTGAAAGCAAAAGAAAAGATTGAAGCAATTGTCCCCACTGGATGTAGCAGAAGAGGAAAGCCATATTCACCATCTTCCAGAGGAGAGAGAGAAAAGGAAAATAGGTTTTTCGGACTAACCCGTTTTGAAAATCTTTGCCTGCCAGTCATAAAAACACATCTGACAGAAAAAGCAGCCACCAAGGAGACTACGCCTAATATCCCGAAGACATGTGCTTTGGAGACAGTCTCTAGCTACCCAAAATCGGCAGTCCTGGTCTATACGGATGGATCAGCATTCAAATCTACCTCATTTGCAGGGTATGGTACCCATATGAAATACCCGGATGGGTCCCAATACGAGTTTTGTGATTCATGCTAAGAAAACCGTTCAAACGATGAAGCGGAGGCCGATACTATAAAAACAGCAGTTGAGATTTTGCACCAACAGTTTGACTTGGGCAAATTGTTACCGATGACTTTGGTAGTTTTTAGTGACTCCAAGTCGGTTCACCCTATACAAAGAAACTGAAATATTCTTGGTGGGGAGGGCGATCAGCAACATCATATGTATAAATATATATATATATATAAGAATAGCATTGGGCTGCCAAGAGCAGGCTTGCTCAGCAGCTATGGGATAACAACAACAACATATGTAACTCATGTTGATGAACACAGATTTATCCATTTCTATTCTCTTCATGATTTTCATTTCGGATCTAAAATTTTCGGTTAATGTGTTTCATGATAGTTCCACCATTTGACCGCAAATTGCTATATGTAGAGCATATTTTGTATCTATTTGGAGATTTATCATAGTTTTCGTTTCCCCGTTGTTAAAGTCCAACACATAAACCTGCCTTTTATTCCTCATTTGAATCACCAATTCCTGTAGCTCTTGTTCACTTTCATATATTGTGAACGGGATCAAGATGCCGAGCATTGCATGAGCTGTACCGATCAGCGACCCAAAGCCAACTTCTAGCGTCAGGGCCAGTGACCCAGAACTGCCAAGACTAGTCTACACCTCCACGTGGTGATCCTGGATATCATGCTGCAATAGAGCAGACTGGCTAAGGAGAAGGGATCGAAAAGGGAAAGCTAACCCGGTACCTGAAAATACCATGTTGAAGTCGGACGTGTCGGACCAAAAGGTGCACATATCGCAGTACATTTGTAAACTACGACACAACGCATTTCGTTCTCCGAACTACGTCCTGCTACTTGCAAAGTCCTTTTTATGGCTTGGTAGCGGGAGTTGGAGAACGAACGACGAAGGAGAAAAATATATTATGCACAATTTACTTTTCGTTTGGACAACCTTGTTAATAATATATGAATGTAGGAGATTTTCCTAAATTGATGGTGAGGTCAATTACTGGGGCGATGAGGGAATGGGGGTGGGGGGTGGGGGGTGGAAGAGGGAGGAATAGGGCCATTGCACTTCCATCCATGTAGCAAAATCTGATAAAGAGAGTTGTGCATGTGTAAAACAAATATATACTGTCATAGTCTCAGAGAGAGAGAGAGAGAGAGAGAGAGAGAGAGAGAGAGAGAGAGGTGAGTGTGCAAATGAAATCTTGAGTTTGTTTGCAAATATAGCAACATTGAGTGAATAGGGGAACCTATCGAGATTAAAACATATTTTACATTTTCCGTGACCTGAGTAGAGTTATGTACCTTTTATTTCTACATTTCTGCTTCGATGTCGCAACACAGTTGTCTCAAACTTGCGATAAACCTTTTGACACGTCACATCCGATTTCAACCATCTATTTTCTTTACCGAGTTTGCCTTCTCACTGCGATCCCTACTCTTTTAGCCAGACTACACTAGTGCAGCACGTCTGCAGAGTATTCACTTGGGGGCCGGATAGTGTCTTGGTCCGCTATGGTTCGTTGAACCTGATGCAATTAGCCAGTTTTATGTGGCTGGCAGCTATCAGCTCATTCATTGTCCAACTCAATTCAAATTGACAACAAAAAGAACATTTTTGCAAACAATTATTTTGGTAGAAACATCTGGTAGAAACTTACCGAGAAAAGGTAAAGACTTTTGTTTTCAGTGCAAACTGTTTTTCTCAAATAATTCATTTGCGGCAATGGGTTATTGAGTATGAAAATCAACATAGAGAAACCCGAAGATATGACGATTGCAAGAAAAGAAATAGAAACAACAATATTCATACAAAAGACAAGTAAAACGGTGAGCAATTTCACGTAACTGGGTAACATAATCTCAGTAGATGGCAAAAGCGACACCGAAATTAAAAACAGATGTAATAAAGCAAGTCAAACCATTGGGTAAATGGCCCGACATTACAATGTAAACACGTGACAATGGATACAAAAAGAACACTTTAAAACACGATAATCCTACTCACCTTGTGCTATCAATACCAGGATTGGACATTAACAAACAAAGATAAAATACATTTGTAACAAAAGAGATGAAATGCCTACGCAGAATGCTTGGAGTAACAAGAATGGATAGGATAAAAAAACGAAGATATTAAGAAACAAGTAGGTACAACATCAGTGCTTGACCTCATCAAGAAACAACAAACCAAATGGTTCGACCACGCCAAACTCCAGATAGTATCCATCAGAAAGCAAAATGCTGTACAGATACAATGGATACAAAGCCAATCTGACAAAGCAAAAGATGGATAGCAAAAATAACCGAAGTAGTAAAGCTCCCTGTAAACGAGGCACATACTTGGACCCGGTCAAGATATCAGTTCATAGCCTGTGACTGAAAGGCACAAGCAGGACAAAAGCGAAAAGAAGAGGAAAGTTATTGTGATTAGAATGTCCAACGACAAAAGTACGCGTCTAGGGAAACCACGAGCACACACTTATATATACAATTATTTGTGGTTGTTTTTGTGTGTATGTGGGAGGCGGGGGTGTAGAGGAGGGGAGGGGGGTGTGAACTGGCAGCGATCGTTGTATAAATTAGACACGCTAGAAATTTTTTTTCTTCTGTAAACTCTGCACCAGACATAGCCTCGTTGGTAATTTGTGCTTCATTTTTTCGTCAAATGAAGAGTGTGTAAGTTTAGAGGTGTGCACAGTTCACCGCGGTTAATGGTGACAGTGCATCAGAGCTTGTACAGAGTATTCCTGTCCAAGACAGTGAAAGTACATAATATTTGAGCGAGAAATATACGGGTTTACAAGCCAGACAGACATCGTGAGAAAAATTCCATTGCTGATTACGGACCATGCATTGTGCACACGTTACATTTGGTGCTGCGCGGCAAGGAAGCGAGGGCTTCCCTGTTTGAGGGAGAGGCAGAGTCGTTACTGAGATGACCAGAAATTATTAACGACAACGTCCATTATTATAATTGAGATCAAGGCAGCGACTTCGGCTCATCTGAGGCCTCTTCAACGAGAGCCGTAATCGTCTCTTGTTCTTGACCCCTGCTTCGAAAGGTGCAGACGGGCAGGGTGGGGCATGCGTGGAGTGTGGACAAAGAGGTTTCGCACCTCCGTGAACTTGTATGAATCTACTCTCCTGGCATGCTAAGGTTTCTGGAACGAAAGAGCTGATATCCTGGCCTCAATGACAATCGCAGCTGGAACATTGGTGCAATGGATAGAGTTGATCAACGACCGCCGTTTGAACAGTCAGCGAAGAACCGATTACATGATTTTGAAATCATCGATGGGCGTCTGAGAGGACGGATCAGGTGTGTGTACAACCTGCGAGCTACAGGAACTATCGGAACCTATGCATCTGTCCCGAGTGTAATGCCGTCGATTCTTAACAGGACAGAACTACATTTGGCGCGCCATTAGACCATTGGCAAAATCTCTGAGGCTAGGGAATTCTTTAAATCCAATTGAAAATATATAATTGGCCCAGGAGATCACGTACTCCCATTCAATAAATCGAGAGATCTCGCGAGGATAGCAGCGGGCTGGCTCAGCTTCTACTGTATTAATGAAACCCGTACTGCCACAGATGATAAACTCAGCGATAGAGATCACACTTTCAATAGCGTGTTTACTCCAGCAATGGTTAATGGCTGCGAAGTGTGAAACCTACTGATGCAGATAGCTGATGCAGAGAGACTCCGCGGATAGAACGAAGAACGTTGAAGATCTCTTCGGGACCAAATCTTCAACGTAGTGAACAGACGTCGAATTTCATACACTGGCAACAGGGATCAAGACTCTGAGCAGCGCATGAGCTGCAGCGGTCAACGACCCATAGCTGACTGCTAGGGTTAGAGCCAGCGAACCAGAGCTGCGAAGACCCTTCTCCACCTCCACGCGGTGATCCTGGATAACAGGCTGCAACAGAACAGACTGGCTAAGGAGAAGGGATCGAATAGGGAATGCTAACCGGGTACTAAAAAATGCTTGCTGAAGTCGGATGTATTGCAAAAAGGTGCAAATGTTGCAGTCAAACTGTAAACTATGACACAACGCATTCCGTTCTCTGGACTACATTCTGCTACTTAAGCCCTTTCAGGGTTTGGTAGGGGGAGATTGAAAACGAACGAAGCCAAGCCAAGCCATAAACTGGCAACAGAGATGTCGCACTGTTACGAAATTACAGATGGGTAGGCCATGTGGTGCACATGTCGGATAACAGATGGACACCTACAGTGTCCTTGTTACCCTACAACTTCAGACGCCCTAGTGGGCGACCGAGGTTGAGGTGGAGAGACGGACTAATGGAGGCCATGGGTTCAACAGAGTACACCAAGGAAAATAAGCAAAATGAACTTATTCAACATTTAGCTACCTGGCATCGGACACACGGGCCTAATTGAATATCAAGATTTGGTGCATGAGCTCCAGCTGTCAGCGACCTATAGCTGACTGCTAGCCTCTGCGCCAGCGAACAAGAGCTGCCAAGACTCTTCTACATCTCTAAGCGGGGATCCTGGATAACAGGCTGCAACCGAGTAGACTGGCTACGGAGAAGGGATCGAAGTGGGAAGGCTAACTAGGTACTCAAAAATGCCTGCTGAAGTCGGATGTGTCGGACCGAAAGGTGCAACTATCACAGTGGTTGTGCTATGCTTGACCTCATCTGTATGGCGCTCACTACTACGAGGATCACGTTGATCCCTCGTCTTGTAAGCCAGACTACCATGAAAGCCCGTTTCCAGGGAGGACTGCGGAAAAGTCAAAGTGATGGTCTTGGCCAGTATGTTTTGCATGACCCTGACTAACATGTCTGATCAGTATATTTTGCCTGACCAGACGTTAGTCTTCCTCCCTACAATATCCTGCTACTTGCAAATCCATTTTCAGTGCTTGATAGCGGGAGATTGAGAACGAACGAAGAAGTAGAAAACTAGGATTTAGAGATTATATATAGTGTACAAACGTACACATGAGCTCACCTACTCGACGTGCTTGGTGATTTCCATGCTATTTAGCAACTCAGTGACGCGAGCTGATCTGCTCATGATGATGCTGTTCAAGACTGCTGAGTTGAGTCTACTCTTGACTACGCTTCTTTCGCTGCATATTACAGTGTCTCTTCTTACATCCAGAGACGTACACGAGAAGGTGGACCGGGGTCCTTCTGGCTGTAGTGTAATGTGAGGCTTTTCTTTAAGCTCACGACTATTGGGATTATAGTGTTGTTCCCCACCTCGATGGCCAGACTGCTATGACACAATCTGTTTCAGGAGGCGTGAGGTGGGGGATTTTGATTAGTATTTTTCACTTGACCCTGATTACTCTTTGCTTCTTTCTCGTCCCGATACCACAAAGACACTTGTATCTGGCTATGAAAGAATAAAAGAAGCATTGGACAGATTATGCAGAAGAGAAAAACCACGACTCGAAGCAAAAAAGTCTTTAGTGTACGCTAAAGTAATCTGGAAAATGGGAAACGCTTGGTGGTTTATCACCAATAATGGGAGGGGGGGGGGAAGGTGCTTAAAAAGTACAATGTGCGACTTAAAAAGTACAGACATTTATCTAAATGAAGCAGCGAAGTTACTAAACTCACGATGCAATTACATTTTCAATTTGAAGGAGAGCTTTGAGGAGTTAAATGAAATGCAAAGAGCAGACTGGACCGGACCAATCCGATTACCTCGAGGAACATAATGGAAAATAAGAAAAGCATTAAACTACTTATGATTGATGGACGATCAGAATTTTCCTACTAACGATTTTAGAATAAAATGCATCATTGATTATCTGTCAACTACCTTCCACAAGAGGCTGGAAGCTGATAATGCACTGTCCGCAACGTTTGTATTCTTATGTGGTATTTTCCCACATAGCATTAATAATGTTGAGTTTAAACTTGTGGCTGGTCGTCTCGCATTTATTTACAAAAGTGATCTTGATGACAGTTATTGTTGATGAACTTATTCATTTTATTGAATTTATTGAGGAACAAACATTTTGGTGAACTTATTGAGAATTTATATAAAGTTGACAAAAATGACAATGGACAAATAATGCACTGTCATGACATTGGGTAATTAAGAGGCTGCATTAGAAACACTCCAAGGTACTGAAACCAAGGCAGAGTTTACTGTTCTTATTCTCCGCCACAAATTGTCTACTGATTATGGCGAGTTCTCCTATGCTGTACTTCTGTGACAACAAGTTGAAGACAATTGGATTGTCACGACCTGGGCCGCTGTGTCTTTACGATTGGTCTCGATTGTCATTGTACCTCAAATGCAGGTTATATTTTCTTAGGTATGTTCAGTACAGTGATGGATATGGGGGAACTAAGACGCTAGTCCTGTTAGATGCAACATACTGGCCAAGACCACTATCCATCTTCCATTTAGCGTTCCCTGGAAACAGGCTTCTTTCAAGGCTGTCTGGCTGACGATATGTGGCTCGATGTGATCCCCGTAGTAGTGAGCGTCCTGCGGATGAAAGCAAGCATAGCACAACCGCCTGGATACCGCCGATCCCCTTTATCAGCATGCTTGGGATGTGAGGAACCAACCCGCTACTTAGCGTCCTTTTCTATGTGCACAAAAGAGTACAAATATTCATTTTGGGCATTAAACAACAACAACAACAACAGAATGGGCATACTGTTCTGTTTGCACAGGTTTAAAAAAAATATTGCGATTTGCTCAATGTATCGCCTTTGTGTTTAACCTGAGAGTTCACACTCACAGTTATCAGGACTACGTCGAGAATAATGTCGTTATTCCACACACACACCGGTCTTTGAGTATTAGAGGTTATCTAATCTAGACCAAGAGAGCTGACACAGCAATGGTTGCTCCTTTCGTTAAAAAAAATATCACTAGCTCTAGGGTGTGGCAGTGTTGCCACGGCCTGCAGGTCATCCCTACTTCCTGTGTACGACTGTTATATGCTTAGCCAATTGCGTACTGAGCACTAGCCTATGGAGACACATATCCACAGAAAGCTGTTTGGAACGCCCGAAGAACTCTCCACTAGCCTACGGAGACACATATCCACACAAAGATGTTTGGAACGCCCGAAGAACTCTCCACTACGGCAGCCTTTATACAGAGAAATTGACTTCGGGTGTAGACGTAACAAGAAAAAGCATGGCGAACGAGAAGAAGAAGGAAGAAGAAGGAGATACCTACTTCCTGTATCACTAACTTGGTCCTTTTGGTCACATCCAAAAACATAACACCTTGTCGAAAACAATACTGGAAGTGAAGGATGGACGGCTAGCATGTAGGTCGTAAACAGCAGTGGGAGGATAACATCAAGAGATGGACAGTGGAAAGTCTGACGTATTGCACCATCATGGCACACGGTAGAGGTCGTTTCTGATCTATTATTCTATTGCAGTAAACTGTCGATGTGAAGATGGCACTTGAACTAATCTCGAATCGAACTAAACTTCACTCAATTAAACTTCTTTATACTGGTTTAGAAGACTCTGCAGAATTTATACTCAATCAGTTTCTACTACTCTACTTGATCTAAAAAATGACTATGTGCATCCAATCTATTCTTGAAAGCCCCTACTATTTTCGTGGCAATGCATTCTAAGCATTTCCTACTTTATGACTACAAAAATAAATTCCTGACATCTAATTTGGAATTTTTAAAAATACTCGTAGCTGTGCTCTTTTATTCTTGTAGTCACCTGTATTTTGACAAAAACAAAACAAAACAACCTATTATAATTTAATTTATCTTTTCCGTTGACTATCTTTTAAACTTGTATTAAATACCTCGGATTCGTATCTTTTCTAGATAATGTAGACCGGTTTTTCCGAGTCTTTCTTCATTGCTAAGAGATAATAACACGTAAAATTATGGAATTCTAAAATCAGTTTTGTCGCTCTTATCTGCATCCTTTCCAGGATTTTTACATCCCCTTCACGATAAGGACTTCACAACTGAATGCAGTGCTACAATCTAGGTCTAACTACTGCTTTATACAGTTTGACTTTCACTTCCTTGCTTCTATGTTCAAAATTAATTTTTATCATTCCTAACGTTGTATTTATCTTTTTTTGTCACTGCTACATTGACTTGCTCACTCACCTTATCTGTATGATCTATTATAATCCATATATATATATATATATATATTATAATCTTCCTAATATTGTTCTCTCTACTCCTGTAATTATATTCCATATTGGATCTACCCATGTGGATGACTATACATCTATCTAAGCCAGCTCACAGACCATTCTTGAATTTTACCTAAATCCGACCTCAATGTATTCACTTCTGCTTTAGATCAGACACCTCTGTTTAGTTTTGTGTCATCCGCAAATTTGCATTCGGAGATCCAATACCCTTGTTTAAATTATATATATATATATATATATATATATATATATATATATATATATATATATATATATATATATATATATATATATATATATATATCATGTAACATGTCCTTTGCAGAACGTCGCTCTCATGGCAGCCTGTCTATATGACAGTCTTCCGGCCTGCTCCAAGGTCAAATCCAACGTCTCCGTGATGTCTGAGTCCATCGTCTTCTCGGTCGGTCCCTGCCTCTCTTTCCAGTGACCATACCTTCCATAACCACTATCTCCAGTCCGTTGTGCAAAAAAAACCCTCAGTTTTCGGGTCACTACGTCATTTATGAGCTAATTCTCATCTACATTCATGTCTTGCTGAATGGATTTGTTTGTTTCTTAATTTGTCCACGGGGTCTTCAGCACTGTTCTGTAGTACTGTGTTTCAAAATCACAGATCTTCGCTCTTATTGCTTCTGTAATCGTCTATGTTTCACATTCATTGGTTGCCACAAGAAAAATGCATGTTCTTAGGAACTTTAGTTTTAGTTCTTTGTTTGTATTATGCCATATGTTCTGCATACTCCTTACCTTCTGCATTGCCATAGTCAGTCGTCTTCTTACTTCCTTTGTACAGTCTCCATTGTTGTTCAGTATTAATCCCAGATATTCATTTTAACAAAATTGTTTCAAGAACCGAGCCTGTGGTAGGTACTCCACTAAAAATGATCCTTATTTATGCTTACTCTCTGCCTTCTTCTCTTTAACCAATTTGCTATCCATTTGGTAACTTCGCTACCTATTCTATGTGATTTAAATTTTCGAAACAATTTTTGATGAAGTAGTAAAGTAAAATCTAGATGAATAACATCAAATATAAATGTCCTGTCTTCTTTTACAAAGGAAAAAGAACTCGCTCTGAACGTAGCAGCAGCAGACCAATCACATTACTGTCTGTCCCCAGAAAAGTATTAGTCTACGTACTTCTCTCCAGCACAAAGCCTTAGCTGTAAATAAATCAGCTTAACACGCAACCTGGCTTGAATGCCTGCTCTTCCATAGTTGATGCCATTTTTGATCTTTACGTGCTCGTGGGGATACGTCAGAAATTAAAATGCCCCCCCCCCCCCACACGTTGCTTACGTCCACCTAAAACTGCATTTGACTTAGTGGACAGATCTGCCTCGTGGAATGCTATAAAATAAGTGGGTGTTCCCAACATGATGCAATGCTAATTGAGCAGCTACACTGTAACACAGGTGCACGAGTCCGTCTGGGTCACAATATCTCCGACATGTTCCCTACATCTTCCGGTGTCCGGCAGGGATGTGTCCTCGCGCAGCCATTGTCCTGCCACGCCATATACTAGATATTCCGCCATCTGGAGACAAACAACCCAGGAGTTATCACCAAACAGCTGCTTGTGATCGACCGTGACTACGCAAATCACGTAATCATATCAGGTTCCCATCCTCAGACATCGATAAAACAACAAGAGCACATAAACGATATTGCATCTATATCTCCATCTATTAGGCCTCCATATCTCATGGTCAAAATCCCTTAGTTGCAACCCTACAAGGGCATGCCTTATTGTAAATGGCAAGCATGCCAACTCCACTGTGAATTCCATTTACATTGGCAGCAAACAAATTTCAGATGAGCGTAGCCATCCGGACATCATCAAAAGAGTCAGTCTGGCTACCGATCTGTGGACGCCCGGCATCGAGTTAGAAACCCCGCAGAGGCTTTCATTATGAATATACATAACGTATGTCGTCAAATACTGCAGTACGATTCCGAAACCTGAACTATTCTGCAGAGCGACCAGAAACGCAATGAAACATTCCACATGAGCAACCAGAGGTGCATTCTTGCGATTCACTGGTGTGACAGGACCACAAACAACGAAGTCACTCTACGGACATGCCTGGAAGCAGGCCATGGACATCACGGATGGGAAGCGACCTTGTCCATCATGGTCTCGCCCTCGCACAACCTGATTAGGTCAAATCGGAAAGACATCATCCTCATTATATATAAGCCACTCATCGTGTTCATGGACGGTTGGCGTTAGGGGCCCTTGTCGTTAAACGCGGTTTTCCCAACCTACCTACCCTATCTGCTCTTCTTTTCGACCGAAGATGGAAAGTATCAAATGTTAATAAATCTTAAAGTATCGTTGCCAAAAGCATGGTATCGAATACCATACACCTCAAACCTGCACGAATTGTAAACGTCGGGACATTCTGATTAAATTATATTGAATCTCATTTATTGTTATTGAATTTCATTTGTAAGGGTTGGCATTCTCACAGGCCGTAGTATTTATTGTAAGTATTGACGTATTTTTTAGATGTATTGTCAGTGTTGTGAAGTCAATCATATTCAAAGTAGTTGAATGAGTATGAAAATCAAAATGGCGTTCGTTAGTACTAGTACTACTACTAGTAAGTAGTAGTAGTATTAGTAGTAAACTATTTTATTTAGTATAGATCTAATAAAAACAATATAAATCAATAATGTTAATCTAATTTGCGCACATTATGAAATCATGACCATTGTTATAATTGTTTCCTCTAAAGCTGAAGAAATATAGTTTTGCTAAATTAGTAAATACTTAAATTTTAGACATTAAGACACTAGACAGATTATTATTCAGCGTACTATAACTTACTGTAAAGTGTAAGTAAATGAAAGAATAACAATTTACATTTAACAATACATCAAATCATCGAAGATGCGGCGCTGCACTGTCACTAAGTTACAAGTTAGTTGAGTAGACGTGTCTACCATGTTGCGGCTGTCCAGTCGCAACAACTTCAGCCACAAGACGTTGTATTATGTATAATCATAATTGATAATATTGTATACTTATAATACTATATGGATCCGGGCTCTAAGCAGTGGCATAATAATAATATTGCCTATCTCCTTACCAGAAAGATGGACATACGAGATGTGCGAGTGGCAAGCCGGCAAGGAATTGTGTGGTGCACTGTTGGACACATCACAGTCAGAGACTGATAGTAACAGTGACAGACTTGTGTCAATGTTTAAGTTAACCTTCACATAGAGTAGACCTGTATAGAGCCTAGGCGACGTCACCAGGGTTGAAAACCTGAGAAGAGACTTAATATCTTCAATCTGAAAAGTGGGCCCGGTGCGGAACACTTTTCTAGGGCTATGGACAGCTGGCTGACAGTACGGAAACAGTCGAGGACAAATGGGCCTTTCTGAAGGATGCTGTCTTACTGTCTACTCTACAGCTTCTGAGTATTTGGGTCATGCAGCTTGCAGAAACCAAGACTGGTTTGATGGCAACGATGAGGCTATTAAGACTTTGTTGGCTGAAAAGCATTGTTTATTAAGACTTCACCAAGACAATCCCGCCTCATCTTCTATAAAGTCACTGTTCACCAATATTTGTAGGATTGTCCAGAACCAGCTCATGACTGCAGGATGCCTGGCTCAACAGCAAAGCAGATGAAATCCAGCAGTACGTAGACACAAATGATTCAAAGTGGTTTTTGATGCCCTGAAGATGGTCTATGGTCCCAGGTTCTATCATTTATCTCCTGTCCTTAATGCTGATGGCACAGCACGGATGACTGACAAAGTTGACATTCTGGAACGATGGTCAGAGCACTTCAGCGCTATCCTAAACTGTCCATCCACTATCAGTGAATTAGCCAAAACACGCTTGCCTCAGTTGCAGTTAATGACAGGCTTGGTATCCCGCCCAGTACAGATGAAGCAGAGAAAACAAGCAATCAGCTTAAAGTCCATTAAACCAAAGCCAAAGGCCATTGACTGCCCAATTAACACATGCTCAGGACAGGCAAGCAACCATGAACGAGTTCTCAACTGAGTGCACTAATTTTGGTCTTACGATCAACACCAAGAAAACTGAGGTAATGTTTCTACCTGAGTCCGGAGAACCCTACCATGAATCAAATATCACTGTACATGGACATCGCCTAAAAGTAGTTGATAGCTTTACCTACCTTGGTAGTATCCTCACCATAGAAGGAAATATTGACTGTCTACAACTGGATTTCTCTACAACTGGATTTCCAACGCGAGTGCTGCTTTTTGCAGACTATGAATTTGGGTTATGCTAGATCTGTAATTTCATCACGGTCCTCTCCAGGACCGGGTGACAGCCTAACAGCTTCTGCGTCAGCTCAGCTCTCTCTGGCCAGGTCTGGCATTGTTGGTCTCTCTATGTTGCACAGTTCAGTATGATGCGTTCAGGGGTCTGGACTGTTCCACATGGACAGTCTCTTGTGTGTGATATCTCAAACCATTGTAGATGACCCAATAGTCTGCAGTGTCTGTGGAGCTGGGGGATTGAGTCAGGTCTACTGCTTACATCTGTGTCTTTCTTCCATTTTGAGTTGTACTGATTGTAGATGATAGTTTTTGCCTCTCTGTAGGACACTGGGGACAAATTAATCCATCCTACTACTGTTTTTAACAGGGCACCAGGTCTTCCTTTTTACCTGTGATTCCACAATGTTAGGCTATCCACTGAAGAGCAGCTGTTGAGGTTCTTTGGATTTTGTTGAACTCTGATCTGATTTCCCACAGCATTTATTCACCTCTGATATTTTATATTGTTTCTAGTAGTAGTCTGCAATCTGTAAATAATACAATCTGAGTTTGCAGGTGTGTGTTGAATCTGGTGAGTATTCTTAGTGCCTTAAGGTGTGCATAGAGTTTGCCCTAAAATTTGAAGAGATCATTTCACCATTTTGAAGTATTGGGACACCAGTGTAGATCAGGAAGCACTTTTTGCTAAAAGCTTTGGCTATCTTACATTGATGGTTTCTGAAACCATTTGTTTGACATGATGATTCTGCTAATCCTGTGTTCATTACCTTGAGTTGGTAGGGGGTCTTGCGTGTTTCAATGATCTCCAGAGCTATGACAGGGGAGCCAAAAGCTTCCAGAATGGTCACCTAAACTAATTGAAGGCCAGTGCAGTTCGGCGAGGAGACGCAGAGCAAGAATAGCGCCGGCTGTAGAACGACCCCGGGTGAAGCCAGACTGTTCTGGGCTACGTTTTGTGCTCAAGAAAGTTTTGAGCCTAGCCAGTAGCACGTGGGCAAACACCTTCCCCGGCACAGAGATTAGTGTTATATGCCTGTAATTACTACAGTCTTTGCGGCTCCCCTTGCCTTTTAACAGGAAGATGACGAATTCCTTCTCGCTAGACTGCCGGCACGTGTCCCGTTCTCCATGCTTGCAGGAATAAATGATGGAGGGCAGAGCTGATTTGGTCAATGGCGTATTTTAAACAGCTCCGGTGGGATGTGATCTGGGCCTGCCGCTCGTCCATCTCTGAGTTTCCAAATAGCAGCAAGGACTTCAGCTATAGTAGGGAGATCGATGTTGGTTTCCGTATCTAGGGGAGGATCTGGAGATTCAGCAGACAGATTGGGACATGTCATTGCTGGTGGGTGGTTAAGAGCATACGTTTAGTGCTCCTTTCACCTGTTCGCTACCTCCTCGTATGACGAGCACATGGAGCCATCAGGCTTATTGATGAACTCTATGTTTTTTTCCTCGTTCTGCTTGCCTCCAGGATGGAGGGAGCCTGAAAGGCGGGTCTGAGGTCATGAGATCTGAGACCAGCTTCGACTTTGTCAGGAATTTCGTTGAGAAAGTGTTCCTTATCTGCCCTGGCCGCCGCTTGGAATTGGCCTTTCAGCCGTCGTTTATTGGCGGGGTCATTGCAAAGCCTGGTTCTAGAGTATGATGTCATACGAGGTATTGGAGAACCATTGCTGACACTTTGGAGTTCTTGAGCCGGTGATTAGCTTGTCGGCCTCGCATGTGATGTTCTTTAAGACTGTTCATGCTGCCTCTGAATCATCTGGAAGGGGGCCCGATGTAGCCATGGTTTCCCCTGACATCATTGGGGTATTTCTCCATGACACTTGGCTTAGCCTTGAGAAGCTGGATATTGTACCTAGGAATCGGCACTAGTTTTGGAGGGGCATGTGGGCTGATGGGGTACCTGATCATCAGCGAGCGATGGTCAGTGTTGGCAGGGGCCTCAGCACAGCGAAAGACACGACAGGAAGTCACTCGATCGAGACTTCTCACAAGGAAGTGGTCGAGTTCCTTCCTAGTCCCTTCCTAGTCCTTCGGTCATTAGAGATCCATGTGTGGCGGTGGATGTCTAGGTGGCGGTAACATGAGCCGGTAATCTTCAGGCTGAAGGTGGCGCAAAGTGACAGAAACCTGTGCGAGTTATCATTTGCATTTCCACTGCCGAACGAGCCCAGGATTCATAACGCTGGGACCCAGAAACTGCATTGAAATCACCAAGTAGGATGAATTCATCATGTGGAGTAACTGTGGCTGAGGCATTGGCTAGATCCTGGTAGAAGTCGTCCTTTGCCTGGAGTTGGGCCTCGTCTGTGGGGGCATAGGCAACTATTATTGTAAGATAATCATTTTGAATACATGGAATCCACAGGAAAAGAGGAATAGAGATAGACCAAGAAGGACCTGGAGAAGAGACTGAAAATTAACTTTGGTCACTGTATGTCAACTATATAGAGGCAAAAAGGGCAGCTCAAGACTGAACTTGCTGGACGAGCGTTGCAAATAGACTCCACTAGATAACTTAAACTACCTACTTTACCCAGTACTCTCCATGACATCTAAAACTACATATTTGTTCCAGTACATCACTTGACATCTAAAGCTACCTACTTTACCTAGTACTTCCCTTGACATCTAAAACTACCTACTTAACCCAGTACTTATCTTGACATCTAAAACTATCTACTTTACCTGGGGAGGAAGACTAACATTTGGTCAGGCAAAACATACTGATCGGACATGTTAGTCAGGGTCAAGCAAAGTATACTGGTCAAGACTCACACCTCGGCTTCCTCGAAACCCTCCCTAGAAACAGGCTGTTTTCATGGCGGCGTGGCTAATGAGGCGAGGGATCGACGTGATCACCGTAGCAATGAGCGATACGCAGATGAAGCCAGGCATAGCACAACCGCCTGGAGGACCCCAGCCCACCTTCATTGGCACGCTAGGGAAATGGGGAAAGCTACTGCAACCCATCACTTAGCACCCTTTTCAGGGCGCACAAAGGAGCAGACCTACTCTTTGTTCCTCCACTGGAAAATTCTGTTTAAACTTCTCAACTGAAGTACAGGCATTAATTATGCCTGTACTTCAGTTGGGAAGTTTAAACAGAATTTTCCAGTGGAGGAACAAAGTGGTTTTGTTTTCTTTATCTGGGTAGATAACATAGATTTCTACACCTCCATTCCTCACTGCTCTTGTTGCTGATCCATCAGAATATACCTGATCCATGCTTTTCTGGGTATAGTTCTTTGATCATGTTGCTATTTTCTTTTGAAGGGCATTTTGCTTTGCTTTCATATGGGGAAGGTGGCAATTATGAATGTTTTTATGCTGAGATTTTGGTGTTTCAATACCTGGATTCAAAGTAATGACCACAGAAGAAAAATAGGAAGAAAAAGATTCCAAATAAGTATCATTCCAAGTACCAGTCACTCAGAAATTGTGCTTTTAGCCTTTACCAGGCTGCACAAAAAAATTGGCAATTTCATATTTTTCTATGGTGCACTGTTTGTGTTATATATGATAATATAGCTACTTGTCAACTTTCAGCCTCTGGTGTGCAAGCTTTCTGTCTGCAAAAATAACAGACTGCAGTGCAGTAAAAGCTGAACAGAAAAAATACAAATACTAGAATCTGTTCCCGGTAATTCAATAAACTCAAATGGGATCAAGATGCTGAGCAGCGCATGAGCTTGCAGTGGTCAGCGACCCATAGCTGACTGCTAGCGTCAGGGCCAGCGAAATAGAGCTGCCAAGACCCTTCTACACCTCCACGCGGTGATCCTGAATAACAGGCTGCAGCGGGGCAGACTGCTAAGGAGAAGGGATCGAAGAGGGAATGCTAACCCGGTACTCAAAAAATGCTTGCTGAAGTCGGATGTGTTGGACCGAAAGGTGCAATTATCGCAGTCAAGCTGTAAACTACGACACAACGCATTCCATTCTCTGGACTATATTCTGCTACTTAAGCCCTTTCAGGGTTTGGTAGCGGGAGATTTAGAACGAACAAAGCCAAGCCAATAAACTCAAATGATATTCTCTGTTTCTCATGACAGGTGAAAGGGTTTCATCAGTCTAGTAGCCAGCCAGGCTTATGTCAGTCTGATCAACATCAGAATGGATCCTTCTAGAAATAACATGCCTTTACAGTTTAACATGAACAAGAACAAACCACCTGTGTCTGTTGCCCGTACAATCTCCGATGGAAAAGATGGTCAGTATCACATTTACGAGTTACATTTTATAGTTGCTAATCTTCCCATCCCCATGTAGATTCTTGTTTTCATAGATAAGAACAGGACAGTAACCAATACAACTGGAGATGGGGAAGATGTCCTACTATATTAATTGGAAGTTTGGGGGAGGAGAACAACTAGAAAATGGTTCATAGAGCAGATCTGGATGCCCTCAAATGTGCTCCATCCCTTTCATTGCTGGAGATGCAGATGGCAGTACAAACTCTGTAGATCCTGTGACAAATAATACTCCTGACTTTGTCAGGTACCCATTTACAGCTGAGTTGACTGGAAGAAGTGGTCACATCATGAAAAAATCTCCAGCATCATCAGGCTGTCAAACTGGGCACAACATGATTAAAACATGGTGTGTTGGGATTGTAAACGAAGCTCACATATCTTAGACGACCGAAACTCACAAAAATTTAAAGCGTGGCACATCACACTCTACAACAGCAACACAGAAAACCACTCCATACCAGCAGGAGAGACCTGTACCAATTTCAGAGCTGCAGCAGTGCAGATTCTTATCATCCAAAACATAACCACAAGGCGGACAGTAATTCTAACAGACTCCAGGAGCGTACTCCAAGCCACCTCAAGCCCCAAACAAGATATAAAATACAATGTTAAGTTACTGTACCAAAAAAACAGATTTAGTCCTACAGTGGATTCCAGCTCACAGAGGGATCTCGAAATGAGAAGGCAGATGAGCTTGCAAAAGCGAAAGTATAGGCACACAGACTCACCATCTACAGAGCTATAAAGACAAAAAGACGCTCATAAAGTGATCCATGAGGACGGAATGGAGAGACCAACACACAGAATACAAGCAAGAAACTGACAGCATCGACAAACTTGGCGGAGATGGACAGACAAAGATCTTTAGTCTCAGAATGGGGCATTGCAGACTCAATGCCCGCTCCACACAATGGTTCTTAGAGACACCACCACATTCAACTGCGAAGCACCCAAGCAAACTCCAGCACATATCCTGCATAACTGCCCTTCCTATACAGACCAAAAAGAGACAGTCTGGCTCAGGGGAGTGACCATGCTCAATAAGCTGTGGGGGACCGGCGAAGACCTGAAACGTGTAGTCTCCTTCGTGAACCTCGCCAGGCTAGAAGCTTATCATCAGTTGATCGTAGAAGATGAAGAAAGCATGGAATATATCTTAAGAGTATCATATACAGGATGCATCATTCTACCAGTATATTTCCGGTTCATACTTCGTCTAATATTGCCAGATGTAATAACAAACGCAGATTTGCAGAAAAGATACTGTTAACACAGCTGAGTATTCAGGATAAACAATTGAGACGGGCTGGTTATGCCTTCAGGAAACAATGTCATTTAACTAGAAATCATCACAATATCAAGATCACAATATAGTTGTTGAATGTGCACAATGAGTAGAATTACTCTTTTGTGCGCCTTGTTATTAGCTACTAGGCTGTTTAAAAACAGCCTGTTTCCAGGGAGGGCTGCGAGGAAGCAGAGGCGAGGGTCTTGGCCGGTATATGTATATATACATTGGAGGTCTTCCCCGTGGTCTCTTCTTACCTTGGGTGCCAGACTGCTGTCACCGTGCTCTGTCGACCATCGTTTCGTCGTAACATGTGACCTGCCCATCTATGTTTTGCCTTGTCTGCATGGATTACCGCATCCTTCACTAGGGACAATCGTCTTATGCCGGAGACCTTGCATACGTTGGTTTCGGATAGTGATTCCGACTAAACGTGTCAAGGGAGGCCTGGGTCACTCTCAATTTGTCCTTTAGTGATTTTGTTAGTGTCTACGTTTTGACACCGTAGCGCATCGGAAAGAGTACAGTGGAATTGAAGAGGGAGGCTCGTAGGTTCTGGTCATGGCAACCGTCCAGGATTGTGTTAATAGATGAGAAAACTGCCCAACAATTGCAGCGACATCTTGTCAGTTCAGGCTCCAGGTTATTCTTCATATTGAGAAGACGCCCAAGATAGATGTACTCGTTGACATCCTCTAATCCTACCTCGCCAAAGAAGACTGGATCACAAGTAGCGATCTGATTGCGCAACTCTACGTCTGCTTTATTATAACTTAACTTAATGTCTTTATACTGGTTTAGAAGACTGCATAGTCTGTATACAACCAGTTTCTTGGAGGGTGGTTTATCGATGTACGAGTCCATCTTAGTAGACTCAAACACTTAGACCTAAGTAGACCCACAGCCAGTTAGGCGCCATCTATATGCTGCTCTTAACCCTACCAGACCGCTGTACCCTTTTTCCGGTAATTTCCTTAACTGCCGCTATACCGCTGGACCGAATTTACGGTACTTTAGGTAGTACATGAATAAAATGCGTCAGAATCTAAAAATAACTGACCAATCGTGGTCAAACCTCATGATTAGTTATTGCAAATGTCTGCCCCAATGTTTGAATTGATTTTGTGAGGTTTAATGTGAACAAATTCGGAAAATTGACAATGAAACGAGCGGCTGATGAACCAAGCACTTCAACAGGAAAGCAAAGTAAGTCTAGGCTTATGACAGTCCAACAGGTGATCAATAATTTGGTTGATTCAGACTCTGAGGAGTCTGAATTTAATCAAGAATACTTTTCCAGTTCAAGTGAAACAGACAGTGAGATTTCGATTGATGAGGAGAAGCTTGAACCTTGTAGATCTAGAGCTAGATCGATAGTAAGAGAAGGAGGGCGTGTCCCTCAAACAGCTGATGGAGGAGATCTAGGTGGTGATGAAGGTTGGACAAGGAATTTTGTATCACCAAATACAGATTTGAATTTCAATGAGGATGGAAAAGGCCCAGTGAACATTCCTGGATATATCACAGAGGAGAGTGAACCGATTGACTTTTCATCCTTGTTTTTGGATGATACTTTCTGGCAAAATGGGACAGAGAAAACCAACCTCCGGGTACACCAACTGCATATAGCAAAGCCCAACTCCTACAGTGCCAAAAATTTCAAGGATGCCACAGTGGAAGAAATGAAGGCTTTTCTTGGACTGAGGATCTAAATGGAATACTCATGTATAAAGCCCAGCTATCGGGATTATTGGACAAATGAGGCCTCTTTGTTGGGTTTACTCCCGGATTTCGAAATGTTATGACTCGAAACAGATTCTTGGCCTTTTGCTGGGTGGATTGGTACACAAAGGTGGAATATTGACGCTAGATGAAAGGTAAACCTATTTTCTACAATGTCTCCAAGTTACATCTTATTCTAACCACTTGTTTGCATGTAACTAACATTTTTCTATATCATGTTGGTTTTTTTCACTTTAATGCTCAGGAGCCCAGGTATGGGGGACAATTAGGTTCAGTGCCTCAGGTCTGGTAGGGTTAACAAATCACCTGGGTGTGGTGAGTTCTAGTAGGATCCTGTAGTGTCTAGTAGTATCCAACCTGCCAAAAGACTTTTTCATAGTCAACAAAGTGGATCTACAGACTTTAATTCAATTCTAATGACTGCCTCGAGACTTCAGAAATACATTAACTACTAGGCCTTAGCATATTCTAGTAAGTCAGTATATTGTGCCTCATTTAAACAAATCTGTTTATGTTTAAAAACAATTTCCAGATATTGTCACTTCCAGTACAAACCAAGGCCTAATGCCTGCTAATGACAACAGTGCAGACCATCAGCAGCAGCAAGGGGACATGCTTGGAGTGTTCAACATGATGGGACAAGGGTACGGACCAATGGCAGGAGACCCTAATATGATGATGATGGGGTCCATGAACTTTAACAATGTAAGTCCAAGGCTGTTGTTGCAGTAGATGACATAAGTTTGCCAATATTTATGATTTTTCTCTGGTGTTGTCTGAATATTATAGTGGTAGAGCACTCACTTCTCACAGCAAAGGTGTGGGAATTCAACTCCCACTACTGGTGCTGTCTGATCGATTCAGCTGTGAAATGGGTACTTGCCGTATGGTTAAGGAAAGATTTGGCTTGGCTTCGCTTCGTTCATTCTCAATCTCTCATTCATTCTCAACATCTCGCTACTAAGCCCTGACACGGTCCTAAGTAGCAGAATGTAGTCCAGAAACGGAATGCGTTGTGCCGTAGTTTACAGCTTGACTGCGATATTTGCACCTTTCGGTCCAACACATCCAACTTCAACAAGCATTTTTTGGGTACCGGGTTAGCATTCCCTCTTCGATCCCTTCTCCTTAGCCAGTCTGCTCTGTTGCAGGGTCTTGGCAGCTCTGGTTCGCTGGCCCTGATGCTAGCAGTCAGGTATGGTTCGCTGACCACTGCAGCTCATGCGCTGATCAGCATCTTAATCCCAAGGAAAGATTTAAGCACCTTTTATCACGATTTCATTAGTTTCTTGCTCCAGCACGTTACCTCTCAGCTATAGACTGATACTGGCTTGGGGATATCATAGTAGGTGGCCTATCCAGTGTCACTTTCTGCCTTAGATTACATTTTCCATCAGTCTTTGTTCTCTTCTCTCATATAAGCTTTCATTTGTAACCCTGTCAAACCACTGCAGGTCCAGAATCATTTCCAAGAATTTGTTGATACATCGGTGTAATGTCTTAACCTTTATAATACCAGAATAAAATATTACGTCTATTTCCTGCAGCTGCATAATTTTTCAGCATGTCAAGTCAAGACATGGTTCTTAATTTTGAGAACCTCTAATCTGAGGTAACAGCGTGTCTCGGTTGGAATCTCGTCCGGAGACTAAAAAGAAATCGGGGACCGTTTCTCCAGTCAACACAGCTGTAAATTGGTACCTGACGCATGAGTTAGGGAAAGTAAAAACAGCAAAGAAAGGCACTGGCAACCCCACCTCTCACAGGCTGCAGTTGCTTCAAAAACTCCCTTTCCAATCATTGGTTAATTCTGCAGAATTTCCACTTTACTTCTACTTAATCTTTTTTAACAAGTTTCTTTTCCTACTGTATAGAGACATGTATTAATAAAGAATTTGTTGGTGTTATTGTGTGTATGTTAGTTTCTGAGATACAAGAAGATGATGGTGATGAAAAATAGCACAAACATTTAGACTCGCTCTGAGCGCTAAAAAGCCAGAAAAACACTGAGCTTAATGACTTAAGAGCAACACTCTGCAAACTGTGCCAGCTGTCCGCACCAAAAAGGGTAGTGGTACAGTGGGTTCCGTCACACTGCAACATCCAAGGCAACGAGGAGGCAGACAGACTAGCAAAAGAAGGTGCAAGGCTACCACAAACAGATACCAGTATGACGTACGAAGAGTCAAAACGGCTTATCAAAGCCAGGTACATTACCAAATGGGAAACCGAACATACTGGTTACACCAAAAACGATGCCTATTACCAGTTGAACCGAAGAGAGCAGGTCGTTGTCTTCAGACTTCGCACTGGCCACAATAGACTGAGGTACCACCTATTCAACAAATTGAAGATAGGGTGTACCGACGAATGCCCGTGCGGTACTGGTAAAATGACCACTGAACATCTGCTGCAGAACTGCCCGACATACGGGGATCAGAGAGAGCAGATGTGGCCATTGCCAGTGGAACTGCAAGACAAGCTCTATGGTAGTGGCGAGAGTCTCAGGATGACCGCCGCTTTTTTCGAAAAAATAATGGTTACTGTCTGACTGTGTACGCAGAAGAAGAAGAAGAAGACTCGCTCTGCAGCGGCGTCCCTTGGTTAGGGAGAAAAAAAAAATGAAAACCGTACCAGGCCTACTACCAATGTTTAACGTAATGGCTACGTCTGTCACTTCGACTATAAACCTAATTATTGTATCACAGAACAAACTAAATAGATCTAACGCAAAAAAATACAGTTGCAGAAACTTAACTCCCCCATTCTCAATAATGGGTGAATCTTCAAATCCAAGCGAAAAACAGAAAAAATCCTTTCCAAACACCTAACAAATTTCAAAATGGCTAAAGTTTACATGAAACCGTACATGACGGAAGTCAAAACAATCTACAATCAAAAGAGCAGTATAATCAGCCATTTCCATAGCGATGACCATAGAGCTGTCGCAGGTTTTTCAACCGCATTGCAATTTAACGGCTGCGGTACGGGAAAGGTTAATTGAGTTTTGTCATCTGCATGCTCTTGCTTCATTTAGATGGACAGAATTCACATTGGAGATGAAGGTCCTTAGCTTGGTTTGTGTTTCAATCATTTTTAGAGTTAATATTGTTTTTAACATGACAAAGGCCACTTTTACCTTTTGTATCCTCTTTTTTGACATTTACCGCCTGTCGTTTTTATGATGCTTCCTAGGTATGTGAAGCTCTCTACTTCATCCAGTGGTGTTCCTCTGTTTAATTGAAGTTATGTTGTTGGCTGCATTTAATTTTTACAATTTTTGTTTATTCTACTTGTATCTTTAGACCTACTTGCTGAGAGATTCTGTCTAGTGTGTCTGTCTTCTTCTGCATTTGGAGTTGTATGTATGATAGGAGGAACTATATCATCTGCTGAGCTCAATTTAGGCCATGTTTGATTACAACAAAATACCACTTTTGTTATTGTTCATTCCCAATCTCTCAGAACAATTGGGTTCTGTGAAAACATGGTTGAGAATCCGTACCCTATGCTGCTAACCTTTACTGAACCATTGGTGTAAATATTTGCTTGGGGCATTGTCTGTATATACTCACCATGTATTTGGTGTGTTAATATCGATTTTGATATACAAACGACTGAATCGAAAACGAGACCACTTCTGCCCGCCCAGATAACAATACATTGTCTCTTTTGACTTTAAACAATTTTTAAATGATTTTTTTTCTGTTTCAAATGAATTTGGAAGGTTATCCCATTATTAAGGGTGATGAAGATAAGTTGTTGCAACTTTCTTTTCTGAGTTAGGTGACTTAATTTTTTAAAAAAAGGGGACACTAGATGGTTAAATTCCTTTTTCCTTTTCACCAATCTATGCCAATACTGTTCATATCAGTGCCGTATTTTCTTAGAGTTCAAATTTGAGAGTACTGTAGTTGAGCTGCTGGTTGTTATATCTGCCAGAGGATATCATAAGTTTCCTATTTTTCATTTCTGCGATGGCATCTTTGATCTTTACAGCGCAAGATGAGCTCCCATGACAAAACTGACCGTTGTTTGTATCTCAATAAAGTTTTGAGTTTAATGTTGCATCATAAAGACATAAGAATTTATGAAGAATCTGGAGTCCCAATCTAAACGAGCAATGCTCACAAATGAAAAAGAAGAAGAAACTCTTGCTCTATACACAGGTAAGTTGGAGACAGCAAAGGGAGAGCACACCCCCAAAGAAGACTGTGCGATAGAATGTATAGGGCTATCAAGGGACATATACGAGGTAGCTTTAAAAAGTTCCTGAAATAGTCGTGTTTGAATGAAAGATGATATTATGGAGAATATATATTATTAAGTTGGTAGTGACCTTGACGAAATGACATGGTAGACGTCACGTATACTTCACATATACTCTCGGACAGAAGTTAGAGATTTTTGATTGTGTGTTGTGCTCCTTGCATCAGCGAAGTTGAAAATGTCCTTGATTGAACAACGTACAAATGTCAAATTGTGTGTTTTGCTTGAGAAGTCACCTTCATAGACACAAACATTGATTAATAAAGCTAATGGTGAAACTACAATGAAAAAATCGCAAGTATTTGAGTGGCACAAGCGTTTCCGTGAAGGTCATGTTAGTGTCGATGATGATGCACGTAGTGGGCGATTGCCAACCTCGATCAACAATGTAAACATTGAGCGTGTTCGAAACATGCTTGCTGACAGAAGACTTAGTGTCGAGGAAATAGTCTCAGAAGTTGGAATGTTAAGTTAGGAAGTTGCCACAGTATTCTCCACAATGAACTGCACATGCATTGTGTATGTCAACACATGGTTCCCAAGGATGCTGAGGATGTTATCACCAATGTGACAGCTGAGAGAGGTGTCAAAGAATGTGTTCTACGAATGTTTCCAGCAGCTGTATGCACGTTGACAAAAGTGTGTAGTCGCTGAAGGGAACACTACTTTTAAGGAAATGGTGTGTAGATAGATAATTCTATTGTAACTTATTTCTATATAACTAATTCCACTAATTCCTGGAACTTTTTGAAGCTACCTTGTATGTCAGTTCAATTGTAAAATGTTTCATTCCAAGGAAGTTGAGACGGAGGGCGAGAGGAAATTATGCTTGGAGATGGCAACCTTATAGAGTAAAAGCAAATCCAACCACAACATACTCCTGAGTGCCAGCTGTGCACACACCCAAATGAAACCATTGATCATCTCTTTGAGTGCTCAGCGCTCAATGATGTTAGGAAAATGCTTCTTCCTCCGCAGCCAGATACAAGGAACAATTTGTATGGCACTAAACAACAGCTGATAAATATGTGCAGATACCGTTACATGACATTGGGCAAATGGCGAGAGCCTGTATGCGGCTGGATCCGTAACAACCGTGTAAAAGCCATTGCTAACGACACTGCAGTGCAAACAAATTAATTCAGGATTCCTTAAAAGCTCATTAGGGTGACCCGAATCTAGTGTTGAACTTACACTCCACCATCTGAAGGTAGAGAGAAAAGATGCTGGACAGCCTGAGAGAAGGGCATGGGCGACAATCAACAACAGAGTTGGTAAACGACACACGCGATAGAAGCGGATTGATGTTCATGATCGCCAACCGGCAGGTCACCTGATGATGATCTGGAGTGGCAAAGTAAAAAATTACGATGATAGATTAACTGTAAAATGCAGCAAGATGCTTCTTTCGGGAGCTGATGAATATGCCCCACGAAGCTCATGGATAAGACTTGAAGAGCACTTGATGAGGTCTTAAGGAACCCTCAAAAATATCTCAAGGAGCTGTTGAAGAGAGTTTTTGAGTCAATGAAGATATCTCGGGGAGCTCATGATCTAGCAAAGAGATTGCAGTGAGCTCAGGAAGAGGTCTCGGGGAGTGCCTAAAGAGCACATACTGTGGTCTCAATGAACCCCTCAAGAAATCTTGTTGAGCTCATAAAGAGGTCATCTTGTTGTCCATAAAGAGGTCATCTCATTGAGACCATAAAGAGGCCATCTTGTAGAGCCCATATAAAAGTTTCATGGATCACACAAAAAGGTCCCATTGTGTACACATAGAGGTTTTATTGAACCCATAAAAAGGTCTCAGTGGGTTCTTGGATCAGATGAGTATACATTGAGGAAAGCTGCCTTAGGCAATGTTATTTCATTTATTTTCCTCTCCTTCATAGTTTGGTGGAATGATGGCACCTGGTCCCAATCCAGTGATGGGCCCAGGACATATGGGAGGAATGGGTCCTGGACCTATGGGAGGAATGGGCCCAGGCATGATGGGACCCCCACCACCAGGAATGATGGGGCCACATATGTCCATCAGAGATGTTATCCGCCTCAAGTCCTGTGTGTTGTACCCCCCTCCACCTGGTGAGTATCATGGTGAGAAATTATCTTCTAATGCCTTCAGATGTCATATTGAATGGGTCTAAACAAAAAGCAGTTGTCGGTCTGAGGTTATTGGTGCCTCCATAAAATATTTCCTCCTTTGTACATGTTCAGATGTAAACTTAACTACATCCAAAGAGAGCAGTTGTCAGTCAAATTGGTCTTTTACTGTTCCCATGTCAAACTGATCTTTTACTGTTCCCGTGTCAAACTGGTTTCTAACTGTTCCCATGTCAAACTGGCCTCTAACTCTGTTCCCATGTCAAACTGGCCTCTAACTCTGTTCCCATGTCAAACTGGTCTCTAACTCTGTTCCCATGTCAAACTGGTCTCTAACTCTGTTCCCATGTCAAACTGGTCTCTAACTCTGTTCCCATGTCAAGCTAGTAATTTGCAGTTCTCATGTCTAACTGGTTTCTAACTGTTCCCATGTCAAACTGGCCTCTAACTCTGTTCCCATGTCAAACTGGCCTCTAACTCTGTTCCCATGTCAAACTGGTCTCTAACTCTGTTCCCATGTCAAACTGGTCTCTAACTCTGTTCCCATGTCAAACTGGTCTCTAACTCTGTTCCCATGTCAAGCTAGTAATTTGCAGTTCTCATGTCTAACTGGTCTCTAACTCTGTTCACATGTCAAGTTAGTCATTTGCAGTTCCCATGTCTCTAACTCTGTTCCCATGTCAAACTGGTCTCTAACTCTGTTCCCATGTCAAACTGGTCTCTAACTCTGTTCCCATGTCAAACTGGTCTCTAACTCTGTTCCCATGTCAAACTGGTCTCTAACTCTGTTCCCATGTCAAGCTAGTAATTTGCAGTTCTCATGTCTAACTGGTTTCTAACTCTGTTCACATGTCAAGTTAGTCATTTGCAGTTCCCATGTCTCTAACTCTGTTCCCATGTCAAACTGGTCTCTAACTCTGTTCCCATGTCAAACTGGTCTCTAACTCTGTTCCCATGTCAAACTGGTCTCTAACTCTGTTCCCATGTCAAACTGGTCTCTAACTCTGTTCCCATGTCAAACTGGTCTCTAACTCTGTTCCCATGTCAAACTGGTCTCTAACTCTGTTCCCATGTCAAGCTAGTAATTTGCAGTTCCCATGTCTAACTGGTCTCTAACTCTGTTCACATGTCAAGTTAGTCATTTGCAGTTCCCATGTCTCTAACTCTGTTCCAATGTCAAACTGGTCTCTAACTCTGTTCCCATGTCAAACTGGTCTCTAACTCTGTTCCCATGTCAAACTGGTCTCTAACTCTGTTCCCATGTCAAGCTAGTAATTTGCAGTTCTCATGTCTAACTGGTTTCTAACTGTTCCCATGTCAAACTGGCCTCTAACTCTGTTCCCATGTCAAACTGGCCTCTAACTCTGTTCCCATGTCAAACTGGTCTCTAACTCTGTTCCCATGTCAAACTGGTCTCTAACTCTGTTCCCATGTCAAACTGGTCTCTAACTCTGTTCCCATGTCAAGCTAGTAATTTGCAGTTCTCATGTCTAACTGGTCTCTAACTCTGTTCACATGTCAAGTTAGTCATTTGCAGTTCCCATGTCTCTAACTCTGTTCCCATGTCAAACTGGTCTCTAACTCTGTTCCCATGTCAAACTGGTCTCTAACTCTGTTCCCATGTCAAACTGGTCTCTAACTCTGTTCCCATGTCAAACTGGTCTCTAACTCTGTTCCCATGTCAAGCTAGTAATTTGCAGTTCTCATGTCTAACTGGTCTCTAACTCTGTTCACATGTCAAGTTAGTCATTTGCAGTTCCCATGTCTCTAACTCTGTTCCCATGTCAAACTGGTCTCTAACTCTGTTCCCATGTCAAACTGGTCTCTAACTCTGTTCCCATGTCAAACTGGTCTCTAACTCTGTTCCCATGTCAAACTGGTCTCTAACTCTGTTCCCATGTCAAACTGATCTCTAACTCTGTTCCCATGTCAAACTGGTCTCTAACTCTGTTCCCATGTCAAGCTAGTAATTTGCAGTTCCCATGTCTAACTGGTCTCTAACTCTGTTCACATGTCAAGTTAGTCATTTGCAGTTCCCATGTCTCTAACTCTGTTCCAATGTCAAACTGGTCTCTAACTCTGTTCCCATGTCAAACTGGTCTCTAACTCTGTTCCCATGTCTAACTGGTCTCTAACTCTGTTCCCATATCAAGCTAGTCATTTGCAGTTCCCATGTCTAACTGGTCTCTCTGTTCCCATGTCAAGCTAGTCATTTGCAGTTCCCATGTCTCTAACTCTGTTCCCATGTCTAACTGGTCTCTAACTCCGTTCCCATGTCAAACTGGTCTCTAACTCCGTTCCCATGTCAAACTGGTCTCTAACTCTGTTCCCATGTCTAACTGGTCTCTAACTCTGTTCCCATGTCAAGCTAGTCATTTGCAGTTCCCATGTCTAACTGGTCTCTAACTCTGTTCCCATATCAAGCTAGTAATTTGCAGTTCCCATGTCTCTAACTCTGTTCCCATGTCAAACTTGTCTCTAACTCTGTTCCCATATCAAGCTAGTGATTTGCAGTTTCCATGTCTAACTGGTCTCTAACTCTGTTCCCATGTCAAACTGGTCTCTCTGTTCCCATGTCAAGCTAGTGATTTGCAGTTCCTGTGTCAAGCTAGTCATTTGCAGTTCCTGTGTCAAGCTAGTCATTTGCAGTTCCCGTGTCTAACTGGTCTCTAACTCTGTTCCCATGTCAAACTGGTCTCTCTGTTCCCATGTCAAACTGATCTCTCTGTTCCCATGTCAAACTGGTCTCTCTGCTCCGATGTCAAGCTAGTCATTTGCTGTTCCCATGTCAAACTGGTCATTTACGTTTCTCATATTATGCTTATGTTATTATAATCTTGTTTGTGCTTCTTGTTTACATGAAGTGAAGAGATTTGGCAGAGGTTTACAAATAATTGGCAGAGGTTTAAAGAAAATTGGCAGATTGATGTAATGGTAGAGCACTTGCTTTTCCCAGCAAATGTACAGGGGTTCAACTCTCGCAAGCAGCATGCTCCAGTTGATTTAGCTGTTAAATAGGCACCTGACTTATAGTTAGGGAAAGAAAAAATAAGCAAGGAAGGAAACTGGCCAGACTACCTTACACAAGCTGTGGCTTAGTATACTGAAGTATACACTTTATTTCCGACCAGCAGTTAAGCTTGCTGAAAGACACCATTTACCTACCTGGCTCTGTATGCTGACTTCTTTCTGTTTTAGGTGCACCCCCTCGCAGCACAAGAGACAGGCCGCTCGGTTGTAAAACCATATTCATTGGTGGCATCCCAGAGAACAGCACCGAGGAGATCCTGTTTGAAGTCTTTGAGAGCTGTGGTCGCATACTAAGCATTCGCATCAGCAAGAAGAACTTTGCTCACGTGCGATTTGAGATCATGGAGTCCGTTGAGAGGGCTCTGTTCATTTCTGGTAAGACAACTTGTATGATTTTTGGCAGCAATTCACATTTTCCAGATTTTTGATACCCCAAAGCTAATCATAATTTGCAATGGTGCACCACACTCTCCCGAACCTACTACGCAGATTGGAGTTTCTGGGTAGTTGTAAACCTTAACTTTTACAAGACCTCGATAAAATTTATGTAATTTCCCCTGCAGCCACACTAATTTTTAGCACATCACATTTTACTATGGCTGTTGATTTTGAGAGCATTTAAGCTTTTTATTTGTTGGGCTATATATATGATTTTGTTGTGTGTAGAGGCATAAATGAATAAAGAATTTGTTGGTGTTATTGTTCTTGTTGTGTGTGTTAGTTTCTGAGGATACAAGAAGATGAAGGTGAAAATTGATAAAAACAAACCACAAATATTTAGACTCACCAATTAGGGAATGCCAATCACCATAAAACACTGTTGCTGTTCTATTTCAAGATATGCATATCTGATAGTTGATAATTTCAAACATATTTTTGTACATCTATATAAACAAACTAAACAGATCTACCTCATGAAGATCTTTTACAACGAGTTACTTCACCATCCCCAGTAATGGACAGAGTCCACACTGATCGAAAAAAAGGATATAAATCCTTTCAAAACCCTTTATTATCAAAATCCACCTACATTTTCACCGTTAATAATTGGGCACGACAGAATTGATGATAGTGTAAAATCATATCAGTTGCATTTTCGTAGTTTATATGACTCAGTGGTTGTTAATATATGATAAAATCACCACTTAGTGTCAGGTAATTCTTAAAGCGACTTTGACAGTTACGCTGGAATTTTTGTCAATCGGAAAAAAGTGACAAAAGTGCGGTAAAGGTTAATACAGTTTATAATAGAGAAACTTGCTTGCTGAGTGTAGATTAGTCTCCTGGGTTTAACAATATCCTCTAGAAACTGTGTTCACTTAGTTCCTTGGTTAGTGACCATTACGCCTGATGGCATCTTCAAGGGCAGCAACAAACTCCCTCCACTTCATCCATTCTGCATCCATCCTTCGTACCGTGCCTCAACTTTTATTCATAATTCTCATCTTAGCTTCTACGGTTTTTCGCCAAGTTGTCTTTGGCTGGCCTCTCTCTTGCTTTCCCTCTGGGATCCGCGCCAAGGAAGTGTTTGGTTCTTCTATTAGAATATGCGACATCGGCTGGTTATGATGGTGTTCATATCTTCTTGATTACTATGAACAAGCAGATCGAAGTTAGTGATGGTTTTTGGCCAGAAAGTTCTATGAATCTTTCTTGGACAGATGATATGAAAAGAGGACAACTTGATGTTTCTCTTTCCATTACTCTACAACACTAATACAGGAGACACTCCACACAATACAATACAGGAGAACAGAAATACACAGTTCTTGTATATTATAAGTTTGGTATTTGTGCTGAGCTGTGGTGATTTCTAAATGATTTTCAAGCTAGCAAAGGTCACCTGGCCTTGTTCATTATGCTTTTGATGTCTCTTGTCTGTTCCACGCTTTGGTATAACTGTGTCTTGGAGGTATGTGAATGTTTCCATCATTGCCAAAACTGTGTCTTGAAGATATGTGAATGTTCATCGCCAATTCTTAATTTCCTAGATTAATTGTTGTAGAATTCAGAATATTCTATGTCAAGCTGTCTTTTTTATATTAATATTATGTCCAACTTGCGTCATATGGGATACAGGAATAACATGTGTAACCAATGCACAAACGAGGCACATAGAATAGCTACACCAAGTTACGTTAGTAATCTGTAATGGTAATATCCAATCAGGCATAACAAGTGTCTGATGCCAGAATGTTGCTTAATTCTTGCCAGTCCTGAATAATTTTTTCAATATGTGCCTTTCAATCTTGGGCAAGTGCCCCAACTCCGTATGACAGTTATATTAAAAATAAAATAAATTAATATTAAATAAAAAAGCTAAAATTGTGATCTAAGGATTTTAAAACACATAATTAAACAATCCATTATTTGAAGTATTCATATTTAAAATATACATATATTAGTATGAAGTTCATGTCCATCTATTATCAGGCCTGCGCACCACGTGGCTGGCCCATGTGAATTTTCTTAAAACGACAGCATTAGAGGAAGTTTGGTGCATGATTTTGATGTTACAAATTTTTTTTACATTAGTGATTTAGTTTCCTTGTCACAGATAGTCATATTATTCCATCAGTGTTGGGTTAGATTTTAATTATTATTGCTCCTGTGTGTTACTGGTGCCCAAAAGGATAGCAATGAATAGTAACACTGTAACCTGTCTGTCATATCATAAGGGATGACTTAGAGGGGTTGGACATGTGATTGGCTGACCCATCCTGTAGAATCTATATGAAAAAGAAAAAAAGCCCTTAATGTCCCAGTGTGGAAAAATGTGCAAGGTAAAAAGTTGAATAACTCATATCCCAATCGTTTGGGAGGAAGAGCTGAAAGAGGGACGATGAGAGGATGTATGAGTGAGGGATTGTACTTTGAGCAGTTGCTGGACCGGTGTTTGATGAATCATCATATTTTTTTCTTATTCTAGGCTATCGAATGAAGATTAAGGACTCGGATGAAAAAGAGGACACAGGAAGAATTCATGTTGATTATGCTCAAGCAAGAGATGACCAGTTTGAGTTTGAGTGCTATCAGCGAGCCCTCGCCAGAGAGATGCGGCACATACAGCGACTGGAAGAGGAGAGACTCCGCCCTCCGAGCCCGCCACCAATCACACATTACTCAGACCATGAAGCTTCTCTACTTTTGGAAAAATTGAAATGTGAGTACAGCAACCAAGTGTAAGTGATTGCAGTAATGCTGCTGTCAGCATTAATTGTGTGATTTTGATTGACTGAGAATCTCTTAGTGGCCACATTTCTTCCCCTGGGGGATGTACAGTTCTTTATTTTTGATATGCTGTAATCTAGTGTGCAGATAAAGCAGGTGATTGACCTGTTGTGTTTTTGCTTGATGAAGGGGGCCACCTCCTTTTAGACTTTGACCTTCATGTTGGCCACTATTGGGTAGGAATTTCATTACCTTTAGTATTTTATGCTTGGGCAATGGCTAACATGCTGCTACTTCTTCTGCGTTCGTTCTCAATTTCCTGCTACCAAGCCCTGTACAGGTCTTCGCAAGTAGCAGGATGTAATCTGGAGAACGGAATGCGTTGTGTCGCTAGTTTACAGAGTTTATCGTTCATCTGCATAAGAACTTGAAGCCATTCTCGCCTCCCAAGAATTCTTTGCTTGGAGCAACCCAAGAAGACATGCATATCATCATATCCAGTCGACCCTGGAATTGGATCAGCCATGTCCTAAGAAGAAATCTAACACCATCACAGCTGCCATGGTCTGAACCCCAGAAGAAAGGTGAAGGATAGGCCAATCTTAAAGGCAACTTAGAGAAGAATCATATAAGTCAAAAGGGAAAACACAGCGTTAAGGAGCCAGAAAAATACAGATTTAAATTACCTAAGATCAGTACTCTTGTCAACTATGCCAGCAGTCCAAACCGAGAAGAGTCGTATTATATTGGGTCCCATCCCACTGTAACATCCAAGGCAGACAGAATATTACCACAATCCGATTCAAGTGTGACCTATGAAAAGTCCAAAAGGTTTATTAGGGCCAGATACATGGACCAAGGTGGACAAAAAGCAACATACATCCAAATATACGCCCCTTGTAATGAATGACTCATACAAAAAAGAAGAAAGAATGGAGTATTTCGATGACCTAAGCACTATTATTGGGCAAGTCAGTCAGTCTGAATGTGCTGGGGGATTTTAATTGGAGAGTGGGAGAACGAAGATCACCATGGGAAGCACAAATAGGACGGTTTAGTGACAAAATGTGATAGCAACGGGAAGCAAGTTCTTAACCTATGTGGAAAACATGATCTAATTATTGGTAATACTTTCTATCAACACTGTAGAAGTCAAATAATCACTTGATATAGATGGAACAACTTAAACCAAGTATCCCAGATAGATTTTATACTAACAAGAAAGAGAGGGAGAGTGAGAGATTCAAAGGCGATCCCAAATGCTATAATTGACTCTGACCATAAGCCTGTGATGCTTTGGATATACAATCCAACTTGGACAAACCCTAAGAAGAGAAGCACACAAATATAAAAATTTAATACAGAGAAACTAAAACATCGAAATTGTGGAAAAAGTAGAGTAATAGGTCGAAGCTTCCTATAACACTCTAACAAGTACAAGCAACATAGAAGGCAAGCAGCAATTTTTCAAAGTTACAATTCTAAACATAGTCAAAGAGGAATGCGGCTCAAAAAGCTTGGAACACATACAAAACACACAAGATGGTGGAATGGCAAAGTCAAAAGTTACATATAAGAAAATAAGAAATGTTATCACAAATGGCAGAAATAAAAAACCAAGGAAGATTACAACGCCTACAGACAAGCCGCAAGAGAAAGCAAAAAAACAGTACAAATTGCAAAATATGATTCATGGACAAAATTTGGAGAGCAAGTAGCAAACTTATGTACATCATCACTGAGAAATATTTACAGAAGCATCAAGGCAATGAGAGTGAGAGAGAAAAAATTCAATCCATCGATAGTTATCAACAATAAGGCCAAAGAAACCACTCACCAACAGTCAAGATATAGAAAACAGATGGAGAGAATACTTTAGCAAGTTACTAAACCTGGGACAGTATGAATCAGCACAGCACCAGATGGAGAATGAAACAGCACAGATTAGAAATATTGAAATCAGAAGTGGAAGCGGCCCTGCGAGACAGCAAGAAAAATAAGGCAGCAGGAATAGATGGTATCACAGCAGAGATGCTACTAGCCTGCACGACAACTGTAGTTGACTGGCTGACCAGAATATTTCATGTGGCCTGGACGTCGAGAAAGGTACATACAGACTGGCAACGGGCAATCATTGTTCCTATTTGGAAAAATAAAGGCGACAAGCGAGAGTGTGACCTTTGAGACAAATATGTGAACAGTCTATAGAATACAATGGAAACAACAGACTTATATTCATAGATCAAGAAAAGGCGTTCGATAGAGTCAACAAAAGAAACTATGGGAGATCCTGACAGATTATGGACTCCTCTCCTTAGTAATATCAAAGCCCTATATCAGGACAGCCAGAGTGCAGTAAGAACAACAGAAGATATGTCGGAGTGGTTCCCCATTTCATCAGGGGTCAGACAGGGTTGTGTTCTGTGACTGCTTCTCTTTGTCACTTATATTAATAGAAACACCCAGGAGGCAAATACAGAACAGGAAAGTACCAACGAATTGCTCTTTGCAGATGACCAATGTGTGATCCACTTCAATAAACGGAACCTCATATTGATTCACTCTGCTTGAACTGTCAAAAGTACGATATGAATATCAATACATCAAAAACAGAGGCAGTGAATGTAGGTAGAAAGCACACAAATACTTGATATTCATGTGAATGAGACAAAAATAAAGCAGGTACAAGAATTTCGATATTTGGGAGCTGTTTTTACTGAAGATGGCAGACTCAACAAAGAGATAGAAACAAGAGTACATAGGACAAACATTGTCACATACCAGCTGTCTCCACTACTAAGGCACCCCAAGATTTCCCTTCTAGCAAAAAAGCCTATGATAAATAGTGTCTTTATCCCAACCCTTTGCTACCAGTGCCAGACATGGGCATTGAATAAGGCCTAGGAAAAAAGTTAGCCACCTGCAAAATGTGGTGCCTACGAAAGGTCACTAACAACACCAGAAGAGACAGAATCATAAATAAGAGTATTCGGGAGAAGATTGGAACAATTCCCAGCCTACAGTACATAGAGCAACAGAGAATGAATTGGTTTGGCCATATTGTGAGAATGCAACCAGACCATATTGTTCATGCAACCTTCTACAGGAGAACATCAAGAAGAAGGGCTAGGGGTAGACCGAGGAAAAGATGGATAGACAGCGTAAAATGGGGAAAAATGTTACTCGAGCTACGAGAGAGGCGAAAGACAAATACATGCCAAGACACTGGGCTACAACCCGGTAGAAAGTGAGACGACAAAAGAAGAAGATACTTGGACAAACAGGATGCTGAGCATACTGGCTACACAAAAAAACTATGCTTATTACCAGTTGAACAGGAGACAGCAGGTGGTGGTCTTCAGACTCTGCACAGGTCACGACACACTGAGCTACCATCTATTCAATAAACTGGAGATATGTTCTAATGACGAATGAACCTGTAGTACAGGGAAAATGACCCCTGAACATCTGCAAAATTACCCATCATACGAGGACCAGAGAAAGCATATGTGGCCATCACCAGTGCCAACACTAGTCAAGCTCTATTGCAATGTCGACAGCCTCAGGATGACCGCTGCTTTATTCAAGTCAACATCTGACAGCGTAAAAGGAAGAAGAAGAAGAACATGGAAATCATGAATCAAAAGATGATTGCAGATCGAGCTTTGCAATTCACTGAAAAATGATCTAAGGGAGGAAGTTGTCGCAATAACGTCTGCAAATGGTTTCATTTTTATTGTGTTCAGTTGTTTGCTCTTAATTTCAGCTGATGAAAACTTTGCCAAAACATCACAAATCCTCATAACTTGGTTGGACCGAGGAGAATGTAACAGACGAACATCCACAGGTTTCTATTCAATGGTTCAGAATGTTCAGAGCCATGTTCGCCGTCTGAACAATGAGAGGTCCACAGTCCGGGAAGAGCTCGAAAGGTACAAAATACAGTACCAGCAGAGAATAGAAGGCATCGCTGCTCAATGTAAGTACCCCTGAACTTAACTCATGTCTCCAAAGATTTTTAATAATTTGCCCAGAGGATGCACATGAAGCTTGAAGATTTACAACTTAAGACTAAATTTCATTTTTGGGTAAGGATTGTCACATTTTTTTATAACTTCCTTTGATACATATCATATTGGTCTGAATATAGAATGATTGACAAAGTATTTATAATAAAAAGATTATATATCGTTAGTGTGGAGGTGGAAATACAATTCCATTTAATAATTTTTACTCGCCGCACGTATTTGTATTTCTGCGCTATCCCATCGATAGTATTGCCACATACACTTTCTAAATCAGGCTTGTATTGAAAATCCACATGAAGTTCAGATACAGAATCATTAGTCTGATCAAATAAGTCATTTCTCTGCCCTTGAAGCCCTTATTCTATCAATCCAAAAGCCACAGCTTAAAAAATGTTCCCTGATCGTAATTACCGGCACATTTGCAAAAACTCTTCATTGAATGAAAACCGTGCATACCCCTTAAAAGTTCTCAATAATTTCATCATCACCATGTGGCATGTCCTTTGCAGGACGTCACTCTCACATTAACCGATCTGTAAGACTCTCTGGCCAGAACTTCTGTTGCTGTCAACTTCAGGACCTCCGTGATGTCTTGTGTCCATCTTCTCATCGATTTGTCTCTGTCCCACTTTCCAGGCACCATACCCTCCAGTGTCGTTCTCTTTAAGCCATTATGATGTTTGATGTGGCCAAAATATTTTAGTTTTCTGGACAAGATATTGTTTACTAGCCAATTTAACTCAATATCAAGCTGTTTTAGGATATCTACATTTTTCCTTTTCGCTATCTATGGTATTTTGAGCACTTTCCTGTAGCATATCAGTTCAAAGGACTTCAGTCATTTTCCTCAGTGTTTGTGTGGTGATCCACGTTTCACATCTGTATGTTACCACCTGGAAGATACAAGTTCGCAGGATTTTTGTATTTGTTATTTTATTAGTCTTCTGCCATAAGTTTCTAATGTAATTCAACCTTTGCTTTGCTATAGTCACTCTCCTTCTGACTTCCTTCAGGCAATCTCCATTGTTGTTTATCATTGAGCAGAGGTACTCAACACTTGTGACTTTCTCAATATCCATGCTTTATATCAGTCTAAATACATAAACACTACATCTAAGGGGCAGGTTGGAACACGGGCGTTAGATGTAAACTTCATTTGAATTGGACGGTGACTGATGTTTTAACGGCCGCTGATCCGCACCAAATGGGTCTGTAAAAGGTTACATATTTCCCTCCAACCACTGAAAGGATAAAAGTAGTCTACAGCAGAAACTGCCATAATGGGCTAAGTCTTAGAGGTCTCACCGCACTAGGCCTCATCGTTTTTGGAAGGCTAGTTCATTTCCTTACCACTTTGCCTGTATTAACTCAGTACACATTAGCTGGTGTGCGACGCAGCTAGAGATTGAACCTGTTCTCTTTGCCACAAGGAACATGTGCTCTTACTGCTCTGCCATCCACTTTCTGTAATCTGTGACTAATTTGATTTAAGTCATTTCTCTTCTGCCATGGAGTGTAGGTACATTCTTTTTTGTTTTCTTCTTGCTTATAGTTTCTACACAACGGAGTAGCCTGCCCCATGCCCAACCATTGTTAGTTACCTCTAATGATATTTCTGGCAGCTACCAGTGTTACTATTTGTTCTTCTCCTTTAAGGCTCTGGTAACGCACACAGTCACAAAAACTGTACTCATGTTGTATGTACTGTCTAGCTCTTTTCTCTGGGGAAAAGAGCCAAACCAGTAGATGGCTGCTATTGTTGTTTAAAGCTACTTGTGCCGAGTTGAGTTAATGCTTCACAATGTTTCTTTGGTAGTAGGTTACAGTGGCTCTTATTACATCCCCAAGCGTACTTGAGAAAGTGAACCATGGTCCTCCTGGATGTAGTGCAATGAGAGGATTCTCAATAAACTCACTATTATGAGGATTATAGTGTTGATCCCCACCTCGCTGGCCAGACTGCTGTGACACAGTTTGTTTCCAGAGCACAAACAAGGACGTGAGGTGAGAAGATCTTATGTGATTGTCCTGAAAAGGACGGAATGAGAGGTGAAATCTTGATCAGTATGTTTCACCTTACCCTAATTGCTCCTCTATAGATTGCTACCAAGGACTGTATATAGATTTTTAAACTATTATATGAAAGACTGCATGATATTCGGACCAATATGATATTTCCTCTAAACTCTTAAGATATTTAAAATGGATGCCACGATGTAGATCTTGGAATAAGGCATAGATGGAATGCCTAATTGGGTTGCTAGTTGTAGAATCAAACAATGACCATTATCTACCTGGATGTCAGGGCTTGTGACACCAGTACAAGGCTGGACTTCAGGACAGGTAACAAGGCCTGGTTTCTCCTGATGCTGACGGCATGAAGTAAGTGATTGTCTTGTGGGATACAGACCTAGCAATAGTACGTCACCAACACTTCATCCTTGACTGCAGTCACTGCAGTTGGGGATAAAGTGTTAACGACTTGGCCACAGCTTGTTTGTGCAGTGGGATGTCCAGTTACCTTTCTCACTGCCTTTCCTTTTCTCACACTAAGCCAGGTACTCATTTACAACTGAGTTAACTGGAGTGCACTAGTAATGAAATTGTTTTTTTTGTCAAATTGTATGAGGTAGAAGGGCCAGAGAGACTTGAGTATACTAATCCACAGTTTGTATGAGGTAGGGTGGCCAGAGAGACTTGAGTATACTATTCCACAGATTGTATGAGGTAGGGTGGCCAGAGAGACTTGAGTATACTAATCCACAGATTGTATGAGGTAGGGTGACCAGAGAGTCTTGAGTATACTAATCCACAGTTTGTATGAGGTAGGGTGGCCAGAGAGACTTGAGTATACTAATCCACAGTTTGTGTGAGGTAGAGAGGCCAGAGAGACTTGAGTATACTAAGCCACAGCTTGTGTGAGGTAGAGTGGCCAGAGAGACTTGAGTATACTAAGCCACAGTTTGTGTGAGGTAGGGTTACTAGTTCCTTTCCCTGCTGCTTTTTACTTTCCTAGTTGTATGCCAGGCACCCACCAACGACTGGGTTGACTGCAACATTGCAATCGTGGGAGTTGAACACTGCACAATAAGTACAGAAAGTTGTCATTTTTATTTCTTCGTCAAACCTGTGGAGTTAATAATTTTACAGTGTTATATGTCAGCGGTGAGACCAGCGGCTGTTTTGGTACAATGCTCCAATTGTAAGTAATATTGGATTCAAAAGTCATTGACAACACAAGATGATGGACACTTAAGTTTGAAGGAGAGAAGAAACAACAAGTAAGGAGTAAGAAATGAATTTATAAAAACACACAAGCTAGTAATATAAAAAGTACGTATTTATTTCTGGAAGTAAATGTGTTAGAAGTATATCAGTATTTATTGTAAGTATTTTGTTGTTTAAAAAAGAAATTTGTCGATGTCTCTGAATAATTAGAAGTGCAATGAAGTGTGTGGATGTGGTCACTTACTTCATCAGGTAATTCTTGGAATTGATACCACATTTCATCAGATAATTCTTGAAATTAAATACACATTTCGAACCAGAGAAAGCTCTATGGCAGTGTCGACAGCCTCAGGATGGCAGCTGCTTTCTTTGAACAAATTAAAGTTGACGTCTGACAGCGTACGAAGAAAAAGAAGAAGAAGAAATACACATTTCATCAGTTCATTCGTGGAATTGATAACACACTATACTTTTAACCCTTTGAACCCTGGTCACCTGGCCTGTAAAACCCCACTCCCCTGGGCTCCTGAAGAAAAAAAGCCAAAAATGGACACCTGAACAAAACTAGTTACAATGACAAAATTAAGTGATCTGCTTCAATTATTTTATCTCAAATAGACTGACCTGATCATCTCCAATATTCCTGCTTATTATGCCAGTCCTCCCAGCATGTAGACCCATCCTTTAGGCACAGAAAAGTTTCACAATGTTTACACCAAAATTTTGTCTTGACTTGTTTGAATGGTCTGTCTTTGTAGGCCATGTTTGGGAAGTCCTTGACATGCTTGTTAAATTTAAATGAGCATACTACACAAACATTATTTCCTGTAGCTTTTGGAGACATTTGTGGATGATGGGAACTAACATTTTGCAGTCTCTGTTGTGCCTCGACATGGTTGTGAAGTTTTGCAGTAGCTGTTCTTCTTCTTCTTTCGTTCGCTTTAAAATATTGTCTATATCTGCAATGTTGTCTCTTGTATAAACTTCACTTTCTTTTGTAGTTCACATACAGGTCCATAAAGTTTCTCTTCCAGTGTTGTTTCTATGGGCCAGTGAAATTTTCTCTGTATATCATATTTGGGGCAGTTTTGCAGTATGTGCTCTGCTGTCTGGGGCGCCTGTCCGCATGTACACATGGCTGAGCTGCCAATCTTCATTTTTGTGTACATGTGGCTGCGGAGTCGGTTGTGTCCTGTTCTAAGGCGCAACACAACAGTTTGCTCTTGTCTGTTCATGTTATGGTAATCGTCTGGTGTTACTGTTGGTGGCGTTCTGATTGATTTGATCATCCTTATCTTCTGTTGGTATGTAACTGGCACATCTGGTTGCTCGTCTGCAGCACCCTCCCTTACCAGTCGATCTGCTCTCTCGTTTCCTGGTATTCCACAATGAGAAGGTATCCACTGCATGACAATCTTGCTCTGGTTGCTCAGTTCAGACAGTAGAGCCTGTAGATCTGGCAGTTTCTCAAATTTAAGTGCTTGGAGTGCTGATTGTGCATCTGTAAGAAATACTACAGGTTGTGGACCGACATTGGTGTTCAACAGTTTCTCAATTGCCACCTTGATTGCCTGTATTTCTGCATCATATATATGACAGAATGTTCCAGTTGGTACTTTGATTGTATCCCTAATGTTGTTTGGGTATTCTATGTACACTCCCGCTCCACCATTCTTTGCAGTAGCTGTTCTATAATCCCCAATGAGGGATAAACAAACTTCATTCATGAACATCCCAAATGTCCTGTAGCGTCTTCCTGTTGTATTGTGGGGACTATAATGATCCATAAGTATGTAGGCATTATTACATGCCCACATAAAGAATTTCACAATTAGCCTCCTAGGCCAGCGATAATGCCGTCGTGTCTTGTTGAGACGACAAATTTGGTCGTTGACATCTGTGCCCCCCATGAAAGCATTATAGTCAATACAAAGTTGGGGAGTTGGAACATCTACAGCTGTTCCATCCTTTCTTCTCCTTCTATCAGTTCCAATTTCTGTTGGGTTGTGGTAGTTGGATATAAAATTTACAGGTCTTTGGTCCATCCAGACAAGGCATGCAATGTTGTTATGGCAAATAAATTCTGAATGACCCCTGTCCATTTTCTTCTTTCCTATTTGTCATTGCTGTACCTACAGCAAGTGTACCATAATCAGTGTACAGCTTGTCAAAGAGAGTTACACTGTTGTAGAATCTGTCCATAACAACAATATGGTTTTTGTTGACCAAATTCCCAGAAGTTAAAATTCTAATAACGACGCTACCAACAACACCAAGATCTGGAATAATATTGTCTACTTTTCCAGTGTAGATTTCCAGATTCAGAATATATCCAGAGCTTGCTTCACAAGCCATGTAAGCTTTTATTCCCTACTTTATGGGCTTTGACTTGATATACTGTTTGAAGGCAAGCCTGCTTTTCGAGGGGATCATACCTTCGTCTAAGCTCACGTGCTGTGAAGGCGAATAATAGTGCCGAAATTTTGGTAGCAACACATCCAACATAGGCCTTACTTTGTAAAGTTTATCTGCTTTATCCAAAGCCGGGTCCTCCTCATCAACAAGATGAAGAAAAGTCCAGAGAGCAAGGAAGCGATCACGGTCCATCACAGTGCGGAAACCAGGAGTATGAGACACGAAGTTAGCACACGAGCTAGACCAGTACTCCTCGTAACCTGGTTTACTCACACTGTGTTCCATTTGAAGATGCAGTCCTAAGAATGCTTTCATCTCTGGCACTACTACACTTTAAAAATTTTTGGCACAGTAGCTAGTTGGTTTCTTGCTGCTCAGCGCGTCGAGTTGTCTGCTCACACAAATTGTGCCAGAAATCATTATCCAGGAAAAGTTCAAAAAATTCACTGGCTTTACTTTCTGGATTAATAGTTTCTGGAATCTTCTTAGGGCCTATCTGCTCCATAAATGTTGTGTCTACTACAGACACAGGTTTGAATATATTTATTGGAGACCAACCTGCATCAAATTTACTAGAGACACTACCTGGGAGACGCCCCCTTCCACGCCCCTGTAAAACAGCCTGATCGCCAGAAAAATCAGGAACAGGATAAGATGTAGCTTCATCAGAGTCTAATGAACACATGTTATCACTCAAATGATCATCTGATTCAACTTCTATATCAGTTTCAGAATAGTTGCTATCTGAATCTAATTCATCGTCCTCCGAATCATTGAGAATAATCTCGACAGCTTGGTTCCATTGTAAGCCTTTTAGAACGCTCATTGACTGGTTTTTCTGAATGCCTTTTTCATCGTGAAAATATTGTAAAAATTTCTCGCACTGTGATCAATTCATGGGCGCCACCATTTTGAAGTAACATTCCGGAAGTAGTATGCAAATTCTCCCGTGTCTATCCATACTACGATAGTTGTTATAAGATACGTGTGCTCTACTGGCAAACCGGTGACTCTGGGCGCGGGTTATGTACATACACACCGGTTCATCTGGATCATGGGTTCAAAGGGTTAAATTCGTCTGTTAGGATCCCGTTGAGCAAAGAGTAAATGTATTTTAATTTTTCAAGTGTGCAAAAAAAGAAGAGAAAAAAGCATCAGCAGAATAGAGCAGACACTAAATATTCAGGTGAAAAGCACAGAACTTAAACAGGTCAGAGAGTTCAAATACTTGGGTAGCGTGTTCACACAAAATGGAAGGATGAACAGAGGGGTGCAATCAAGAATCAGAAAGTAAATAAGGTTTCCAATCAGCTCTCACTATTATTAAGATGCAAACACATCCCAGTGTTTCATGGACATAGATCTGCAAAAGAGACTAGGAATGGCCTCAGTAGCACTTGCCAGGCTCTCACAGTGTGAAATAACAACATGAGGACTATCTCCACAAAGGTTGCTGTGTACAGATCTTGTGTGCTTAGTACCCTGCTCTATGCCAGTGAAACATGGAACCTGTATGCTTCACAGGAAAAAAGGCTAAATGCTTTTCACGTGCGATGCTCGAGGTGCATACTTGGAATTTCACTGAGTGACACAGTGACACAAAACGATGTGTTGGACAGTGCAAAGATTGCCAGTTTAGTTGCGATTTTTCGTCAGTGCCGCACTAGGTGATTTGGTCACATGTGCAAAATGGAGGGTGGGCGAATACCAAAAATAATCCTACACAGAGAGCTGACCATGGGCAAGCTTGAAAAAGATAGACGCTTCCTCTGCTACAAAGATGTAAGCAAGTGTGACCTGAAAGCGTTGGGTATGAACACATGTAGCTGGTAGGAACTTGCCAAAGACAGACCCGGCAGGAGGCAAAATTTGTGTGCTAGTTTGCAGGCTGGGGAAACCAAGATGCAGACTCCAAACATGTGCGACGAAAGCAAGGGCAACAACTGACTAAGGCCCCTCTCTAGCGTGAAGTCCATTGTCTCTCGAGACTGACAGAGTGCCAACCAACATCCCAGTGGAGATAGTTGATAAATAGTACTTTTATACCAACTCTCTGCTACCAGTATCTGATGTGGACCGTCTCCAGGACACACACAAAAAATCAGGGTATGAGAAATGAGGTGTTTGAGAAAAATGGTCGGAATCACAAGGCGTAACAGAAGAAATCAGACAGACGGTGGGTGCAACATCGTGCCCGGATTACATGGAAAGGTAGAAAATAAATTGGTTCTGACAATAGAGTAACCAAATCTGCCAGCTGTGCGGATCTACAACACCAGACAAAAGTGTTACAAAGCAAGAAAGAGACAAAGAAAAAAATGGATAGACAGTGTAAGTGAAGTACTAAAGAAATACAGAATGACAGCAGCATTGGAGACACATCTGGCACATTGAAAGAAAACTACACCTCCCCACGACGTCAAGTATAAGTAAAAGAAAAAAAGGCTATGGCAAACCTTTCAAACATGCAGCAAATGGCAATGGTAAACCTTCCAAGCATGCAGCAAAAGACATGGCAAACCTTTCAAGCATGCAGCAAAAAGGCTATGGCAAACCTTTCAAGTATGCAATAAAAGGCTATGGCAAACCTTCCAAGCATGCAGCAAAAGACTACTCTGAAAATTATGAGTTTTGAAAATATACGTCCTTGCAATCGGCATGGCTACTTTATTTACCGCCTTAATGATATATAGGAAATACCCCTAGGAAAATGTCTAACGATGTAGTCAGACATGTGATGTATTTTAACCCAGGGAAGATTGGGGAGACCAAAGTGCTTGGCGAAGAACATTGGAAAAGAAAGTCAAGGCAATTAGGTATGGATTAAGGTGATAACCTCAAAGAGGAATCGACGGAGAATGACGTGTTGCGGTACTATGTTTCTATGGAATCATAATGGTAAAATGAACTGAAGTATGGCTTGGTTATTTTGGAGCCCACAAGGCAAGAGGAGCATTAGGAGACCAACGAACACCCGGTGAAGAACATTGGAAAAGAAAGGCAAAGCAATTAAGCGGATATCAAAATGATAATATCAAAGAGGAATTGGCAGAGAATCACGTGTTGCAGTTCTATGTTTCTCTGGGGAAAACAGAATGTCTCCCAATGTTAATATCATCTACAAATTAATTATAAAGTAATTGACCAATTGTCCACAACTTATGGAGCGGAAGTAGTGCTCCAGTGGATGCCTGGGCATGTTGGAGTCACAGGGAATGAGAAGGCTGATGAGCTGGCCACAAGTAGGGCAATGCTAGCACAGCCACTACCTAGCATCACATTGCAAGCAATTCCTGAAAAAATAACTATAGATAGGAGTGGCTAGATCAGTGGGCCACATCCCAGAAAGGTCGAATATATTTCAAACACCAAGCAAAACCAGTTCTCCAGGACCCAGCCAAGAAACTGAAACGAAGAGACCAAAGTTTGATCTTCAAGCTGAGAACAGGCCATGCCCCTCTCAACAAACATCTGAATAGATTAGACCCACTACATGAACCAAGCTGCAGATTCTGCCATGAACACGAGGAGTCAGTCGAGCACCTCTTGACTTTGTGGACCAGGGCTACCACCACACTACACAATACACTATACACATCACTACAACAATTGAGGAGAACATGTGCTTTTGTCTGGGAGGCATTGGGCTGTTGAGAGCTACCAGCTCACAACTAAAGGGATAATATCATCATCATCATGTTTCTCTGGGATCAAAAGGATTACCTGGTGAAGATCAGTGGAAGAAAAACCAAAAAAATCTGAAATCTCAACGGCAGAGCTCAAGAAGCCCCCATGTTTTGATATGAAACATGAAGAGAACAATTTAATTGCACGGATTAGGTGAATTTATCAACGGTTTGATTCTAAATTTGTGAGTATTAGACATACTTCTATATACCTAGTTAGAAATGTATGTTTTATGAAATATGTCAGACTACACAATGAACCAAACCACAAAATCTGCTTGGAGTCAAAGTTACCAATAGCTGGGACCTGTTGATGTATATGCGTTATGTATGAAAATTGTACACGTGTCAGTTACAGTGCCATTTATACTCCTGTAAGCCGAGAAAATTCTCCTTATAAAAGGGTGTTCAAAATTAACATACATGTTTTTGTGATTTGTACTTGGCATAGAAGGATTTTATAGCTATCTTTAATAGAACTGCATCACTATCTTCTGACAGACCGATCCATGCCCAGTCTCTTAGCAGATATTAGCTGGTTCCTGTAGCCTGCTGGTTGCACATATTCTTCTTCTGCATTCACCCTGAAAAGGACGTTGTGTTAGGTTACAGCGAGGCTGCAATATCTGCGCCTTTTGACTGGGCACACCCGGTTACAGCACAACATATTTGGAACTGGGTTTGCCTTCATGCTTCGATCCCTGTTCTGTCTGCTTGGGTGCATTCTATGAGGCGTGTTCAAATGAAACCGGACCTAACTGCAACAAGTGAACATGCGCACGATGACGTAACTTATGAAGTAAACAGCACATGCCAACCGTCAAGTTTGCAAAATTTCATTATCCTCCTACATAGTTTCCTCAGCTGACTGCTGATCATCTGAGACCGGGTCAGGCGCATATTGTTGCGTCAGAAGATGCCATCGCCAAAATTGATGCAGCAATCAGGTGGACTGTCGCTGGAGCTTTCGTTCACTAGCAGAGAAATTCGCTGTGTCGCTAGGGACAGTTCAAATGGTGGTTACCAAGAAACTGAAGTATTGGAAGGTATTCACAGGTAACCACCATTTGAACTGTCCCTAGCGACACAGCGAATTCCTCTGCTAGTGAACGAAAGCTCCAGTGACGGTCCACCCAAATTGCTGCATCAATTTTGGCGATGACATCTTCTGACGCAACAAAATGCGCCTGACCTGGTCTCGGAAGATCTTTCGCTAACTCACGTCCTTCTTTCAACATTGCTGTCCAGTTCTTCGCTGTTGTTTTTGACACACTTTTGTCACCATACACTGCCTGCGTTTTGCGATGAATGTCAACTGGTTGACATCCTTCAGCTGTTAGAAACTGAATCATCGCTCGCTGATCAACTATGGACGGATTCCGTATCACACACGCCGTGTTTTCAACGGTCTGCTGAGGAAACTATGAGTCTAAGGATAATGATATTTTGCAAACTTGATGGTTGGTATGTGCTGTTTACTTCAGAAGTGACATCATCATGTGCATCATACGTATGTTCACTTGATGCAGTTAGGTCTGGTTTCATTGGAACACGCCTCGTATATCTGGAGGCAACCAACCAGCTATCAGTCACTGGCTGCTGTCAGATAATTTGATCTCATATACTCTCCTGACATATCCTGGTAATTGCCACGCCCAACATTTAATGCCAAACTTCTGTGTCGATGTGTTCAGCTAGTGCATTGATTGCAGTGTCATCATCTGACAGGCGGTCATTGATTGGCTTCAGTATGTCAACTTTCTTCTTGTTCACTCCATTTCCCTGGGGCTGTTGAGGTCCTTTTTTTTTGAATATACTTGTAATTTGAGGGTGCAGACAAACAAGTGTTTGGCATGTTGTGTCTTTCATATTATGGAGGAGTTGCTTACATGCATACTACTATTGGGTAGACAATTTCGTTACTTTTATAGTTTTTGCCCAGACAGTTGACTAACAACCTATTCTTTTTGATTTTCAACTGCCAAATGTTCTTTTGCATTTACAATGTGTACACAGTATATCCTAGTTTATCATCCATCTCTGATAGGACTAGGTACAGATCTCACCTCTCTTGAGATAGGGAACATTTGAGAGATTTGAAAACTCAGTTTCTCGCTAATTCGTTCATTGACGAGAGTCTAGCACCTTACCGTTCAGCTATAGTATGTCAACTTTGTCTATTCTGTCTGCAATATGGGTGCTTTGCAAGTCATCTTATCAGCTCTGTAACTCTCAAGAACTCCAGCATAGACAGAACAGTAGATTCACCCATGTCTGACCATTTAATAAATATATTTTCCGCCCTGAAGCAAGTACAAATTAAATTGTGGTAGATAAAACTTGGACTGGATTGGAAAGTATATAAGTACATTTTTATTTTGTGTTATCATTACACTAGTCTTGGTGCTGAGAGTAGCTCTGTGGCACATGGTAGTTAATGAGTTATTGCATGTCGTATTATAGAGTGTGTCCCACTCGCTACCTACCCCTGATTTTCCCTTACAACATTTAAACCAATGAATGTAATTCAATCAAATTTGATATGGACATACCTTGGTATATGAGAAGCATAACGGAAGTACACGAGTGGTGAAGTGTATCGTGCCTATACGAAGTAACATTTTGGGACATCTGACTGTGTTGTTGTCTCAGGGTTTGCCAGCCATCCTGAACCAGTACACGGTGGAAGAGCGCACGTTTATCGTCATTGCGTTCTGGAAAACTGCGTCAATAAAGAAGTAACCGTCGTACGACTTTCTTCACAACTGCGTGCATATTGTGTTACTTCTGTGCAAGAATTGGAACTTCACAATGAACAGAAGAGACTCAATTGCTGTCATTGGTTCGAACATACTGGCTACACAAAAAACGATGCCTATTACCAGTTGAACAGAAGAGAGCAGGTCATGGTCTTCAGACTTCGCACTGGCCACAATAGACTGAGGTACCACCTATTCAACAAATTGAAGATAGGTGGCACTGACGAATGCCCGTGTGGTACCGGGAAAATGACCGCTGAGCATTTGCTGCAAAACTGCCCGACATACGAGGATCAGAGAGAGCAGATGTGGCCATCACCAGTGGCAACACTAGACAAGCTCTATGGCAGTGTCGACAGCCTCAGGATGACCGCAGATTTTTTTGAAAAAATAAAGGGTCATGTCTGACTTTGTACGATGAAGAAGAAGAAGAAGCTGTCATTGGTTCTAGCAGTCGGGGTTCCACATAAGTGGACAAGTCAATTCTCAGAATACCCGTATATGGGCTAATTTGAATCGCCACATTGTGCAAGGACACTTGTTTATGATGAAAAAAATTGGTATGTGGTGGGCTTGCGATGTCACATTATTGACACCATCTTGTTCCATATATTGGGGGATACCGTAGTCCACATGAACATCTTTCATGAGTTTGTGAATCAGTTGGGCGACGAGGAACTTCGTGCTGATCATCTTCAGCAGGAAGGAACCACATTCCACAACCTCAAATGTCAGCATGGCTGAAATTGCTTCCTTCTTTGAAGATCATGTCATTTCTAAGATACCATGGTTGCCTGACATTACCTGGCCTGATTTCTTCTTTTGGGGCACGCTGAAAGGGAAAGTGTGTCACAACAAGCCAAGGAGTCTTATGGAACGGCGAGAAAACATAAGGCGGGAAATTGAGTCGATGAATACCTTCCGTCATATGGAGAAACGTGTGAAGACACGCATTGATGTTATTGGTGACCACTTTCAACATTTGCTATGAGCTTATTATGCTTCTCACACACCAAGGTATGTCCACGTCAAATGTTATTGAATTACGTTCATTGGTTTAAAAGTTGTAAGGGAAAATCAGGGGTCGCTAGCGTGTGGTACACCCTGTATAATTCAGGGAATAACTATTTTACACATATTATATGATTCAGGGAATAGAATAGGAAATAATTATATTTTACGTGTATTATATGATTCAGGGAATAATTCTATTTTACACATGATTCAGGGAATAGAATAGTGAATAATTCTATTTTACACGCATTATATGATAAGGAAATAGAATAGTAATTAATTCTATTTTACACATGATTCAGGAAATGGAATAGTAAATAATTATATTTTACACATATTATTTGATTCAGGTAATAGAAAAGTGAATCAACCTATTTTACACTTATTATATGATTCAAGGAATAGAATAGCGAAAAACTCAATTTTCCCATGAGCTTCTGAAGAGGAAGAAGAACAGGAAGTATTTTTTAATACAAATTTTTATCTGTCATACAAAAGTATTGTAGGTACATTTTCTTGTAGAGTATCTGCGACATGTGCATACACTCACTGATGAAGTATTTTCAGCCAGACGTTTGTGCCTCTCATGTTTGAGATATCTGGTGAGCTCTTAATTTGTGTAGCGTGTTTCAATACGTGTACCATCCCCTACAGTGTGTCAGATAGAGAGGGTTCTGGCTGCAGCTCACAAACAAAAGTGCTGGGACCATTTCACGAAGGCTCAACGCAAGAATATCGATACCTGGCAGCGCCAGGCACAGGTAGTGTAACAGTGAATCACTCCCAGACTAACTCATCGTTTGATGTTCTTTCAGTCCAGATGACAGGTGTAGGTAATGGAAATAAAAGTCTTCATCTGGGACTAGGTACAAATAATAATAAATGGTTTTGTGACAGTTTTACAAAAAGAACTACCGCATTTCTTTGATTCTAAGATGCACATTTTCCCCATTTAAACATCTCTAAAATCGGAATTCATCTTACAATTGATGGTACCTTACAATTGCCGTTAAAAGAAAGTTGTCTAGCGCCAGATGGGTGGGGCTCCAGACAGCATTGTCATTGTCTAACAGAAAAGCGAATTTGTAATGTGGAACTTTCTATGTTTATCATGTTATAATATTATAATATTATAGCATTTAAGTTTTGTTGAGTTTGATTCCGTGTTGTCTTTGATGTTCAAAGATTGCATTGCGAAGCCATGTTGAACGAAAAGTTATTGTGTATGCAAGAAAAATATGATAATAGGCAAAAATTTCACTGGTTAAGCAAATGTTCGAGGGAATGCTAACCCGGTACTAAACAAATATTTGATGAAGTCAGATGTGTTGGACCGAAAGGTGCAAATATCGCAGTCAAGCTGTAAACTATGACACAACACATTCCATTCTCTGGACTACATTCTGCTACTTAAGCCCTTTCAGTGTTTGGTAGCGGGAGATTGAGAACGAACGCAGCCAAACCAAGCAAATGTTCATCATAGGAGAAATGACTATAATTCCACACTTTCATGCAAAACTCAAAACAAATGTTTCAGAGGATGATATATTGTGGAATAATGCTGATGTAACGAGCGTCAAGTGATTCAGAACAATCAGGCCCTACATGTGAAGCTGATTCTGATATTGATCAAGAATGAAGTGATATATAATATACCACTTGGGGAGAGGAGACTAACATCTGGTCAGGCAAAACATGTTAGTCAGGTCAAGGTAAAATATACTTGACAAGAGCCCCACCTCACTTCTACGCAGGTCCCCTTGGAAACAGACTTTCTTCATGACAGCCTGGCTAACGTAGTGGTTGAAGATGTGATCCCCGTAGTAATGAGTGACACGTAGATGAAGTCAATCATAGCACAACCGTCTGCAGGACACCGGCCCACATTCAGCGGGATGTGAGGAAAGCTACTGCAACCCTGCCACTTAACGCCATTTTCAGTGCGCACAAAAGAGTAAACGTTCTCATTGTGGGCATTCAACAACATCACATGCTACCTATTAAATAATTTGTTTTTAGTAAATTGATTATTAATTTATTGTTAGTTGTAATTATGCGTCTTAGAGTTGTAGCTTTGAATTTTTTGTGGTGCTGAAATTAAGAGGTGCATCTTATAAATCGATGATGTCTTAGAATCGAAGCAGTGCAGTAATTATGTTGTGTCTGAAAAGCTGTCATCTGGTACTAAGGACAAAGTGAGTACAAATAACAACGTAAATATATTTGTGAGTTCTACAACTTTGTTATGTCAAAAAGGTTTTTATCGGAGAATGCTGATTAAATCAGTATAAATAAGGACAGAAATACATTGTGACAAAAATAACAAATGATGTTATCCCTAAAAGGTCTTAAATCTGGTACTAAGGATATCATGAAAAAAAAATGATATAAATAAGGTTGTAATTTTTACTTGAACAAAAAATAAATAGCAACTTACATTACAAACCAAATAGTCTCTGTCATGTACTAAGGACAACAAAGAATGTAAATTATGACTAAAATAATAACCTATGTTACAAGCAAGAAGTTTTTGACAACGAACAAAGGGAAACAGGAATTTAAATAATAAATGAAGTGCGTATGTGGCAGTTTTACAAAAGCAGCAGCCTATGTTGTGTCAAAATGGTCTTAATCAGGGACTAGTGGAAACACAGATGATAAATAATGACTCAAATAACTGCCAGTCTTCACAACATCTAGTTTACGATGTTAAGATTTTTCATCATGTTCTTCACAAAAAAAACTGCCATTGCTCTGGTTGTTCCCAATTCAGAAGTCATAGAGGGTATTTATAGGGATAAAGAATTAAGGCGGCTAGACGAAAAATGAGAATTGTGTATTTGTTGATCATCAACACTCATAATTTATCATCGTTTGACGCTCCCGTTTGTCTGTACCGCATGATCCTAAGCATCAAATCATATCAATATCAATTCATAGCTCCCGTGATGTCAAGTCTAAAAATAACTGGGAAGGTCAATATAAATGGGGTTTTCCGTTGAATCTAGGTAAAAAAGGGGAGCGTTGAACCAATTATATGGTACTGGATATTTTTCAAACTTGACAACTTTTTAATCATGCACTAGTTTACCTTTCTGATCTGGCTCACGGAAAATTTTTCATCTTACAAAGTTGTATGACATAAACCTTTTTAAATTATATTTTGAAAACCATTATTGATTTTTCAATTTCAGATTATAATTTTTATGCACTACATATTTTACGCAGCAATAATTTTTTTGAGCTTATGAATTGTTCAACACAACATGAATAAGCAGCTATATATAAACCTAATAAATGGGTGCTAATATTATAAATTTTAGAAGCATTCTCACCCAGTTTAAACTGTTACTGTACACAGCCAGCTGTATGTCATCCTCAACCAAGTAAGCGCAAATCTTCAAAATGATTATGCATATAATTTAAAATGGGCGTATTAACTTTCAAAAAGAAAAAAAAGTAAAGATCCCATCACGACATGCGTTGCATAGAAAATATGGTGTTAGGCCCATATTATTTTGTAACCCACAGCACATAGTGGATGATGTGGTCAGCATCACGCCGGCTGCCTTTACTTCCCAGATTTTTCTGATACCCAATTTCTGTGGCTGGGTCGACCACAGGAGCTGGTGTGTGATCAGAAAAAAAATCCAGCACGAACTGGGGATTGAATGAACCCTGATCGCCTGACTGGGAAACCAGTGCACTAACCACTGCGACCCCATGCATTAACCTATACCACATCACAATAATTGTTCATAATTTCATATTTTACGATGGTTGTTCACTTTGAGAACCTCTAACCTTTCTGTTTGTTAGTCAAAAATATAATATTTTGTTCCATTGCACTTTGGTTGGGCTAGCTTCTGAGGGCGCACAAACCTAGCATAGGTACATACAGATGCACACATGCATCCAAGCACTGGTCTATGCGTCCTGATATCGCCCAATGGATTACGGTCTGGGGTGGAAAATGGCGCGCCTTCGCCAGTAGAAACTAGTGAGGCAAACATCTAAGCAAAAAAAAAATGTTTCTGAGATACAATGAAGGTGAACATTTTTAAAAACAAAGCACAAAAATGTGAACTCACCCATAGTGACCGAAGCTGCTCTATAAATACACGAAAACCAAAACAAAGTATTGATACCGTGTTTATAGTAAGATAAATCATTCAAAATCTATTTGTAATCTTACATACAATTCTTTAACTGGAAAGAAAAACCTGTGTCGATGGACGTGACGCAGTCAGCATAAAAAAAATTGTCTATTTCTACGGTCTCCGTGCTTGGTCATTCATGAATAAAAAGTGAAGGCGGTGTACGTGGTACGCCCCAGGCGCGGTAAAGGCCAAAGAAATGCCAAAAAGCAGGGGCTTTATTGGCACAGTTTTTGTAAGGTAGGTCATGTTTTATTGTTCATTATGTTGATTCCAAATTATGACGGCAAAATAATAATGGAGATTGAAGTTTGAAGTTCATAGAATGACTTCCTGTTTTAAGTGCTGAAACTTTACCTTCTTACCTGTTGTAGTTCCCATTGGAATGTTGGACAGCAGTGGTCGCTGTCTCCTGACTACCATTTCGGGAGAATTTATTGATCCTGACTAAAGAGGCTTCAAATGACCTTCTCTCCTATTTATTTAGTTCTGTTTATGAAAACATTTCACATACACTTTTCTATATTCATATACATTTAGTTGTTTTACTTGAGACCTTCAGATGAGATTTTCCTTAATCTTTTAGTTTTTTTTTGCATACAGACATTCACACAAGCTTTCATATTCATTGACATTGTCAACCTTCCAGTCAGACCTTCATATGAGTTTCTCTATATTCGTTGAATTTTTTCCATGTAGACCTTCAGATGGGTTGATTTGCTGAATTCTTTCCATGTAGACCTTCAGATGAGTTTCTCTATATTCGTTGAATTCTTTCCAAGTAGACCTTCAGATGAGTTTCTCTATAATCGTTGAATTCTTTCTATGTAGACCTTCAGATGAGTTGCTAATTTATTTAATTTGATCATTCATAGCTTAACATGAGCTTAACCGAAAATGGCTCATTGTATCCATTGCATTTGAACTTACTGGTTGCTCATGAGATGGCAATTGAGGTATAGCGTGGGTGAAAACCACAGACTGAACATTACAGTAGGTATATGCTGAAAGTCATGCGGATACTCCTCGGTGAGGCTGAAGGCCACGTGGATACTCCTCAGTGAGAGGCGTCTTTCAGTAGGTAGCTCAACAAGATCTGAAGACTCTTTTATGGTAATTGGTTTATATTGTTTCATAAACTGGCATTCGTGTTGTTGTTATCAGGACCTCAAATTAGAGAGACATTTCAGTATGTGACATAAACCAGGATCTGAAAGCTCTTCCATGGTAAATGGTTTGTGTAATTGTTTCATAAACTGGCTTTCTTGAAAGTGGTTATTACCCTACATTAGAGAGGCATTTCAGTATATGGCATAAACCAAGATCTGAAGACTCTTCCATGGTAAATGGTTTGCATAATTATTTCATAAACTGGCTTTTCTGGAGGTGCAACTAATATCCCACACTAGAGAGACATTTCAGTATGGGGCATAAACCAAGTCCGGATGGCCTTGCCTTTGTAAATGGTTTGTGTAATTGTTTCATTAACTGGCTTTCATAGAAATGTTCTAAGGGGAGTGAGGATGAATACACATATCCAAAGTAGTGAATTTTAGACCATCAGGTTTAGATGTGAAATAATTGCCAACAGTTATGGAGGGAAAAATGGTGAGAAATGTCAAGGTAATGAGAGCGGTGGTGTGACGGAAGATCTGCTGCTCTTTGGTAGTATGTGGGTTAAGCATATGTTGTCTGGTTTTTTTGTGTATGTTTTCATCAGTAGACCTTTGAAAGCCATAAAGAAGTTAAGAAAATTCATAGAAACCTCCAAGATGTTTAAGAAAACTATTCATTGTGTGCTCTATTAGCAGCCATGAAGAAAAATCTTATTAGAACATTAGAACAAGTTATGGAAACTATTAGAACCCTTGAAATGTTAAGGAAACTATTAGAAGCCTTGAAGAAGTTATGAAAACTATTGGAACGCTTGAAATGTTAAGGAAACTATTAGAAGTCTTGAAGAAGTTATGGAAACTATTAGAAGCCTTGAAGAAGTTATGGAAACTATTAGAAGCCTTGAAATGTTAAGGAAACTATTAGATGCTTGAAGAAGTTATGGAGACTATTAGAAGTCTTGAAAAAGTTATGGAAACTATTAGAAGTCATGAAGAAGTTATGGAAACTATTAGAATCCTTGAAGAAGTTATGGAAACTATTAGATGCCTTGAAGAAGTTATGGAAACTATTAGAAGTCTTGAAGAAGTTATGGAAACTATTAGATGCCTTGAAGAAGTTATGGAGACTATTACATGCCTTGAAGAAGTTATAGAGACTATTAGATGCCTTGAAGAAGTTATGGAGACTATTACATGCCTCGTAGAAGTTATGGAGGCTATTAGAAGTCTTGAAGAAGTTATGGAGACTTTTAGAAGTCTTGAAGAAGTTATGGAAACTATTAGATGCCTTGAAGGCGTGAAGTAAACTATTAGATGCCATGAAGGTGTGAAGTAAACTATTAGATGCCTTGAAGGCGTGAAGTAAACTATTAGAAGCCTTGAAGAAGTTAAGGAAACTATTAGAAGCTTTGAAGATGTTAAGGAAACTATTAGAAGCCTAGAAGATGTTAAGGAAACTATTAGAAGCCTTGAAGACATGAAGGAAACTATTAGAAGCTTTGAAGAAGTTATGGAAACTATAAGAAGCCCTGAAGAAGTTAAGGACATTTTTATTTTTAATGCAATCTTGCAGAATAATTTATCAAATTTCTGATGTGTTTAATGAGTCGTAGATAAGCTCTTGGCTTGGTCAAGCATTACTGAACCTTAATGAAGTAACATATTAACATGCTTTGTGCTGCTTTACAACAGGAGCTGCGTGAAAGCGAGGAGCAATCTTTTTCAAAGCCCAATGACACTGGTGACGATATGGACTTTTCTGACGATGAAAGCGGCGACTCTGGACCATCTACTAGCAAAAAACGCAAGCTGGGAGTGCACTCAGATACAGGTATGTGTTATGATTTTAAGATGGTATACAGAATGGCATTTTGTTTTTGTTTGCCACTGGGTTGTGTACCCTGATCTACTTTTAGTATTTTTTTACTTGGTTGTGTACCCTGATCTACTGTTACATATTCTTCACTGGATTATGTACACTGGTCTGCTGTCACATATTCTTCACTGGATTATGTACACTGGTCTGCTGTCACATATTCTTCACTGGATTATGTACACAGATCTACTGTCACATTTTCTTCAGTGGATTATGTACACTGGTCTGCTGTCACAATTTCTTTACTGGATTCTGTACACAGATCTACTGTGACATTTTCTTCACTGGATTCTGTACACTGGTCTGCTGTCACATATTCTTCACTGGATTCTGTACCCTGATCTGCTGTCACATATTCTTCACTGGATTCTGTACACTGGTCTGCTGTCACATATTCTTCACTGGATTATGTACACAGATTTACTGTCACATTTTCTTCACTGGATTTTGTACACTGGTTTGCTGTCACATTTTCTTCACTGGATTCTGTACACTGGTATGCTGTCACAATTTCTTCACTGGACTCTGTACACTGGTCTGCTGTCACAATTTCTTCACTGGATTCTGTATATAGATCGACTGTCACATTTTCTTCACTGGATTCTGTACACTGGTCTGCAGTCACATTTTCTTCACTGGATTCTGTACACTGGTCTGCTGTCACAATTTCTTCACTGGATTCTGTACACTGGTCTGCTGTCACATTTTCTTCACTGGATTCTGTACACTGATCTGCTGTCACATTTTCTTCAATGGATTCTTCTTTGTTCGTTCTCAACTTCCCGCTACCAAGCCCTGAAAAGGTCTTTGCAAGTAGCAGGATGTAGTCTGGAGAACGGAAAGCGTTGTGTCGTAATTTGCACATTTTGGTCCGACACATTCGACTTCAGCAGGCATTTTTGACTACCGGATTAGCCTTCCCTCATTGATCCCTTCTACTTAGCCAGTCTGCTCTGCTGTAGCCTGTTGTCCAGGATCACCATGTAGAGGTGTAGAAGGGTCTTGGCAGCTCTGGTTCGCTGGCACTGACGCTAGCAGTCAGTTATGGATCGCTGGCCGCTCCTTCATTGGGTTGTGTACTCTGATCTACTTTCATTATTTTTTTAACTGGCTTGTGTTCCCCGATCTTTGTTCAGTATCTTCTTAACTGGATTGTGTTCACTGATCTACTTTTACATTTTCTTCTGCACTGGGTTGTGTACCTTTATATACTTTAATATTTTATTACTTGTATTTTGAGAGGGAATGAAAAAACAACATAAACCCTGGCCACCAGTTCCATAAAATCCCATTCACCTGTGTTCCTGGAAAAATATGCACACGGTAGGCATTTGAGGAAAACTATTTACAAGTCTGGGAAGTAATGGCGACTGGCATGATGCTGACACATAGTACGCAGTTGGTCAAAAAATATGGACCTAACACCAGATCCAATATATCACACAGATTGTAAACTTGGTGCCTTATTTTAATATTAACTGTGGCAAAACTTTGTGCTCTAATTTAGTTATTGTATATCAAATTGACTGACCTGATCATTTCCAATGTTCAACCTTATTTCAGTAAATTGTGGAATATATTGCCGCCCTGTATCGAGTTATCAAATATACTTGATACATCATGTAGTATACCATCAATCCCTCCCGACCATGGTCTGATCCCATGAGAGACGGATCTAGCTTGATCATAATCAACGATAATATGAATCACGTGTGTCGTCATTCAAATAACTGCTTGTCCATTTCAAAATAATCACTATCTAAATCAAATTCATCAGTCTCCAAATCCTTGTGAATGCCTTGAGTTGCTTGATCTGAATGTCAGTCTTTTAGAATGGCCATTTCCAGAATTTTCTTCTTAAGAGTTTGTTCTAAAAATAATATTGTAATGTTATGTTTTAGTTTGCAGCGATGCTGCAAAATCTGTGCATTTTGTTCCGGCATCCAATTTCAGCTGGATTTTTTTAGTACCAGGTTTGCTTTCCCACTGCGATCCTTATCCCTTGTCCAGACTACACTAGTGACAAGTGTAGACTGCTTCCAGGGCCGCCATTTGGAGGCAGAATAGCAACTTGGTCAGCTAGGGTTTGTAAAATATGACAATCTGCATGCATGTAAATAAACAATTACAGAACGATAAACAATCAGCTACTGGATGTTAAGCAGCTACAGGATGTTAAACAATCAGCTGGGGGACGGCGTGGCCTAGTGGTTAAGTGGCACGGCTCACAATCCGAAGGTGCTGGGTTCAATCCACATCACAGCACCGGCCATTACCCCGGCAAAGCAAACCCTTACAAAATGCAGGAGGAAGCAGACCCTTACATAAAATGCATGCTGAAGTCGGATGCACTGGGCCGACAGGCGTAAAATAAAAACACAGTGCAACGCACACCTTGGGGATTAGAGAAAATAAGGCGAACGCAAAAAAAAAAACAACAATCAGCTACAGGATGTTAAACAATCAGCTACAGGATGTTAAGCAATCAGCTACAGGATGTTAAGCAGCTACTGGATGTTAATCATTCAGCTACAGGATGTTAAACATTCAACTACTGGATGTTAAGCAGCTACAGGATGTTAAACATTCAGCTACAGGATGTTAATCATTCAGCTACAGGATGTTAAACATTCAGCTACAGGATGTTGAACAATCAACTACTGGATGTTAAACATTCAGCTACAGGATGTTATTAAACATTCAGCTACAGGATCTTAAACAATCAGCTACAGGATGTTATTAAACATTCATCTACAGGATGTTAAACATTCAGCTACAGGATGTTAAACATTCAGCTACAGGATGTTAAACAATCAGCTACAGGATGTTATTTAAACATTCAGCTACAGGATGTTAAACATTCAGCTACAGGATGTTAAACATTCAGCTACAGGATGTTAAACATTCAGCTACAGGATGTTAAACAATCAGCTACAGGATGTTAAACATTCAGATACAGGATGTTAAACATCCAGCTACAGGATGTTAAACATTCAGCAACAGGATGTTAAATAATCAGCTACAGGATGTTAAACATTCAGCTACAGGATGTTAAACAATCAACTACTGGATGTTAAACATTCAGCTACTGGATGTTAAACATTCAGCTACAGGATGTTAAACATTCAGCTACAGGATGTTAAACAATCAACTACTGGATGTTAAGCAGCTACATGATGTTAAACATTCAGCTACAGGATGTTAAACATTCAGCTACAGGATGTTATTAAACATTCAGCTACAGGATGTTAAACAATCAGCTACAGGATGTTAAACATTCAGATACAGGATGTTAAACATCCAGCTACAGGATGTGAAACATTCAGCAACAGGATGTTAAATAATCAGCTACAGGATGTTAAACATTCAGCTACAGGATGTTAAACAATCAACTACTGGATGTTAAACATTCAGCTACAGGATGTTAAGCAGCTACAGGATGTTAAACATTCAGCTACAGGATGTTAAACATTCAGCTACAGGATGTTAAGCAGCTACAGGATGTTAAACATTCAGCTACATGATGTTAAACATTCAGCTACAGGATGTTAAACATTCAGCTACATGATGTTAAACATTCAGCTACATGATGTTAAACATTCAGCTACAGGATGTTAAACATTCAGATACAGGATGTTAAACAATCAGCAACAGAACAATAAACAATCAGCAACAGGACAATAAACAATTGGCAACAGGACAATAAACAATCCGCTACAGGATGTTAAATAGCTACAGGATGTTAAAATTTAAGCTACGGGACAATAAATATGTTAAACTTTCAGCTACAGGACAATAAACAATCGACTACAGGACCATAAACAATCATATCAGAAAAAACATGGGGAAAAACTTGTAATAGGTTACCCAAGACAGTCATCACTAGGCAGCACCACTAACCGGTGGTTCCTATGGCTTCACATTGGCGTTAAATTTCAAAAGTTCTGGTTCTTTTTTAACAGGCGTTGTATATGAGGACCTCGACGTTTCGTATTTGTGCACCTCATAAGAACTGATCCATATTTGATCTCTGTGTCTTTACACATAGCAACCATTTATAGCTATTAATAGTTGCCTATCGGAATGGAAGATGGAGACAGTATCAGACTTATGATCAGAGATGTGTTCTCAAATCGCTATTTGTTGTTGTTGTTTAATGCCCACAATGAGTAAGTTTACTCTTTTGTGCGCCCTGAAAAGGACGTTAAGTGGCAAGTTGTAGTAGCTTTCCTCACATCCCGAGCATGCCGATGAAGGTGGACCGCGGTCCACTGGGCGGTTGTGCTTTGCTTGGCTTCATCTGCGTGGCACTCACTACTACGGGGATCGCATCGATCCACATCTTGTCAGCCAGGCTGCCTTGAAAACAGCCTGTTTCCAGGGAACGCTACATGTAAGAGATTGTATTCTTGGTCAGTGTATTGACCCTGACGCGATTTCCTGGTCAGTATTTTGTGCCTGACTTGACTCGCTTCTCAGTTCCCCCTCAAATGACTTTAAGGACCAACCCTGGCATGGCAGACAATTACCGCACCTGTGGCACAGATGTGTGTTCTGTTCTTTCAGGAGGCATGCTTTTTCTGAACCTCCTTCAAGGAGTTTCGCTTAACGATTTGAGCACCTTTGGTGATGCTAACTCGCCAGTTTGGATAATTCTATGCAATCAGCTCCCAGGAAGTGACATCAAGGTTTAAGCTTTTCACAGAGAAAAAACCCCCTGGCCCATACAAACAACACCGGATGAGAAACTTTATGGATGTATATATAAACTACAAAAGACAGGGAAGTTTATACAAGATACAGCATTGCAGATATAGACAAATTTTCAAGCGAACAAAAGAAGTATAATCTTTTCACAGACACTTTCAAGAAGTCTCAGCAGCATTTCTTCTGTCCTCCTGATGAACTTCAACTATTAGTGCTGTTGTTCTTGTTGTTACAGACAGTGTAGAGAGTCAGGAACTGATCCACACTTGTCTCTGTGAGTGTTTACACATAGCAACCATTTATAGCTAATAGTATTTGTCGTTGTTACAGACAGCTTGGAGAGTCAGAAACTGAAAGAAGAGAATGATGCACTCAAGTGCCAGATGGAGGCTTTCAAGAATGAGGTGGACCTGGTCAGACAGGAGGGAAAGACAGAGGTGGAGGAGAAGGAGAAACAGTTGAAGGCACTACAGAATGCACTTCAGGGCATGCAACAGGTATGGCTGTTATTACAGAAAGTTATTTATTTTATAGTACTATATATATATGTTGTTTGCCCATCATTTCCGAAGAGGATCACATTGTCATCTGTCAATCCTGGAGTGGGTTCGTAGATGGCTGATCAAATCAATCTGAGCCCGAAAGCATCTGTTACACCGAGGGCAGAGAAACACTGTCTGACTATCAGACGAAGGCAACTCGTCTCTTAATTTCGTGTTGCCCATCTCCGTGCAACTTCCTTGATTCTTGTCTGCTCTACACACGCCGTATCAGAAGAGCTTTTACTACGCCAGGCAGAGCGATCAGCAGCAATGTTCTCCCAATTATCAGTCTCAATGTTGCAGTTCTTCATAAGAAGCTATAAATATATATATTATTATTCTTCTGCGTTCATTCTCAATCTCTTGCTACCAAGCCCCGAACAAGGCTTTGCAAGTAGCAAGATTTAGTCTGGTGAACGGAATTCGCTGTGACGCTAGTTTATAGCTTGACTACGATATTTGCTGTGACGCTAGTTTATAGCTTGACTGCGATATTTGCTGTGACGCTAGTTTATAGCTTGACTGCGATATTTGCTGTGACGCTAGTTTATAGCTTGACTGCGATATTTGCGCCTTTCGGGAGGCAGACCAAGAAGGTGATTGTAGCTAGATGTCAAGGAATGCTTGGGCATGACTCTGAAGCAGGCTAGAGATTTAGCAAGTGATCACGTTTCTTTTAGATGGGCTATGATGTGAGAGACGTTTTACGAAGGACATGCTACATGATGATATATACATTCTCAAATAAAAATATTCAGCAAACACTGAAGTATACAAAAACAGTGGACTATAAACAAAGGAAAAGCTAATATTTTTGGTCTTATGTTGACCCACTGGTCTGGAGAGGCTAATTGGGGAAGACACAGAATAAGATGATATCTGGACATTACTAACAGTTCAAGATGTCCTTATATGATAGAGATCGGCTTGCCTCAAACCGAGATGTGTTCAATGCTGCCGTAACGGAGACTGCGTTCTTGAAATGATATATCACATGCTGCATATATCTTCTTCTCCAGGCCATGAGAAAATAATGTTGTATTGTGGCAGTAACTGTTGAAGTAGTGGCGTCCTATGGATGAGGGTGGCGTCCTATGGATCAGGGTGGCTGTACGCCTTTCGTTGATTAGAATGAAGCAATGGTAGGTTCTTGCCACGTCCGTCAGTTCAAGTATTTCTGAGCACAATGAAGAAGATAAAGAAGTTTGGCGTTGTGAATGGTTATATTGTCGTTATGAAATTGTCTTCCTCTTTTCCTGTTACTCCAAAAGGTGAAGTATAGGTGAGGTACAAGACTCATTGGTTTACTCTAACCAGCTTCTATGGAAGAGAGCTTGAAAACAGAATATGCCCGTGTATTAAACAAAATAAAAGATGAAAATATATATACATGCATGCACGCACACACCCACACACACTGTTAGTTGCCCATCGCAAGGGATGATGGCGACATCATCAGACAGTTTTGTCTTTATGATGTAATTTGTGCTGTAATTGGATTATAGTGAGAAAGAAACTGCGCAGGTCATCAACCTCACTCAGGTTACAACTGGAGGTAACTCAGGACACAGGCATTCTGGTCTCACCTTCCTTGAGACCAGGGGGTCACATGTAACTTGCAGGATTTGATTGCCCACCATTTCCGTTCATCGCTTTGACAGGTGAATACCATACCTCTTGACTACAGCGACATCTAATATACACATACATACATACATACATACATACATACGTACGTGCACACACACAGGAAGAGTAGAACAAAAAATGATTGTTAGTTAACAAAATTAATGAAAATTCGTGCAGTTCTACATAATTAGCAAACAAAGGTGTTGGTCATTTAATTTTATGTTCAATGTATCCTGCTTTTGCTGAAACGCAAGTCCGCAGGTGCTTGGGCCATTGGGCAATTGCCGAGTCCATTGTGGTTTGATTCCAGAGTTCATTCCAGATGTAAAAAATATGCTAGTTTACCTAGATGATGTCTCTTATCTTATCTTTGAGTGATACACTTTTTTTAAACCATTAAACCCCAAATTGCATAGTCAACAGGATTTAGGTCGGGATTGTTCAGTGTCCAAAGTGTTGGAGGTATAAAAGCAGGAGCCCTACGTTCAAGAAAAGCTTATGGCATGTCTTTTTTATGTAATGATGACGTCATCCAAAATCATGTGAACATGTTCATTTAAAAAAAAAAGGAACAACTGCAACTGTGTGAGGTTTTATTAAATTTTGTAAACTAATAACCATTTGAGGGACGATGAGGCTAACGTCTGGTCAGGCAAAACACACTGATCAGAGAATGTTAGCCAGGGCCAGGAGAAATACACTGGCTAAGACCCTCACCTGACCTCCTTGTTGGTCATCCTGGAAACGGGCTGTTGTCGAGGGCAACAGTCTGGCTAACAAGGTGAGGTTCGGTGTGATCTCCGTAGTAGTGAGCGACACGCAGATGAAGCCAAGCATAGTACAACCGCCTGGAGGACCCTGGTCCACCTTCATCAGCACACTCGAGATGTGAGGAAAGCTACTGCAACCTGTCACTTAACACCCTTTTCAGGATGCATATAAGAGTAACCTACTCATTGTTGGCATTCGAAACAACAGCAACAATAACCATTTGATGAAGAATTCTAAACTTAACTGCAGAAGGACACAACATGAGAATCAACGTGAGTAAAACTGAAACAATGACAATAGCAAGAACAGAAACAACCGCTAAGATCTACATAATAGCTGTCCATCGTTGTCGATGAGGACCGCCGACATCATCCTTGTCACAGATTTCCCTGTTGGGTGTGGGTGCGCATGTGGCTGAACAGGCCAATGCGAGCACGAAAACATCTGCTACATATCGGGCACACGAGGTTTGTAGAAGGGGATGGTGTTCCCGCTGCTCGGGATTTCCGCGTCTCGCGTCTGTTCTGGGCTTTCAAAACACGGTCATCTTCACCAGCAGCTACACCCGATTTGACTGCGCTTCTCCAGTCAGATCTGTTTTTCGCAAGATATTCCCAGTTGTCGATGTCTATCTGGCAACTTTTTAGTGAGTCCTTCAGACCGTCTTTAAAACGTTTCTTTGGGCGCCCTCTCTCGCGCCATCCCTCTCTCAGCTCGCCGTAGAGAAGCTTCTTTGGGAGCCGCTCGTCTGACATACGGACGAGGTGTCCGGCCCATCCTAGTCGTGCTTTTTCTAGCAGTGCATGTATGCTGGGCATGTTAGCCCTCGAGAGAACCTCGATGTCAGTGACACGATCTTGCCATCGGATGTGGAATATTCGCCTCAGGCAACCTGTGTGGAAGTGGTTTAACCTCCTTGCATGTCCAGAGTATACAGTCCAGCTTTCGCAAGCGTATAGTAGGGTTGGAATGATGGTTGCACAGTAGACTTTGAGTTTGGTCTTGACGCTGATGCCACGACGTGCCCAGACCATCGAGCGCATTCTACCAAAGGCTGTGCTGGCCTTTGCTATTCTGCTTGCCACCTCATCGTCTAGGCTGACAGATCTCGACAGCGTGCTGCCCAGATATGTGAATTTGTCTACGGCATTCAACGTCTGCCCGCTGACTGTAGTCTCTGGTTTTGTGTACGGCATGCCTGGTGCTGGTTGGTACATGACCTCTGTTTTTTTGGCATTTATGGTCAGGCCAAAATTTTCGCATGCGGCAGAGAACTGGTCCATTCCAACCTGCATGTTCAGTTCTGAGTTGCTCATTAGAGCGCAGTCGTCAGCAAATACAAGTTCCCTGATTATGTCGCCAGCCACTTTGGTTTTGGCCTTCATTCTTCTGGAATTGAGTAACTTGCCATCTGTGCGGTACTTTATGGGTATTCCAGGCTCCAATGATCTGAAGGCGTCTGTCATCGTGGCCGCGAACATTATGCTGAACAAAGTCGGGGCGAGTACACATCCTTGTTTTACTCCGTTTGATACTAGAAACGTTTTAGAGATTGCACCGCTGTCCAGTACACGAGCACACATGCCTTCGTGTAGCTGTTTCACCATTGTTATGAACTTGTTGGGGCAGCCAAACTTAGACATTATCATCTACAGCCCTCCTCTGTTTACTGTATCAAATGCCTTTGTCAAATCAATAAATGTGGTGTACAAGGCCTGATTTTGCTCTCGACACTTCTCTTGTACTTGGCGAGCGGCAAAAATCATGTCCACTGTTCCTCTTCCGGCTCTGAATCCACATTGGCTTTCTGGGAGGTGGTGGCTTTGTTCAAGGTGTTTGTTGAGCCTGTTTAGCAGTAAGCACGCTAGGATCTTGCCTGCTACGGAGAGTAGCGATATTCCACGATGATTGTCGCATTCCTGACGATTGCCTTTTCTTTTGTATAGGTGAACGATTGAGGCGTCCTTTAGCTCCTGATCTACATAGATCTACATAGAACAGCAACAGCCGCTAAGATCTACATAGAACAGCAACAACTCAAGCAAATGAAGGATTTCAAATATTTAGGAAGCATAGTATCATCTAATGGAAGAATGCAAGAAGAAATCGATCACAGATGCACTAAAGCAAACTAGGTCATTGGCCAGATGTCACATTACTGAATAACAAGCACGTAAAGATTGACACAAAAAGAGGCATGTTCAACACAATTTTCATGCCTACACTATGATACCAGTGTCAAACTTGGACACTGACAGCAACAGATAAAAGAAAAATAGAAACAACAGAAATGAAATGCCTGAGGTGAATGCTAAATGTGACAAGATGGGACAGAATTAGAAACAATGAGATCAGGAAACAGATGGACACTAAGCCAGTGCTAGACTTCATTAGAAAACAGCAAATTCAGTTGTTTGGCCACATATTGCGACAGCAACACAGCAGCGTCCTACATATGGCTCTTACACTTAAACACAGTGGTTCTAGAGCTAGAGGCCGACCTCGTAAAAGATGGATTGATTGAATTTCCGAGGCAGCCAGTTCCACCTTACACAAAGCGCACACCAAGGCGCTGTCCAGATGCCGAAAGGCAAACCAGGATCAGACAATAGATAGATAGATGAAGAATGTGTGTTGGCTCTTTTTTTCCCCCTGCCAACCCTGTATATATAATAGATATGTCCATGTGTGACTCTGTAGCTACTTCATTGGGGTGGAAAGAACAGAACACCTACACACTACTGTACTTGTTTCTACGTGGGCCATGCAAGAAATGGTTGGCAAACTCATCATGTGAAACAAGGTGCTACAGAAACCACCACTGCAAGGGCATGTAAACACATGTTTCTTACAAGGAGACCAACAGCAGTGGTTGCCCCTTTTCAGCTTTTGTATCTGTTGTTGAATGCCTACAATGAGTAGATTTACTCTTTTCTGTATCTAACCCTTTCCAGTTTTGGATAATTTTGCTGATTTGTGTCTTACAGTCTGGGCCACTTGCTGGAATTCTAGATGTCAGTTTAATTCAAAATAAAATTGATTAATATTGAACAAATTGATCTAAAAGTATGATCTTCTTCGTTCATCCTCAGATGAAGGTTTCAGTTTCTCATATAAAGGACACCATTGTTTGTAAGGCTGTTTCATCTCCATACAGCTTCTGTCTCATGAGGCCAGCATTGTTCTCTCTTTTCCTGCTTAAGCATGCAGCTTTGTAGGATGTGTTACATATGCTCCCCACATGGGCACCTGTCCCAATCCTCATTTTGTTGTAAAGATGACTCTTGAATCTGTTATGCCCAGTTCTCAGTCTGAAGATGATGACTTGCTCTTCTCTAGTTAAGTTATAGTAGCTGTCTTCTTTTCGGAAGTCGGGGTGTTGATCAGCCCATTTTACCCTGAAGTTGGCTTTAATTGTGGTCTTGGCCTCATTATATGTGATACTCAGGTCTGTTTGTGGGGATGCTCCTCCACTCTTTGCTAGTTTGTCTGCAGCTTCATTGCCTTCAATATTGCAGTGGGATGGGATCCACTGTATGACCAACCTTGGGTGTTCTGCTGAGAGCTGTGTCAGGAAGAACATACATTGCTCGAGATCTTCATCTTTGAAATTATGATCTAAACATAGTCACAATTTATTTTACACGATGATGTTGCTAGCCTCATGCAGAATCCCTCCTTAGTCACTCTTTGCGTCATGCTTGGTGGTCCCATTCTTTTATCCATGAATACCACACCTCTGTTGCTGCAAGCTACTATGTTCGTCATCTGGTAGATCAGTCCTAAGACTGGTTCTAAGGTTTTTGAGCATGCCTCTCCTTAAGGCTCTATCCTGTGGTAGATTAGACTAAAGACTGGTTGTAAGATAGTCTGAGCATGTCTCTCTTCTGGAAGATCAGTCCTAAGACTGATTGTAAGGTAGTCTGACCATGTCTCTCATATCCTGTGGCAGATGACTCCTAAGACTGGTTGTAAGGTTTTTGATCATGCCTCTCCTTAAGGCCCTATCCTGTGGTAGATCAGACTTAAGACTGGTTGTAAGGTAGTCTGAGCATGTCTCTCCATTTGACCCTATCCTCTGCAGCTCTCTCATTTCAGCACAGGTTCGTACTTTAATGTCTATGTATGTTTGACATGTAAAGGTGAATTTTGGTCTGCTCATTTGCTCTTTCTCCCTGGACCTTGCCCTCTAGTATCTTCTGTAGAATTGTGTCCCAGCTAACTCAATCTCCATCACTATCATTTTCAATATTTGTTTCTGTACGCCTGCGTCAGTGAGAACATTGAAATTGGATCTTCTTTCTATCCAACCCAGTTGTTACATGCTATGTTAGCACCACATTTCAACTGCATCCAAGTTTGTTTTTCATCCTCTGCGATAGTCTGTGTTTCAGCTTCATACAGTGCAGTTCTCATTACATGAGTAGGAATTATTCTTTTCCTCAGTTCTATTTTAATATTCTTTGAAATTGGCTATTAGTGTTTCTCTGAAGGCCTTATTTGCCGATGCAATCCTTGTCTTTAATATCAGCCTGGCATTGTTTGTGATGGCTTGTCGTAAATATGTAAATTTCTGTACTTGTTTATTTCTCCATTCTTTTCGCTTTTTGTATATTCTTTTTATTCTTTGTCCTCCTTGTGCATTTCAGCATCAGGTTATGTGTGCATTTCAGCATCAGGTTATGAAGAGGTTTCTTGACCAGGCTCTAGTATGTGCTTCATACACGGGTAGCATTACTGCTTCTGTTATTTCTATCCATCTTTTGCATGGGCTGCACTTGGCTTTGTATCCATTGCATCTTTATGGCATAGCTTTATGAGGGATACTATCTGATGTTTGACGTATCACATGGTCGAACCATTTGGTGTGTTGTCTCTTTATGAGGCACTGGTGTTGTACCTACTTGTCTCCTAATATCTTCGTTTCTGATTCTATACATTCTTGTTACTCCAAGCATTCTGCATAGGCATTTCATCTCTTATGTTACAATATGTCTTTTATCTTTGTTACAATGTCCAAATCTGGCACTGAAAGCACAATGTAGGTAGGAATATCGTGTAGTGTAGTGTTCTTTTTGTATCCATTGTCACAGGCTTACATTGTAATACCAGGGACATTTGCCAAATTATTGTTTTATTACATCTGTTTTGGATTTCGATGTTGTCTTTGCCGTCTGATGAGATTGTGTTTCTGAGATTTTATTCTCCATTGATGTATATATTCTTTTTTCTATGTTGCTTGGCTATTACCAGTCTTTGTTCAGATGTCACGATTTCCTATTTCCAGCAACTCATCTCTCAGAGATCTACAGTGTCCAAGATGGAACAGGAGAACGAGGAACTGAAATCAAAACTGGACGAAGACAAACAAAACACGACCACTGTGGTAAGTTTTAGTAGACAAGCAGGAACAGTTTTTCCTTCTCCCTCTTTCTTCTTCTCCTCCTCATCTTCTTCCACTAAAACTATCCACTCAAGTAGTACACATGCAAAATTAAGTATGAGCCCTGTAACCTTTGAAGGATGCCTCAAAAGGTGGCTAAAGAAGGTTGTGCATATGCCTAGCAACCTAATTCTGTAAAAGCCATTGCTGTTGTGCTGCCTTTTAGCTGAAGAGACCAGAGTACAAATTTTTAGGTTTGCGAACAAGTCATGTGCCATTGGATAAACATGTACTAAGAGTGACCGAGGACCATACGCCATACTTCAAGCACTATGACAAACAAGAGGAAATGATAAAACACCATCTTCTGGATTGCCCATCATTGTCACAGTTGTGGAAGCAATACTACCACAAATCCCCTCCATCACCAACACCCTGTAAAATGACACAAAACAGCTGAAGAAAACATACATTCAACTACCTGGCCCTGGGAAAAGAAGAGTAGAAACTTATTATCCCTGGAATCGGGAAAATTCAGAAGTCAGTCAATTAAAACCAATGCTGGAAATGCTTGGATACAGACTTCCAGTAAAAGCACCACCTATAGTGGTGACCCATATGTTTCACTTGAAGCAAGAAAGTAAATGAATCATTCATAACTCCTGGCCTAGCTACTTACCATTTTTCTTCTTTGTTTGCATGTGCTGTACAATTATCTCACTCCAGTGGTACCTGGGTAGAAGTGAATAGTACCACTATAACCTTCCTAGAATGGCATACAAGGCAACTGAAGAGAGTTGTACATGAGGCAGGCAACCTCATCATGTTGAACCATTGCAATTGACACTTCGAATGCTGGTATTCTAACGGGCATGTGTATACTTGTTGCCAGGTAGCTAATGATTCATTCGGTTCTTTTTTTTAATTTTTACTTCCTGTGGTTGCTAGGTCTCGGGGAAGGCTGGTGGCATATTGGGAAGGAATTTCATTATTTTTCTAAAAGGCTATTAGCCAACTCTTTTCGGTTTTTAACTATCATGGGTTCTTTTACATGCAGAACGTGTGCACAGGACCTCAGAGCTTATTGTTCATCTCCAATAGAGGAGATGGCGTGGGCTAGTGGTTAAGTGACACGGCTCACAATCCGAAAGTGCCGGATTCGCTTCCCATCACATCACCGGCCGTTACCCCAGGGAAGCAAACCCTTAGAAAATGCAGGGGGAAGCAGACCTTACATAAAATGCATACCTAAGTCGGATGCACTGAGCTGACAGGCGCAGAATAAAAACACGGTGCAACACACACTGCCTTGGCAAAATAAGGCGATCATCCACCAAAAAAAAAAAAAAAATTCTTTTATAGGACTAGTGCTAGATCTCACCTCCCTTGAGGTTAGGGGGAGCAGTTGCCTGCTGTTTCATACCTGCATTTGTTTCTTGAGAAGCGAGCACCTCACCTTTCTGGTGTGGTGACACCACCACTACAAATCCTCAGATATAGGCCTCTTGTAAAAGTGCTAGCTTCACTTGGAGCGACTAGGTAAATCAGTCATTTATCACTCCTGATCTTCTTCTTTCTTATCACCTTGAGCTGCATATGCCATCAAGCTTGACAACTTATTTTTCTTTGCTTGTTCTCAAATTCTCACTATCAAGCCCCAAAAAGGGCTTTGCAAGTAGCAGGATGTTGTCCAGAGAATAGAATGCGCTTTGCTGTAGTTTACAGCTTGACTGCGATATTTGCACCTTTCGGTCTGACACGTCGGACTTCAGATACTCCTTGAACACTAAATGCACTAAAAAAATAGTATACCAGAGAGAAGTAACTTTGCATCAAACTCAAAGGAATTGACACTCGAGGACTCAAGCGGTCACAAACAAAACCAAGGCCCATGCTGCCAGTAAGCTCTCTCTCTAGGTATGCACACTCCCAGAACTAATAGGAAAAGTAGGAGTCAAAGGAGAGTGTATGCAGACCTGGAGAAGATGTAAAAAAGCAGATAGTTTTAGCAGACATGCCTGTATGGATGGCTCAGCTACAATTGCCATCCGGGATGGAGGAGGAGTGGTGATCAGACAAGTAAATGGGAAGATAACCAAGTCTTCTTCTTCGTTTGTTCTCAATGTCCTGCTACCAAGCCCTGAAAAGGGCTTTCCAGCTAGCAGGATATTGTCTGGAGAACAGAATGTGTTGTGTCGTAGTTTACAGCTTGGGACTGCGATATTTGCACCTTTTGGTCCGACATATCCGTCTTCATCAGGCATTTTTTGGCACGGGGTCAGCTTTCCCTCTTCGATCCCTTCTCCTAAGTTAGTCTGCTCTGTTGCAGCCTGTTATCCAGGAACACCACGTGGTGGTGTAGAAAGGTCTTGACAACTCTAGTTCGCTGGCCCCGACGTTAGCATTCAGCTTTGGGTCGCCAGCTCATGCACTGCTCAGCATCTTGATCCCCTTGATCATGAAAAAGCCTATGACAGCTTGGATCGGGATACACTCTGGAAACTACTAACGCTCTGCAGGATCCTGCAAAAGCTCACTTAGACAATAAACAGATATATCATGACAAGCAGTATAGTCTTGCACTCCCGACCTTGTTACTTAGTTTTTCTTCTCTCTGCCATTCACATGCGCTAACAATGACCGCGACTTTCTTTGCTTGCAGGACGCAGATAATACAGTCAGTAATAGAGATGTGTCGTCTGTCACCAGCACTGGGCTGACCTTGACAGATAAGGAGGCCAAGATGATTGGTAAGTTGGGACGAAAGAATAGGACCAGTGTTCCCTACTTTGCCTGTTGTAGAATACAACTAAATGAGGTCCTTGCATGGGACTGTAAGGCTCTTTATGTAACAAAAAAAGGCAACAGAAATGTCACTGCTTCTTCTTCCCAGTTTTTGCTTTTTTTTGGTCCTGTTTGTGCCTTTTCACATAAGGTTATGAAGAGGTTTCTTGACCGGGCCCTAGTATGTGCTTTGTACATAGGGAGTTTCACTGCTTCTGTTATTTCTTCTATCCATCTTTTCTGTGGGCGGCCCTTGGCTTTGTACCCATTGTATCTGTATAGCATACTTTCTGATGTTGTCTCTTGATGAAGTCTGGTGTTGTATATACTTGTCTCCTAATATCTTCATTTCTGATTCTATCCATTATTGTTACTTTAAGTATTCTGCCCAGGCATTTCATCTCTGTTGTTATGATGTGTCTTCTATCATCGTTTGTTAATGCCGAATTCTGGCACTCCTAGCTTAATTTTTTTTCGGTCCGTCTGTGAACTTGAACCCTGGCACACTGTAATCCAAATCTAGTTAGCCAGCTCACTGTCGACTAGGCTACACACTCCACTATATATTAGTATGAAATGTTAAATGTTAGTAATGCGGACATAACAATACAAAGACTTTTTCTTTGCTCCTCACCACAATGTGTGTATTTCGGCATTTATTCCATAATGTTAGTACCCAAGTCGCTTTCTTTTGTGTTCAAGTCAAAGTCTGAATCGGTTGTGTGTTGAATATTTACGTGTAATCCAAATATATGATCATCAGTCTGATCAAATAATAAATTATTTCTCGGGTCTTGAAGTACAACTTTCCTCACAACTAAATGTGTCAACTTTGAAAATTCACCATGATCTTAAATGTCTACCTACCGGAATAACCCTTTAAACAACAGATGCGCAAACACTAATCGTTGCCAATTTTGCAGGTTATTTCAAATTGAAATTCTGAAAACTGAATGGCTGAGTGTAATGTGTGTGTCTGTGTCTGTCAAATTGGTTGGAAATTGGCATTTTTCTGGTTTTTGATTTAGGTCGAATGGGACTGTAAAGGGTTAACCTCTTGAGTCTAACCCCTATAACCACTCTTCTGTGAAATGTCTACTGTCCAGGTAATACTGGAGTTTACTACATCTTCGCCTCGAGGGTACCCGTAAAGGGTTTATAGTGACTCTTCGTACATCTCCTGACATATTCTCCTATATTTATTCTCATATCAAGGTCCTGGTTTCTCTTACATCCTCAAATCATGATCATGGTTTTCATATACATCCTCAGATCAAAGTCCTGGTTTCTGTTACATCCTCAGATCAAAGTCCTGGTTTCTGTTACATCCTCAGATCAAAGTCCTGGTTTCTGTTACATCCTCAGATCAAAATCCTGGTTTCTGTTACATCTTCAGATCAATGTCTCAATTTCTCTTACAAAGACCACCATTGTACGAGGCGTGTTCAAATGAAACCGGATCAAACTGCAACAAGTGAACACACATACGATGCACATGATGTCACTTCTGATGTAAACAGCACATACCAACCATCAAGTTTGCAAAATTTAATTATCCTCCGACTCATAGTTTCCTCAGCAGACTGTTGACATGGCCAGGTGTGATACAGAATCTGTCCAGAGTTGATCAGCGAGCGGTGATTCGGTTTCTAACAGCTGAAGGATGTCGACCAGTTGACATTCATCGCAGAATGCAGGCAGTGTATGATGACAAAAGGGTGTCGAAGGCAACAGTGAAGAACCGGACAACGATATTTAAAGAAGAACGTGGTATATCTTCTTCTTCGTACGCTCGTCAACCTGTATTTTTTCGAAAAAAGCAGCGGTCATCCTGAGGCTGTCGACACTGCCATAGAGCTTGTCTAGTGTTACCACTGGTGATGGCCATATGTGCTTTCTCTGATCCTCGTATGTCGGGCAGTTTTGCAGCAGATGTTCAGCGGTCATTTTCCCGATACCAAACGTGCATTAGACATGGTATATAATATAATACAGAATAATCTTATTTTTATATGTACATAATACGGGATAATAGAAGAGAATTCCTTGAAATACTTATCACATTATTTCATTAATGTTTACAGGGCTGATCTGCTGTTTTCTCCACGTTCATCCTATCGGAGCTACTGTGGACTACCTGTGGTCGTATCTCCGCCAGATGTTGACAGTGAGAGTACGGGAAGTTGAGGACCTGCTGGAGAAAATGCCGTCCTTGTTTCAGCAGGAAATTGTTGGTGTTGGAGCTGGCATAGAGAGGAGGTGGATGTACGCAGGCCTCAACAGGGAGTCAACAAAGAGCCTTGTTGATTCTGGAGTGTAGCTGTTGTGAAACTGAAAGAATGTTGTTCCGTACATGATTTGATAAAAGTACAGTATTGGCTGGCTGCACTTAGTGTGATGGTTATCTCAAATATTTTGGGTCTTCTCTCATTTGACACATCTGCTTTGTCGTTCATCATGAAAAGGACATTTTGTTACTCTGTCTATGCCTTTTGATCCGACACATTTTTGGGGCCTGGTTTGCCCTTTTTGGTCCCTATTCTCTCAGCCAGGCTGCATGGATGCAGTCTGTTTCCAAGGCCACTACTTGGAGGCAGAATAGGGTCTTTGACAGCTATGGGTCGCTGACTGCCATCATCTCATTCATTGCGTCTTCTGCCCCATTTGATGAGGACGGTTCCAGATTGTATATACAAATATTCCTTCATCATCTTGTTCTGATTCACAGGAAACAAAATCTGTTGACTGTTTTTGTTCCTGTACCATAAATTGAGTATTGTTTCTGTAACTTAAAAAAAAATCTGAAGTATGCTTCACACTCTGTATGAATAGCTGTGTGTGGAAGGCCATGAAGTGGAAAGTAGTCTACCCCAGGGGAGTTAGATGAAACATTAACCACTTCTTATAACATAGTTAACTAAACTGTTAGATACCTCTCAGGACATAGACCAAACTGTTAGTCACATCTCAGGACATACATAGTTAGACCAAATCGACATAGACCAAACTGTTATCCACCTCTCAGGACATAATCAGACCAAACTGCTAATTGACAGGGAGGAATCACTGAATCCCACAATGTATTTATGCGTTTCTCTCTTGAAACATCACACCGATGGTCCATGAATGCTGCAAATAATGAATGTTTTTAGTCGACCTGTACTTCGACAAGATCAGATACCCCTGTGCAGGTCCCAGCTCTGGTATTAGCTGGATCTAGCCGAGAGGAGGATTTACTGCTTAGCGGGCTAGGCTTGAGCAGCTTAATACTCTGCTGCGTTGGGACAATTGCTTGCGGAGGGTAGTTAACGGTGTGCGAGTTCATCTTAATAGACTCAAACACTAGAGCAATCTAGACCCACAGCCTGTTAGACGCCATCTATGCTGCTCTAAACAAACCACCTAATCATGGCGGGTGTTATGCCGTGTCACACAATTAGTCACCTCTTATGACATGCTCTCTGTGAGGCATACACAAAGACCACGGCAAACCACTCGGTTAATGAATAATGAATGTATTTAATAAAACACTATCGTACTTCAAGTTACCTTTGTTACGTCCAAAAGACCTTCACCAGGGACAAAGAACAGAAATGAAAACAGCTAACAAACCACGAGAGTAAACGGAGTACGCATAATGTAATGAGAGGAATAAATAAAAATTAACTTTCATATTCAGTTAACCTTGACCACTCTGCATACAAAATGGACACAATTATCCCTGCAGCAACATTATTTGTCAGGACATTACGTCGCTTAGCTATGGTTGCTACTTTGAGAGCCTGTAACATTTTTATTTGATGGTCTATTGATATAATTTGTTTGTGAGTAGAGAAATAAATGAGTAAAGAATGTGTTTTTGTTGTGTATGTGTTAGGTTCTAAAATAACAAAAAAATTAAGACGATAGTGTGGAAAAAAACAGCAGACAGACTCTCCTGCTTTCAGTGTTCCTTGGTTGGAAAGAAAGAAAAAAAAATCTCGGACAACGGATTACCGAATGGACTACCGATATTTCTTGTAATGGCTATGTCTGTCACTTTGACTATAAACATAATTATTGTAATTAAATAAACAATATAAACAAATCTACATTCGAAAAATCATTTGCAGAAACTTGACTCCTCCATTCTCAAAGGGCGAATCTTGAAATCCAAGCGAAAAACAGAAGAAATAATTTTCAAACGCCTAAAACTAATTCCACGATCATCATTGCTGTATCTAACCATACATTACGGAAAAAGGAACTCTCTACAATCAGATTTATTTAGAATATTGCTGCGTAGCCGTTAGTTTTTAAGTTTGATTAAAACGGTCGTCGCTATGCATGAATAGCGTAAGCCAACCACCGGCGACCGCTGCTTCACGATAAAAATTACGTCATCGCTTTGTGCTGACTCCCAAGTTGTAAAGGTTAACCCTTTTTGGTCCAGTGTGGAAGATTTAGGGCACACCCATAGCATCAATTCCAATCCGATTTAGAGTGAAATAGGAATCAAAACCGTACCATTAGTCAATGTTACATAGCAATGAACCCTTGTTGGTTAGGATACATAAATTATAATTGGATTTCAGTGCATGCATAACTTTCGTTTAATATATAATTTGCGACATTCCATCGTAATTTTTACGTGTGTTGAATGTATTAGGGTAGTCCTTTCCGTCCAATTAAATTGGGCATCCGAGAAATGATTTATTATATTATGATAAGATCATTAATCCGGCATCTGGATTACACATTGTCATTTAACACACATCTGATTCAGATTTTGACCAGAACACAAAATAAAGACATTGGTAATGAAATAGAAGGATTTAAAGCAGAAAAAACTCATAACATTGTGAGTATAATATTTGTTGAGGTCATTGTATTTTCTCTTCCGCATTACAGACAATTAACGCTTCATCTGCGCGGTTTAGGGTTGAAACTCACTCGGTTTTCACAATCCCAACGTTCCGAGTTCTATTCCCACTTGTGTCCAGTTTGGCAGACACTGGGTTTTTTCTCGGGCTAATGCTCCTCCACGTACGGAAAGTAATGGTAACCTACCGTACTTCACACTTTGCCAAGAAACTTATAACAGCCAAAAAGATGGTGGTTGTAAGAAGCTACGTTCTGTAAAAGGATATGCGACTTATTATAGATAGTTTAATTTTGTGTCTGAAGATATTTAGATCGTAATTTTTGCTCAATTTGTTTAATATTAATAAATTTATTTTGAAAAAGATAAAAAAAAGCTTGTAGACATGAAGTTGCTACACTTGCCATTGGCTGAAAGATATAATTCTGTAAAATCAATGTGGACTGGAATGGGCTAATAACAAATGTTACTCTTCTTTTTGGACTCCCTCTTGTACTGAACTTGGTCATAAGGTAGGCTTCTTTTATATTCTTGTTCTATCGATGTATCAACCATACTTGTCTTTAGCCATATTTGTCTTAAAACTGCTCTTGCCTTGAGTCACACTTGTCTTAAGCCACACTTGTCTTGAGTCACACTTGTCTTGAGTCATACTTGTCTTTAGCCACACTTGTCTTGAGCCACACTTGTCTTTAGCCACACTTGTCTTGAGCCACACTTGTTTTGAGCCATACTTGTCTGGAGCCACACTTTATATTGACTATCAGTACCATTGCAGCTTTGCCTTTTTATTTTCTATAAGGAGAGGGAAGGTATTGTAGCAGAAACAACTGAAGTCATTTGGATTTTGCTTAGGTGTTATCTGACTTTAGGAGTCCTGAGTTAGTATGTAAGTGGTCTGAGTATGAGGGTTAATCAGTGAGTAGGTCACAAACTGATAAGGTGTTGCTGAAAAATGTAGCTGATAGTTTCTAAAGTGTCATTAGGTGGCTGCTACATCCAGTTTTGAGATTACCGTAGACAGCAAGCAGATGCTTGGTGTCGCATGCACGTGCGCAGCTCAGATACAGAAATGGCGTGCGTACTCACTGAGAGTGCAAATTAGAAATTAATTAGAAGTTTTTGCAAAGGATATTCATAAGGAAATTATTCCTGTTTACGGTGAGAAGTGTTTGTAGCTTAAAGCAGTGCATAACTGGGTCGATGAATTGTCTCGAGAACACTAAAAAATTGCTGATGAAACCCAACTTGGTCGCCCTGTTTAGATTGTGAGGCGTGTGTGAAGCAGTGTGTGAGGGAGATGATTCGAGCTGGCCGGCAAATAACGATAGACAGTGTAGCAACTGCAATATGGTATTTGCATGGTTTAGCCTACAGTATAGTGCATGGTTGATTGAATTTTCAGGAAGTGTTAATGGTGAGTGTCCAGAAACTGACTGACGAACCGAAAATCAACTGAATGGGTATGTCCGTGCACAGATAAAGTGAGGGGATAAGTATATCAGAGTTGGTGGAAATGATGTTGAGAAACAAGAGGACAATGTAAGTACAATAATAATGTGACCTATTTACTGACTTGCCCTCGTATTTACGATATGGCAAATATGAAAAATAAAATAAGATTGTGATGTATATTTTGTAAATTTTAAGAGCAATTTTTTTATTTTTGTTCAACAATCGCTTGTTTCACTTTGATGAGTAGGGATTTGGTGTGTTTGCGTGTTTTATATGAATTTTTGTTCAATAAATTTATAATATTTAGATTGATGTGTTTATTATTATTTTTTTCTCTGTTCTGTTGGTGAGCATGTTTTAGTTGTGTTTGTAGTGTTGGTGAGCTTGTCTTTTTACATAACTACAGAAATACAAAAATGGTAGAAGTTTCAAAATCAGAACTGATCTAGGATTGAGAGAGTGGACTTCCTCCAGATTTTTCAGCTTCTTGAACAGTTATTTAAAAATAATTCTTATACAGCGTTTATCCTAAAATGAACCCTGTGTTTCTGATTAAGGTGAGGCTGCGATATCTGTATCTTTCAACCTGACACATCCGGTTACAGCAAGACATCTTTTGGACCAGCTTTGGGTTTTGGGTTATGGGGAAGTATGGTTGCAAAGCTGAAACTTAAAGGAATTGACGTAAGGGCACCACCAGGAGTGGAGCCTGCAGCTTAATTTGACCCAACACGGCCAACACTGAAATGATTGACAGGCCGAGAGCACTCTCGTAGGGTCTAATATGGAACGGGTGCTGGATTTAGACCCTCGGAAATCTGGGGCTAAGCTCTCTGTGGCTCGATTGGCCTGCATTCAGTGTTCGATAAAGGAATTGAAGCTGTATGTCGCTAGCTACACATCTACCCGATATGGTCCAGATCACAGAAGATGTAGGTCGCTACACATCTACACGATAAGGTCCAGATCACAGAAGATGTAGGTCGCTACACATCTACCCGATATGGTCCAGATCACAGAAGCTGTAGGTAGCTAGACGTTTATTTGGAGTGAACGTGGCGGTTGATGTGGATTTTGCCAACAGATTTCATTTCGTTGGCCAGCTTGTCAAACCCCTCAAAGATCTAATTGGTTGTATTATGACTTTACAGCTTTCACTGGGAAACAAGAGGAACGTTTGGCTGATATGCGTTCTTGTCCCAACAATGACCAACTCAAAGAATAAGGAGAAAAGCTATATGAAGAGATCAACTATGTCATTTCTTCAGTTATAAGATTACAAAAAACACAGCACCTCTGGTGACTCTAATGCTAGAGTGGTGACCGACCATCAACAAATATTTGGAGTACATAACACATACAAATTTAACGGCAATGCACTCCAGTTGCTGGGCATATGTGCCATACACGACTTATCTATAACTTACACGATGTTTGACCTACCTACTCGCAATAATAATAATAATAGTAACAGCTGCCCATCCGCAAGCGATGATGACCTGTGGCTGTATAAGTCCAATTCTGGCACAGAAACCCCTTCCACATATGCCGCGATGTTTAAGCGTTTAAGATATATTTTGAGGGAGTCTTTGAAGCTCTTATTTTTGCTACTGACCAGACGCAGGCCCTCTATTAGCTCACCATGTCTGACATGATCGTGACGGGGTCGGCCCACCTAACCTTGGTTGTCTGCAACAATGTGTGGATGCTCGACATTTTGGCCATCCTGAAGATCTCGATGTCTGGTATGCTATCTTGTCACTGCATTCTCAACAATCTATGGAGGCAGCTTGTATGGGAGTTCTAGCATGCATGCTGTAGACAGTTCACGTTGGTTATCCTCTACAGTTGTTAGTGTTGGAGGGATTGTTTTCTCAGGTTCGTTCCGTCCACCATAGTTATTTAACTCGGAACAGTGCTCTGTCCATCGTGCCAGTACCTCATTTTCCTTAATAAGGCACTTGCCGCTTTTATCCTGGATCATAAAGTTCCTGCTTTGTCTTGGTGTTACCAGTTCTTTGACCACCTTGTATGCTTCTTTAGCGTCATTTCTGTTTAATCTCTCTTCAATGTTTGTACATTGCTCACATATCCACACTTCTTTCGTCTCTCTCATCTCTTGTTGTATCGCTTTCTTGACCTCTTTATATCTGCCGACCTCATGGTTTTTCAGTGATCTTCTTCTATCACAAAGGTCTAGAATTTCTTTGGTCACCCATGGCTTCTTTTTTGTTTGATGGCCCACCAGGATATCTGTTGTTGTATCTTTGAGTGCTGAGTTACGAGACTATGTTACTGTTTCAATATCCAGTCACTCTCTGAGAGCTAACAGTGGAGCAAATCTCCCCCCTACCGTCGATTGGAAAACTTCGATAATTGTTGGGTTGTTTAGTTTGTCCAGGTCAAACTTTAGTCTAGTCACTTCTTTATGTGCTACTCTTTTTAATCGCAGACGCAGTCATCATAACAAAATCGTGGTCGCTTCCTATGTCCGCTCCGGGAAAACTTCTCGTTTTGTCGGTGTTGATGCTAGATCTCAACCTCCTCTGGACCAGTATATAGTCAATTTGGCTGTGCACTTCATTGTTGGGGTTATGCCATGTCCAGCGTCTAGACAGCTTGTTAAACCGAACATGTTTGCTACCAATAGCTTATTGCTTTGTGCAAATTCTAGGAGTCTGAGGCCCCGGTCATTGGTTTCTTTGTTTCCGTATGGGCCACATGTTCCCCTCCAGTCGTGGACTGCTTCTTCTCCAATTTTTGCGTTCCAATCACCCTGGACTACCAATATGTCCTTTTTTTCACGTTTCGGTTATCAGACTCTGAAGTTGATCATAGAATGCCTCTATTTCACAATCTTCACAGTCTGGGTGCGTAGCACTGTATGATCGTAATATTAAACGCGGCTGTAGGATGATATAACGGATAGTTATTGGACGGCAACCCAATATGCATATGTAACAGTATCCTCACTCCAGGTAAATGTTTATCCTCCCTGCCGCTAAAGTAGAACGCATGGCCCCCCTCAGTGGTAAACTCACCAACGTTTTTCCATCTAGCCTCGCATATACCCAGGATGTCCCACCGGTAGTTCTTCATCCCGTGTGTTAGCTCATTGATTTTACCACATGGGTTCAGTGTTCTGACATTCCACGTACCTATTGTGAGCTTGTCCTTCCTCAGCTTTATGGTTCCACCAGTAGCACACTTATCGCATCCGACCTGGTGTGGGACGGCAGGCGCGGTCATTGTTAACCCGGGCTGCGACCGAGACGGTATAGTTGATTGTGATTGTGTCTTCATGGGTAAATCTTGGGCGGTTGCATCTTGGCGATGCCTATCTTCTCTCCAAGCTTGTGTGGGCCAACATCTGCATCTGACCTGGAGGAGTCCGTCTCCCCAGGCGAGCCATTGCCTCTTTTGTCTACAGCCTCGCGGCCATAGTTTCCCAGTGTGCACCACTTGGAGGTGAGGTTGACTTGTGTGTTCACTTTATCGGCAGGCTACTCATTTCGCTTTTTGCCCATGAGAAGAGCTAGCCGACCTCGACATCGCTGGGTTTCGATTCCGAGCGCAAACACACCATTGTGTTGGTAGCAAACACGTTCGGGTTTAACAAGCCATCTAGGCGCTGGACATGACATAACCCAAATAATGAAGTGCAAAGCCAAATTGATTATATACTGGTCCAGAGGAGGTTGACATCTAGCATCAACACCGACAAAATGAGTTTTCCCGGAGCGGATATAGGAAGCGACCACGATCTTGTTATGGTGACTATGAGTCTGCGATTGAAGAGAGACGCAAAGAGAGAAGTGACTTAGAGTTTGACCTGGACAAACTGAAAGACCCAACAAATATCGAAGTGTTCAAATCGAGTGTAGAAGGCAGGTTTGCTCCACTGCTGGCTCTCGGAGAGGGACTGGATACCGGTACAGTAAGAGTCTCTCAACTTAGCACTCATAGATACGGCAACAAAGATCCTGGGGTGCCACCAAACAAAGAAAGAAGCCATGGGTGACCAACGAAAGTCTAGACAGAAGGTCACGAAAATCAGCTTTAATGCCTACATTGGTTCTGTCAATATTTCTCTATGCTTGTGAGACATGGACAGTTACAGCTGACCTTCAACGAAGGATACAGAGCTTGGAGATACATGTTTCCGAAGACTTTTAAACGTCACGTACAAAGATCGAGTTACAAATGAGGAAATACGAGATAGAATTACAACATCAATAGGCCTTTTTGAAGATCTCTTGGCAACTGTCAGAAGAAAGAAACTCGCTTGGTACGGTCACATATCGAGATTAAATGGTCTTGCAAATACGATCCTGCACGGAAAGGTACATGCCAGACGACGAACAGGCCGTCCCAGAAAGAGGTGGGAGGACAACATAAAAGAATGGACCAATCTCCGACCAGAAGAGGCAGACAGCGGCCGCTGACAGAGAAGGGTGGCGTGAGGTCATGAGGATGTCTTCATGTGTGCGACCTCACCGGTTACGGGATGACCTGACAGCGAAACTAGTTTGACGTCGGCTGTTCCTTTACCCCGAGGGAATCAATAACACTTGAGCACTTCCGATGCCAGAGTACCATCATTTCAGGGCATAAATCATGAGAATATCATTGAGTATGGTGACGCAAAATGACTCATTTAGTGAGGAATACTAATATTGTTTATTCAATGTATTTATTGTATGCTTTGATGTCCCATGAAAATGTAACTCAAATAGCTTAACTGCAATGTCTGAGGACTAGCCTACTAGTCTATTGACAGAATGTCACTGGCTGTTTAGCCCTTTACAGTCCAACGTAATTTACAAGATGTTAGTCTTAAATGTCCGAGACAAGAACAGTCATTTCATGGCTAACAAAATAACAAAGTAATTAAAATTAACATTATGATTTTCCAATTTAAAGATTCAGCTTTTTGTTTAGAAATCAAATTTAGCTAAATAACAAGATGTGGTTGATATTCTACATGTGACTTCAGATAAATCGGACTGTAAGTGGTACTATTCTAGTTAATTGTAATTAACAATTTGGACTGTAAAGTGTTAAGAACATAAACAGTGCCCGATCATTCTAGTTTTATAACAAAATCTGATGTTAAAAAGTGAAAGAGAATAATTAAACTAACAAAAACAGCAAAATAAATGTAGAAAAACAACGTCATATCCAAACTATAAAATTTAATGGGAATTTTGTTGGTGACAAATGCACAATTGTTCAATAATATAAAATAATATGAACGACTAACTGTATTAAACAGTAATTAACAACTGCAACAAAGCAAACAACATTTAACTCTACTTTTTACAAATGAACACTCACAACATGTAACAGCCTCTGAAACCAACAAATGATCTATATGTAAATAATTAACAGTAATTAACAACTGCAACAAAGCCAACAACATTTAACTCTACTTCTTACAAATGAACACTCACAACATGCAACAGCCTCTGAAACCAACAAATGATCTATATGTAAATAATTAATAACAGCAGCTACAACACTAAGATACATAAACATAAAATATTATAAAGTTAATATATCCAACAAAAGTAACTGTATATGACTTTAAAATTGGAATTATACATATTCTCGTATATTAATATATAAAAAAAGGAAAGGCAAAGGCCGTCGTCCATTGTAGACGATGATGGCATAATTAATTTTGCTAGCGCTATTTTTAGTAAGGATTAACTGCGATACTTTTTATCCTCACTCTCACCACTTCGCCACGGAATCCCAATTAATATATCTTTTTATCTGATTTATGGGATTCCATGGAGAAGTGGTTAAGCCGTCGGCCTCTTGATCAGGTGGTGTGGGTTCAACTCCAGACTCCGCCGTCTTTTTCACGGGTGCTTGATGCGGAGTCCCCTGCATCTCGTAGTCGCCCCCTAGTCGTCTTGTCCTTGACTTACCACTGAGGTCGGGCGGTTCGATACGAGAGGATAAAAAGTAGCGCATTTAATCCTTACTAAAAATAGCGCTAGCAAATAAATTATGCCATCATCGTCAACGATGGACGGCGACCTTTGCCGATATATTTGATACAGGATACCATTAGAGCACTTGTATTCCAGTTTGTCCTTGAGATGTCAATATCACCATGGATTGTCCTATCCTGATGACACATACCCAGGATTCCATCAAGCAGGACATTGTGCGTTCACTTAGAAATTACCAGAAAAAATTTGACACAAATTTGACAGTCCTGTAATTCACCATTTGAGGGCTTAAATTGTTAAGGAACTCGGGAACGGAAAGCCGGAGTGATCTGAAAATAGTTGGTGTTGACCATGGGAATTCCAGTCAGAATGATCTGAAAATTGTTGGTGTTGACCATGGGAATTCCAGACAGAATGATCTGAAAATTGTTGGTGTTGACCATGGGAATTCCAGACAGAATGATCTGAAAATTGTTGGTGTTGACCATGGGAATTCCAGACAGAATGATCTGAAAATTGTTGGTGTTGACCATGGGAATTCCAGACAGAATGATCTGAAAATTGTTGGTGTTGACCATGGGAATTCCAGACAGAATGATCTGAAAATTGTTGGTGTTGACCATGGGAATTCCAGACAGAATGATCTGAAAATTGTTGGTGTTGACCATGGGAATTCCAGACAGAATGATCTGAAAATTGTTGGTGTTGACCATGGGAATTCCAGACAGAATGATCTGAAAATTGTTGGTGTTGACCATGGGAATTCCAGACAGAATGATCTGAAAATTGTTGGTGTTGACCATGGGAATTCCAGACAGAATGATCTGAAAATTGCATGCTGCTAGAACTTACCATCACTGAGTTTTTAGCAAGACGGACAAACAAATACATGCATGTTTAGTAGAATAAATACATAAATATTATACCAATAAAAATATAATATTGGTAAAATTAAAAAAAATTGTAAAAATAAATATAGTGTTGACTGATCTATTGCATGCTTTATTTTTGGATTTATGAGGTAAATGCCCAAATAGAATTTTATATTGTCATACCATAAGTTATACAGGACTCCATGACATTATTCAGGACATATTATGACACAAACAACATATATTGTTCAACTTAAAATAGTCATACCTCGGCTTTCATGACTCCACAATATGTTATATCACATATTTTAATTTTGCTTGTGTGTCTACTCTAAACGTGCGGAAATTAAAACAAAACAATTCATTAATTCAGTTTGTTTCCCACCATTCCAAAATAGTGAAACATCACAAATTTTGAAAACAGTCCAAATATAGGACTTTTTTTCAATCACATTACAAAAACTAAATCTTTAATTTGGCATGTCCTCAGTGCTGCATTGTAATATCATTAGATCCAATCAAATCAATATCTAAGATTATGGAACCTTATATAATTCACAGGTTAATTGGAGTTTATTACCCTTTGCTAAATAAGGAAAATAAATATAGTAAGTAAAAAAATTTGCATTGGAACATCGGTGTCACCTAATCATATATTTGTTTGTTTGTAAGATACGTTAAATGAATATTTTATTTTTCTCCATCGTTTGTTTCATTTTTGTATTCTACTTATTCTTGTCTGGTATGGTAGATATTATTTCTAGAGCTTTCTTTTAAACCCAGAAAGCTAATCCTGGTTCTACACGTTTTTGGTATGTGTGAGTTGTGGCGCAGTATTCTTTTCATCACAGGTCCCATTCATAAAAAATAAAAATATGCACTAAAAGCCAAAATAAAAATCTAAATACAAGTGTCCTCTTAACATCAAACAAATCAGATGCGGGGTGTTCAAACCTGGATGTGTTTTCCTGTTGAATATTTAAATGTATGTATGTATATATGTATGTTCCAACTTTGATACCCAGCATTGCTAAGATAATTATGAAAGAAGGTAAGTGTTTAAACACTATCCCTCCCTCCTGCCCTGTAAGCCGTGAATCCTATTCCTCTTCAATTGAGCCCCTCCCTCGAACCAGTCATTTCTTGTATTCAATCTGCCCATTTCTCCTCCTCAACCATTCACACCCCCGACCCCCTCCGGGATTGTTACGAATAATTATGAAAATTGCTAATCTAAACCCCCCCCCCCTCCTCCCTCCCATTCTCATTGTACTTCCTGTCCACCTTTCAACAAACCCTTCCCTTTCTGACCCGCCTATTTCTTCTCCCTTCGATCCTCCCTCCTGCTCTTCAACTTGCCCACCTCTTCCATTCCCCATGAAACTTCCCACATCCCAGCCTACAAAAATGTAAATCTTTTTATCCTAAACTCATCACCTCCCCCTTACTGTACACATGTGATGTACTTTCAATAAAACGCCTGCAATATTTTAATTTTGTTTTGAAGAAACAATCAAAAACAACATTTTAAGGTTCACAAACTGTGAATTAGCTTTCAAGTACATGTACATTATTAATCCAGATAAACAAATTGGGTTATGTTGTCACTGTTCATATTTGTGTAAGCTGCTTTTGTAAATGGTTTGAACAAATATGTAAAATATAATTTCTTTTATCTTTTTGAAACCTAAATAGTCAGATAGGTATGTTTCCTGATGAAGTCGGATGTGTCGGCCTGAAAGATGCTAATGTTGCAGTCAAGCTGTAAACCACGACACAATGCATTCCGTTCTCTGCTACTTGCAAAGCCCTTTTCAGGGCTTGGTAGCAGATTTGTGGAACAATTTAGAACTGTATAAGGAATGAACAACATATCAAACGATGAAAGGACAGATTTTCAGCTTTATATATTTATATATATAGACATTTGTATACTTAGATTAGATTATTTCAATTTTAATGAGTAGATTAAACAATTATTTATGTTAATGTCATTTTGATGTTTCATAAATAAAGATTAAAATTGCAAACCTGAATAGAAACTTAGCAAATCATGTTAGCTAACTTTTCTAAACATAAAAATTGAAGACTTTATTCTGCATTGACAGATGACAGCATCAATCTGTCATACGACTTTATCGCATTGCTGGGGTAGTCGAGGGGTTTTTAGGCCGAGGACTACAGGTCACTTCGCCCCTGCTGTCGCCATATCATGTGCTGGATATGTTTGTTTATTTAACCCCCAAAAGAAAAACAACATATGCCATACCTGGGATTCGAACCCATGCCCTCCTTGTCGGCAGGCAGGCATCAAAACCATTCGACCACGCGCTCCTCAGATTTGATTCCAACATGGTAAAGACACAGAAATCGTAACTGCTTAAAACCATCTACTCCTCAATAAGATCTAGTCTCATTAAAATCTAATTTCATATGACTGTATTTGGTTGTTTCTTTGTTGTTTATGTCATTTTAAAACCCTTTTCTCTGATGAAGACCTTTACTGTGGTAATGTAGCCACTTGAAACCAACATTCATGAATTGTCATACATGTTTACAATATACTGAAGTAACTGTATCTCAAAGGACATTCAAGAACAAAAGTAATGAAATACTTTGAGGAAATAGCAGGAAAGACTTGCCTCTTGAACAACTTTAATGGAAAATGGAATGTTGAGAAGTGAAATTTATCTTGAGCGAGTATGGAACAAGTGTACTTGTCAATCAATAATGTCTAGCCTATTAAGGTCATTTGGATGCCCTGTTGGAAAAATCCACACACAAAGTCCTCCATAGTACTCTAACCAGTCTTGTGAACGATTGTAGAATAATAATATCCTGTCCATCCTTTGATGTTATCAGGTCAGGACTTTATATGAGGTATGTTCAAATGAAACCAGTCCTAACTGGAATAAGTGAACATACGTACGATGCGCATGACTCACGTCCTTCTTTAAACACCATTGCCCAGTTTTTCACTGTTGTCTTCGACACAATTTTGTTACCATACAGTGCCTGTATTCTGTGATGAATATCAACTGATTGACATCCTTCAGCTGTTATAAACCGAATCACCGCACACTCATCAACTCTGGGCGGCTTCCGTATCACACCCGCCATGTTTTCATCGGTCTGCTGAGGAAACTATGAGTCGGAGGCGAACAAAAGTTTACAAACTTGACGGTTGGTATATGCTGTTCACAGCAGAAGTGACGTCATCATGTGCATCGTACGTATGTTCACTTGTGGCAGTTTGGTCCGGTTTCATTTGAACACGCCTCGTACTATAATAATAAAAATAACAATAATAACGGGTAGTGTTGCTCCGATTCTCCCCAGCTCGTCTAGCTTCTCAATCCCTGGGATTCTAACATGACCAGGTCTCCACTTGAGTACCCCTTGCACTTTATAAGAGGTGGACAGTTGGTTAATTAATTGGTACATGTTATTGACATTGGGAGAAATTTTGTTTCTCAAAGCTTCAAGTGCTGACTTTGAGTTTGAGAATATAATAAATTCCTCGGGTGGTATGATAAGAAATCAGCCTGGCATCCAGAAGGTTGTAGGATCAATCTCAAGTCTGGAAGGAGAGACAAAAAAACTGGGGGATGAGACTTGAAAGTCATAACCCAAATAAATGTTAAGTTTGTCCATATCAGACATTACTGTCAGGGATGAAGAGCCAGAGACTTCGCTGTCCGAGACTATTACTTGTTTATGAGATGGCCAGTTCCCCCTCTACCTAATTTTCCTTCCCTAACAATAAGAATAGTACCCATTTGCACCTGAGTTGACTGGAACAAGCCACTAGCGGCAGTTGAACCCTGTACCTCCACAGTGAAAAAAAAGTGCTCTACCACTAAACTAATCCGAGATGTATTGTACGGTATATAGAACACTAAAAGTCATGCATTACTTTACCCAGTTTCCGTAACTCTTATTGTGAACCAACTCAATGTGCCTGACGGCTGATGCCAAATCTATCTTTAAATGGTTTCGTTTGCACAATTTGCAGTGTTCTAATTAACTAGCAGTAATTTGTGAACCAGCATCACAATATAATATTACTGACAGAAGAGAGGCGTAATTATATTAACAAAGAGTTAACTTAATGTATTTATACTGGTTTAGAAGACTCTACAGAATCTGTATACAACCAGTTTTCTTGGAGGGTGGTCCAACCAATGTGTGAGTCTATCTTAATAGGCTAGAGCTAAGAAGACCCACTGTCAGTTAGGCGCCATCTATAGCTGCTCTTGGGGCCAAAGGTCAGGATCCCGTAGGCCGCTCTATCAGTAACTAACCAACCAACCAACCCCAATAATAATAATAATGTTCGCGTAGCCATCAAAGGCCTGTTGCGTTGAGTGACCACTACCATGTCCAACTGCTGAGACTAAATGTCCATGTTTATCGTGTCGATCAAAATCCCTATAGACTCCCCAAGTGGAGCGGTGTACTCCGCAGCCTTGGGATGAAGGCAGCGAGGAGTGTGTTAGACCAATGTTTGTGTCAAGCTTTCCGTGTCAATATCCCTGTTTCCACAAGTCTCGCCTCCGAGACTTCTGATTGTGTCCACCTTTTGGTCAGCATGACCCTTGCTGTGCTGAGAATACGTGGTTGGAAGAGATATCGTGTAACCTCTAGTGTACAGAGAGGCGGGCAGAAGGAAGTCGGCTTCAATCCGAGCAGAAATGCCCTTGAGTAGTTATAATCTGGACTGAAATTTGGTGTGCAGTTAAGCGGAACGTTGAACTCCGCCATGGTTGAACACTGGACTAGTTTCCCACAGCTTGAGCCTGGCATGAAATGCATTGAAATGTAGCATAACAAACGTTATAACCAATCAAAAGCACATCAAATCCACAGTATAAAGTTACTGATATCACCTGGTGAAGGAGTTGTGAAATATAACCTGGACAGGAACCACCAAACATCTGAAAGTTGAGAGAGCAGCCACTAAGGCACTGCCATCTCACCATAGCTGCTCTAACAAACCACCTAGGGAAAAGTACAAATAACTATGGTAGATTTTTAACTTGAATTTTGTCTGGTCGGCGGCGGTTAAGCCAACTCTATTCTTCTTCATACGCTGTCAAACGTCAACCTGTATTTTTTCGAAAAAAGCAGCGGTCATCCTGAGGCTGTCGACACTGCCATAGAGCTTGTCTAGTGTTGCCACTGATGATTGCAACATGTGTTTTCTCTGGTCCTCGTATGTCGGGCAGTTATGCAGCAGATGTTCAGAGTTCATTTTCCCTGTACCACAAGTGCATTCGTCAGTGCCACCTATCTTCAGTTTATTGAATAGATGGTACCTCAGTCTGTTGTGGCTTGTGCGGAGTCTGAAGACCACGACCTGCTCTCTTCTGTTCAACTGGTAATAGGCATCCTTTTTTGTGTAGCCAGTATGTTCTGTTTCCCATTTAACCATGTATCTGGCCCTAATATACCTTTTGGACTCTTCGTAGGTCACACTAGAATCTGGTTGTGGTAGTCTTGCACCTTCTTTTGCCAGTCTGTCTGCCTCCTCGTTGCCTTGGATGTTACAGTGGGATGGAACCCACTATACCCCTACTCTTTTTAGTGCGGACTGCTGGTATAGTTGACAAAGTACTGCTCTTAAATCATTAAGTTCAGTATTTTTCTGGCTTTTTAGTGCTGTGACTACGGCCAGGGCATCTGTAAACAGAACTATTTGGCTTTCATTTCTTTCGCCTGTCAGCATTGCTTCTACTACAGCCCTCAGTGCCTCTGCCTCCGCTCTGAAATTGCTTGAGAATTTTCCAGTTGCCACTGACAGTGTTATTTTTCTACCATTTGGTAGGCTCAGGAATACCCATGCCCCTCCGTTCTGTGTTGTGTTTGTTACAGAACCGTCGGTGTATGCATTGGTCCAGTCCATGCTTGGGTAGTTTTTCGTTATGTACCTCAGGGTTATGTCTCTTCTTTCTTTTTCAGTCTGGCTGTTCTTGTTTCCAATACCTGGTATATTTTCTACCACCTCCGGAATGATATGCTGCTTTCAGGTAGGTTTGCGTACAGTAGGGATGGGCTTTGGTGTTGTTATGGTGTTCATAGGGTCTTTGCTTTGGCTATTTCTGCAAAGTTTCTCCGCTTTAGTTTCCCATTTCCAAATCTATTTAGTCTCTGATGCATTGGATGGTCTGTCAGTCTTCTGAGTTTCTCTGCTTGCTGCTGGGCTCTGCAGTCTCTTCTGTCGGTCATGGATTGCAGTTTTGTAATCTTTTCGAGTTCTACAATTGGCGTTAACTTCATGCCTCCTGTTATAACTCTCATGGCTTGGTTTTGAAGTTTGCTAATTTTATCAAAGTTCGCCTTTGCTGCTGTTGTCCATGCCGCAATGCCATACTCGAGAACTGGTCTCACTCTTCCAGTGTACATTTTCTTTAGTATACTTTCGTCTGCTCCCCAGCTTGTGCCAGCAAGTTTCTTCATGATTGCCATTCTTTGTCTGGCTCTCATTCGGGTTCTCTCGATCTGACTTTTCCATGTCATGCGCCGATCAAATGTGACTTCCAGGTAGTTTGGGTTGTCGTTTGGCCGCAAATATTTGCCGTTAAGACTTATTTTGGTGTTTATTTTGGTGTTTATTTGAAAGCGAGAATATCGTACATGTTGTTTTTTTCCTCATTTATTTTGACCAGCCATGAGTTCGCCCACTCCTCCAACGATGTTAGGGCCTGCTGCATCCGATTGCTTGCTATGGTGAGATTTTTTTCAGAGGTCCATATAGCTAGATCGTCTGCAAACATGGAGCTGTGGACTCTTCGTGGTATATTCTCTGTGATGTTGTTTATATACACCAGCAACTCTATTCTTCTTCTTCTTCGTTCGCAGTCAGACATCAACCATTATTTTTTCGAAAAAAGCAGCGGTCATCCTGAGGCTGTCGACACTGCCATAGAGCTTGTCTAGTGTTGCCACTGGTGATGGCAACATCTGCTCTCTCTGATCCTCGTATGTCGGGCAGTTTTGCAGCAAATGCTCAGCGGTCATTTTCCCGGTACCACACAGGCATTCGTCAGTGCCACCTATCTTCAATTTGTTGAATAGGTGGTACCTCAGTCTATTGTGGCCAGTGCGAAGTCTGAAGACCATGACCTGCTCTCTTCTGTTCAACGGGTAATAGGCATCCTTTTTTGTGTAGCCAGTATGTTCTGTTTCCCATTTGGTCATGTATCTAGCGCAACTCTATTCAATTTCCAACTGTCAAGGAATTTTTAACGTGCTCGACACTGAACATGGGAGTCCGATTTCACAACCCAGAGGTTAGGGGAATTTTTACCAGAAGATCCACATAAAAAAAATCCCAGTCATCACTGTGATTAACCCCAAGACCACCGAGTCCCGTACTTTCTTGTCGAGCTCATGGCAAGCTGCCTATTCTTGCTAGGAACACCTAAAATAATGGATGCATCGTGGCATATTTACATGCACATAGTGTAAAAAGCATCTATAGGTATCGCCAGATACCATGCTATGATGAAAACAGAAATGAAACACAGACAACCAAAAAGCCTTCATAAAGGATAATAAACAAAAAAAATATGAGCGAGCAGCCCATAGAGGAAGGATGGATACATAAAACAGAGATATGAACACGTAAGGGAATTTAAAAAATGTACTTGGCTGGACAACACAGAAAATATCGCTATGGGTCTCCTCGTCGGTGATAACAAGTGGAGTCAACGACCAAGTGGAAGTGACAACAGCCAGGACGGCATAATAATAATTGTTGCACATCGCAAGCAAAAATGGTGACAGTATCAGATTGTTGCTGCGAAATGTGTTCTCTGATGGCTATAAAGACCAATCCTGGAACGGTACACCCTGCCACATTCAGGGCACATGCAGGGAGCCAGCTGTGAAATTGTTGTGAGTATTGTTTTTTGGGGGCAGTACACTTTCGCAGAGCCTCTGGGATGGCTGTAAGCTCTACAATCTGAGCGCATCGGTGATACTAGCTCACTAGGAGGTCTGGTCTTGTGCAAGCATCTCCCACGAGGTGACATTATTACTGAAGCAGTTTCAGAGACACTTTCAAGGAGTCTCTGTAGCGTTTCTTCTGGTGAGCGCCTGTTTGTTTTGAGCTCACCGTTTAACAGCTGCTAAGGGATGCGCTCATCTGATATACGAACAACATGTCCTGTCAATGGTGGCCGAGTCAATTTCAGAAATGTATGAATGCTTAATATGTTATTATTGCTAAGAATTTCAGAGTCAGAAACTTTGTCCTGTCACATGATCCTGAGCAAACCTGAACAGACAGCTCAAGTGAAATCTATTGAGCTGTCTGACATGTCTGCTATACACTGTCCATGTCTTATAGGCATGCAGCAGAGTGGAAAAAGACTACAGCACGATACACTGATTTTGGTGACGACACTGATGCCTTGTCGGTTCCAAACATAAGAAAGAGGGCATAAGAAGTAGGATCATGTCAGAAAAGCCGATAGCGACCAAACTGGAAAAGACCAAATAGAGAGAAGGGTACAAATACTGCTCCAAACTGGCATTGGGGCACACTTTACAATAACATTGGTCAAATTAAAATGATGTTCAACCAATCAACCAAAACCTCTGAGCTCCCTGTAGAAAATGTCTTTTACAAATATTTGCCATATATGTCTATCTTGTGTCAAATGCTCAAGCTCTGATATGACCTCCTTCTTTCGTGTTTGTCACAAGTTTCCTTCTCTATGTGTGCCTTGGTCCACTCCTATATCTTTTGCTCTGTGGATTTCAGAACAGGGACTGTCTGGTAATACAAGTGGGCTTTCTTAAAGTGCCCAACCCAACACCAGCTCCTAAAGCACAACTGGACCCTGTCTGCTTCTCTGCTTTACATCCACATTAGAAACATTATCATTTCAAACATAAAGTGAACAAACATTATAAATAGGTATGGTCAGATACCACACTGAGACGAAAGCACAGATGAAACCTACGTTACAATCAATAGGCCCTCATCAGTGACAGATTTAGAATCCTGAATCTGACTCGAGAGGAGCAATCTGACATTTTTTAAATCAGATACTTACTTTCTGTGTCCAAGCCCCATGTCATACAGCATGCATCCAGTATTCAGCAATGTGGGATTGCCTTGTCATTTGCCTCCAGCATGTCACACCTATTGTATGTTTCCTGGAGGTTGGGGCAGGTCATCAGGTGGTCTGGGTACTGTATTGCGCCACAGTCACATGTGTCATCATCTGTGTATCCCGATTGTTTCATATTACTCTTGCACCATGAGACACCGATTCTGAGTCTGTTCAGCAACTTCCATGTTGAGTATAGTAGATGATGTGCTAGGGCAGCTTCCTCCCGATGTTCCATCTCTGAGGTCAACACCATTTTGTGCCATCTCACGATACCGTGGCATTCAGGGCTTGTCTGAATCGGCTTTGTTGCTTTTAGGAAGCTATGTCTGGATTTGAGTCTTGTGCTCTGCACCTTATGTCCAAACATTTGATGTCTTCGGTCGCGCTCCTATTCTTCTTGTTCGATTTCTGCTGCGCGCTTCTTCGGATCTTGGGTGGTGCTATACCAATTATGGGGTATATTTTATCAATGGGGTGGGTTTTAGGCACCCTGATACTATCTGACCTGGCCAATTTATTGCTGTGTCAACTAGTTTTACATGGGCAGAGTTTTTCCAGACAGGTGCAGCGTATTCAGCCACAGAGAAACACAGGACAAGTGCCAATGTCCGAAGGACTGATGGCTGTGCCACCCCCATGTTGTGCCAGTCAGTTTTCGAATGATATTATTTCTTGCGCGTATCTTACGCTTTGTTTCCTGGCAGCGCGTCATGAAGGACAATGTGAGGTCTAATTTCACGTCTAGATATTTGGGAGCTGTGCAGTGTTCAAGCTCCTGTCCTTGCCACATAATCTAAAGTTTTCTTTTGGCCTCTCTGTTTCTGAGGTGGTAGGTACATACCTAGATTTTACTGGGATTTGGTTTAAGATGATAATATCGTGGTAATATTCTGTAAGGGCATTGAGAGAACTTGACAGTTTGTTTTTAACCTCCACAATGAAAGTTACCCATTGAAATGAAAGCACCTCGTGTCTTATGTATACGTAATGTAAGTGTATCTATGTAACTACCAAGGCATATGAAGGACTCCACATCCTCTAAAGGTGAGTCTCCATATATTCTAATTATGTTGTCAAACAATATTCAGTGCAGCAAACTGAAATATCAGCTATGGGACTTTCTGAAAAAGCAAGCTGAGCAGATGTATCTACACACTTATACTTATGATGATAACTTATACTTAAAAATATTCTTCCAAACTGTAAATCTAGATACTTTGTTTTTCTCTTCAGAATGGGCATGTATGAACACAGGTTTGGTACAATTTGATCTTCAAAATACAGTCTAAATACTTTGTTCTTAACTTCACAAAGGTCATGCATGAACAGTCTAGATACTTTGTTCTTCCCTTCACAAAGGTCATGCATGAACAGTCTAGATACTTTGTTCTTCCCTTCACAAAGGTCATACATGAACACAGTCTAAATATACTTTGCTCTTTAAAACACAGTCTAGATACTTTATTTTTTAATTCACAAAGGTTGTGCATGGACAGCCAGGATTTTTGGGATTACGTGATAATTTCCCATTTGTTTCTACATAAGCTTTGTAATTTTGTAAACATCAGTTATGTTCAGTAGAATGTGATACTGTAAAAATTACAACACATATTAAGGGGAAACTTTACAAACACGTTGCCATATACATGTTCTGCAACTAAAAACGATACCCCTTTCTTCAATTAAATGCTTTATCCTTATATCCAATGTAAAGTTCTAACCTTATCATCAATGAAGAGCTACTGTTACATTTACTTATGAATATATATCAGAATTTTGGATTTGTTGGTAAAAATATTTTCTGTTTACCTTTGCTGATAACAAAAACTATGTCAATATAACCTCTTTTACACAAACCAATATATCCAAATAGAAAATATATGTATTCAATTTTATTCTGCATTTAATTCTGAACAGTTTGGCATTAAATATGCAACATTTCAATGAAATATTACAGAAGATGTATAGATCTCAATTGTGTGGGAATTTTGCATTGGAAAAATCAATGTTCCCAAATATTCCAGAATGAATGAGTTTTTAAAATCTATACTTTTGTGAACTTTTGAAACTAAATAATGCTTGTCCACTGGCCATGAGTCTTGTCTTCCACTGCCAAGTTGCTGTTTAGTTAAGTGATTCAAAGTACTTCTTCAAGATCTGTGGAACTTCTGTGACGTTGGTGTAATCCACAGCTATGAAGCTGGTTCCATTGTCAGCTCCCCTGATCATTCCAGAGAGAACTGTCAAATATGAACAAAGTTGTCTCATGGAATATGAATTGGATATTAACATTAAGAAAATTAGAAGAAAAAGCAACTGTAACGTATAGAAGCAAATGATAACACTAGAACAGTTCAAAAGTTTCTCCTATCTTGAACATAGAATAACAGAGGGTAGAGGATAAGAAACAGATATCATGAAAAGAACAGGAATGGTCAAAGCTGCTAATAACATCACATGACAGATATTGTCAACCAAACAAATAACTACATTAAAAATGAGATTACTCAAGCGTTTTGTATACTCATAATTATGTGATTACCTATACAGTGTTTCGTCTCCCTAACCGCAATAAAACCACTTGGATGCACCCAAGGTTAAAGCACTGGCATCTGATTGATTATTTCATTGTTTGCAAATGGGATCGCCAGGATGTACGTGTGACAAAGGCTATGTGTGGAGCAGAATGCTGGACGAACCACAGACTGGTGATTTCTAAAATGAACATTCGTATCCGAGCTCCTAGGCACCCACAAAACACTATAACCTCAAAATGTCTCAACATGTCTGGTCTTAGAGATAACTGCGCACGACGATCATTTGCTCTGACAGATCAGCTAAATAAAATGGATAATGCTACGACTGACATAAAATCCAGTTGGGCCACTTTTATCAAAACGGTTCGCTCTGCTGCCGTTGATGCTCTCAGTACCTCTAAACGCAACCATCAAGATTGGTTTGATGAGAACTGAATTGATCAAGCCCCTGCTAGACGAGAAGCACTGGACCCACCGTGCATACACTAACGATCCTCGATCTGTGGTGAAAAAGAATGACCTCACAGGAGCTCGAGTGACTGTATAGCGACAGCTCCGTGTTATGCAAGATACATGGCTCAGAAGCCTGATCAGATTCAGACTTTTGCTTACAGGCATGATATGAGGAATTTTTACAGTGCTCTGCAGGCTGTCTACTGTCTGTACAGATTAGATTTGGTCCTGTTACTAGGTGAATATGGCAATTCTGTAATCAGTGAGAAAGATAGCTCCTGTTAAGATTAAGATGGGCTGAACATTTTGCTAAGGTCCTTAATAGACCCTCTACTGTAATGAAAAGGCAATTTATCATCTACCACAAATAGAAATGGATGATCCTCAGACCGAGCAGAAAACCAGGGCTGTGATTTACCTCCTCACAAATGACAACAAAGCTCTGGAAGCTGACGCCATCCCAGCAAAGATCTATAAAGCTGGCGGCCAAAATATGGTTGAGAAGCTTGCTCAGTTGTTTTGCAAAATGTGGAAGAAAAAGGGCGTCCCACAAGAATTCAAAATCGCTTCCACTGTTCATTTACATAAGCGTAAACAAATAGTGAACAATTATGTGAAATCCACAGAGGGATGTCTCTGCTGTGCATAGGAGGAAAATTGCTTGCAAAAATTCTTCTTCACAGACTAAATCTTCACCTGTAGCAGGGGTTACTACCCGAGACTCAATATGGCTTTTGGAAGAACCGTGGGACCATCGATATGATCTTTGCTGCAAAGCAGCTCTATGGCAGTGTCGACAGCCTCAGGATGGCTGCTGCTTTTTTCGAAAAAATAAAGGTTGACGTCTGACAGCGTACGAAGAAGAAGATCCAAGAGAAGTGTCAAGAACAGAATGTCTCTCTCTCTATACAACGTTTGTGGACCTCACTAAGGCATTTGTAACTGTAAATCGAAACAGTCTGTGGAGAGTTATGGCCAAGTTTGGGTAACTTACAACATTTATTGCAATGGTGCAACAATTTCATGATGGCATGCATGCTCAAGTTATTGAGCGGGAAAACTTCTGCCCCATTTAGTGTTACTAATGGTGTGAAGATGAGATGTGTACTGGCCCCAGCTCTTTTCAGTATGTGTTCTGCCATGCTGTGGAAGGTCTACAGAAATGTATGGACCGGATTGCCACAGCTTGTGAAAACTTCGACCTCGCCATCTCTATCACAAAAACAGAGGTCCTAAATCAACCGGCTGAAGATATTGCCTATTCAGAGCCTTCAATCAAGGCACACAGCTACTGTTTACAAAATGTTAACAAATTCACGTACCTTGGCAGTACTTTATCCTAAGTTATTCGCATAGATGATGAGGTGAATATAAGAATAGCGAGGGCAAGTGCAGCATGTGGTAGACTTCATACTAAGGTGTAGGATAGGAGAGGGATCAGGACTTAAACAAAAATGAAGGTCTATGCTGCAATTGTCCTACCTACCTTCTTATATGCATGTAAGACCTGGACCGTCTATAGTGGCCATGCCAGAAAATTAAATCACTTCCACATGCACTGCCTGCGGAAACGGCTGAGAATTAGATGGCAGGATTAGATATAGACGTATTAGCGCAATCGGGCATGTCCAGTATTCACAGCATATGTGCAGCACAGCTGAGGTGAGCTGGCCATGTAGTACGCATGTCGGATCAACGTCTATCAAAAGATCTGCTCTATGGTGAACTCCAAAATGACAAGAGAGCAAGCGGTGGGCAGCAGAAAAGGTACAAAGACAACCCTAGTGGAAGGAGTTTTATTTCCCTGTACAAAGTGCAACAGACAGTTCAAGGCTCAGATTGGCTTATTTAGCCATCTTCAAACTCATGTGAACAGTTTACAGTGAATACTGACAAAGTGGTCCTCATCGATTACGATTGTCGAACAACATACTCATTATTACTGAACGATGTGGACACATTGACAAACAAATAATTGGAGAAGTACATCAAATCCTTTGAAATGTGGTTATGCAGAAATATGGGATGATTATGGCAGTAAGATATAGAAGACAAATAAGGTTAAAAAAAAAGAATTAATTAATCTTTTCCGTTCCTACCATGTGAGATTACGATTATTTGGCTCCGTTTCACTGGTGACGTACGCCGCCAGCTCTAAGGTAATCGCTTTATCGTATATAAACTACCAAATTAATGTCATAGAAACGGCTGAATGTACTGCTCTTTCGATTGTAGAGAGTTCCAACTTCCGTCGTGTATGGTTAGACGAAAACAATGGTGATTTTTTAATTTGTTTTAGATTTCGGAAAGCATTTCTTCTATTTTTCGCTTGGATTTGAGGATTGACCCATTACTGAGAATAATGGACTTTCTGCAACAGATTTTTCTGAGATAGATCTATTCAGTTTGTTTATATAGATACAATAATTACGTTTATAGTCGAAATGACAGACATAGCCATTACGGTAAACTTTGATAGCAGTATTAGTACGTTTTTGGCAAATATTTTTTTTTTAACCAAGGGTGAGTCTATATGTTTGTGCTATTTTTCACTAATATCACCTTCATCTTCTTGTATCTCAGAAACTAACATATATACAATAACAACAATAACACCAACAAGTTCTTTATTTATATATGTCTCTTAGCAAAAAATTAAAAACAAAAATTTGAGGTTTTCAAAATTAACAACCATGTGATTGCATGATATGCAGAAAAATGATGCAGTTGCAGGAAATAGATGTAGTTTTGTAGTCTGGAAATCAGAAGGCTCATTAAATCAGAGTCAGACAGTTACAATACCTTGCTTGTATACCATGCTTTGCTTATTCCTTAGTACTGCCACTTAAGCCTGCCCTGCACAATCATTTTTGTTTTTCCATTTTGGGGAGAGAGAGCATGCTAATTTGTGGATATTCCTATGTGAAAAGAGTGTCCCACCAATAACTAAATTGATTAAGGTGCTGACGTTTACTAGCTGTTCATCATTCTCATTTAACATTCTTCAGCCTAATCTCCTCATTACTCTTATCCTGTAAGTATTGTCTTTTCCAACCTTTGTACTGCAATCATCATCATTATCTGATTGATCAGTCCTAAGACTGGTTGCAAGGTTGTCTGAGCATGTCTCTCTATTTTATCCTATCCTCTGTTTGATCAGTCCTACGACTGGTTGCAAGGTTGTCTGAGCATGTCTCTCTATTTTATCCTATCCTCTGTTTGATCAGTCCTAAGACTGGTTGCAAGGTTGTCTGAGCATGTCTCTCTATTTTATCCTATCCTCTGTTTGATCAGTCCTAAGACTGGTTGCAAGGTTGTCTGAGCATGTCTCTCTATTTTATCCTATCCTCTGTTTGATCAGTCCTAAGACTGGTTGCAAGGTTGTCTGAGCATGTCTCTCTATTTTATCCTATCCTCTGTTTGATCAGTCCTAAGACTGGTTGCAAGGTTGTCTGAGCATGTCTCTCTATTTTATCCTATCCTCTGTTTGATCAGTCCTAAGACTGGTTGCAAGGTTGTCTGAGCATGTCTCTCTATTTTATCCTATCCTCTGTTTGATCAGTCCTAAGACTGGTTGCAAGGTTGTCTGAGCATGTCTCTCTATTTTATCCTATCCTCTGTTTGATCAGTCCTAAGACTGGTTGCAAGGTTGTCTGAGCATGTCTCTCTATTTTATCCTATCCTCTGTTTGATCAGTCCTACGACTGGTTGCAAGGTTGTCTGAGCATGTCTCTCTATTTTATCCTATCCTCTGTTTGATCAGTCCTACGACTGGTTGCAAGGTTGTCTGAGCATGTCTCTCTATTTTATCCTATCCTCTGTTTGATCAGTCCTAAGACTGGTTATAAGGTTGTGTGTGTATGTCTTCCAATTTGACCCTATCCTCTGTTTGGTCAGTCCTTACACTGGTTATAAGGTTGGCTGAGCATGTCTCTCAATTTGATCCTTTCCTCTGCAGCTCTTTTTATTTCAGCATAGGTTCGTACTTTAATGTCTCTGCATACCTGAGATGTAAATGTGAGTCTTGGTCGTCCCAATTCTCTCTTTCCTTGAATCGTGCTCTCTAGTATCTTCTGTAGAAGACTTTCATGTCTCATATTGTGACCCAGCCAATCTTACCCTATAGTATCTTCTGTAGAAGACTTTCATGTCTCATATTGTGACCCAGCCAATCTTACCCTATAGTATCTTCTGTAGAAGACTTTCATGTCTCATATTGTGACCAAGCCAACTCAACCGATGTTTTTGTATCATATGCAATATTTGTCTCTGTGCATCTACTTTAGTGAGTGCATTGTCATTGGATCTTTTTTATGTTCAACTCACTTTTCCCATTCTAAGGTAGCATCACATTTAAAACGTTTCCAATCTCTTTTCATCCTTCTATGCTAGAGTGAATGTTTCAGCTCCATACATTGCAATTCACCATATATGAAAGCTCTATCCTGATATTCTTTGAGGTTAGAAATTTATGTTTTTCTGTTATCTTTTTTTTGCCAATTCAGTTGTTGTCCTAATTTCTGTCTCATAGTAGGTATCTTCTGTGATGGTTTTCCCCAAATACATGAACTTCTCTATTTGTTCCTGTGAATAGCTGGCACTGCTAACAGGGATGAAGTAGAGACTTTACCATATAAGGCCACGCCTTGTTTATGAGGTAGGCAGTTTCCTTCCTCGTAGCCGATCCTTCCCTAACAGTGAGACAGGTACCTATTTTTAGCTGGGTCAACTAGATCAAGCCACTATCATTAGTTAAAATTCACCAGGCTGCACTAACAAATTGACGTAATTTTCCCTGCAGCTCGATTAATTTTCAGAACGTTATATTTTACTTTGGTTTTCAACTTTAAGAGCATGTAACCTTTTTATTAGTAGGCCTATAGAAGTAATTGTGATGTGTTTAGAGACATAAATGAATAAAAAACTTGTTGGTGTTATTGCTTTTGTTGAGTATGAGTTAGTTTCTGAGATAGAAGAAGGTGAAAATTTATAAAAACAAATTTTTACATCGATATAAACGAACTAAACTGAGCTACTTCACAAAGATCTTCTACAACAACTTACTTTACCATCCCCAATAATGGGCTCACACTGAATGAAAAAAAAAGAATATATTCTTCCAAACTGTGTTTTATCATAGTGGATTTGGCAGTGAAGGAATCTATGATTGAGTACTATCAAATCAGCGCATTTTCTTAATTTTGTACGACTCTGTGTTTTATAAGATAATATTGTCATTGGTCGATGTTGGACAAAAATAGCAGCCTCCGGTTTGCAAATTGGGGTTTTTTTTGTTGGCAAAAACAACAGCCTCGGGTGTGGTAAAGGTTAAACCTTATACCTGTGCAGAGAAAAACGAGTGCTCTATCACTATGCTAATCTACGCTCAGAGAACACAACTATACTCTAAGAGGCAAAAAGAAACAAAATGACACCAGATCTTACGTTTATCTTTCTGAGGTCTGTACAGGCACAGAACCTTCTTATTCATCGCAACAGCTCGACCAATCTCATAGCCAACTCCCAAGGAAGGGACAGTAACCTCTGCAATCATACCTGAAAATACAGAAGAATAAATATTGTTACTCCACTTCGACTGTGATATGGTTCTAAGTTCTTGATTTGGTTCTAAGTGCTGTCAGTTGTAGCTGAGAGTTGAGTTGCAGATGAGCTCACAACTGCAATTAAATATTATTTTATTTACATGCCCTAGAATTTCTATCGGCACTGGCTCCCTTTAACTCAATCACTACCATACGTGGCTGGAAGTGGCTGATAGATTTTTACAAATGGCCAGAAGCCGGTATCACTGGCAAGTTTGGTATACAGAAGTAACAACAACAAAAATCTTTAAAAAAAAAGACTAAGCCCATCAAAATGTGATTCAAATTTTTTAAATACCACAGGAAATGACTTTTCCAAACCACAACAATGATCGCATATTATAAAATTGATATTGTTATATATTTATGTTTTTCTTCATAATGTTATTTTTTACCCACGAGAGGTGGAAGTAGCTAGATAAATGAAAACAAGTATAAATATTAGTTCATGTTCTTGGATGATTTCTACTCTTAATTGGATACCCTAGATGAGAATTATCAAAGCGGTTGGCTGTAAGAAGACATTTGAAAATTATATTTTAATATTTTTGTCCCACTTTTACATGGTGATAATTAAAAGATCCACAAATACCTACTCACTTGACCTGAGACTTGAGTCCCCTAACTCACTTGACATGAGCCCAGTCATCTGACCTAATCCCCTCAACTCACCTGACCTGACCTCAGCCACCTAATCTGGTCTTAACCACCTAATTCACCAGCAAGCTTTTTTCCATTTCCCCACACAGAAATCCAACTTGAAATGATGATGATTTCAGACCATTGAACTAATTTAGGGCAATCTACATGACCCCTCAAAATATTAACAAGAACAGCTTCCAGAAGTGGAAACGGCATTGTGAGAGATAACCAATAGAGCAGTGGAGTAGATCGAAGAAGGCATGGCTGAAAAGACTAGGTATACCCACAAATTTTACACAAAAAAAGTCCAGAAACTGTTGACCAGATCTCACATAGTGCTTGCCTGATTCCTTGACCAATCTAATGCCAGGCCCAATTCTGTAGCGACTTTTCATTTCATCCTGTTTCCACCTCCTATGCTGTGGTGTTGGGCTTCAAGAGGCATGGAATCTTCTTCTTCTTCTTCTTACGCAGTCAGACAGTAACCATTATTTGTTCGAAAAAGGCAGCGGTCATCCTGAGGCTGTCGACACTGCCATAGAGCTTGTCTAGTGATACCACTGGTGATGGCCACATCTGCTCTCTCTGATCCTCGTATGTTGGGCAGTTTTGCAGCAAATGCTCAGCTGTCATTTTCCCGGTACCACCTATCTTCAATTTGTTGAATAGGTGGCCAGTGCGAAGTCTGAAGACCACGACCTGCTCTCTTCTGTTCAACTGGTAATAGGCATCGTTTTTGGTGTAGCCAGTATGTTCTGTTTCCCATTTGGTCATGTATCTAGCTCTAATAAGCCGTTTTGACTCTTTGTATGTCATACTAGTATCTGGTTGTGGTAGTTTTGCACCTTCTTTTGCCAGTCTGTCTGCCTCCTCGTTGCCTTGGATGTTGCAGTGAGATGGAACCCACTGCACCACTACCCTTTTTGGTGCAGACTGCTGGCATAGTTGACAGAGTACTGCTCTTAAATCATTAAGTTCAGTATTTTTCTGGCTTTTTAGTGCTGTGACTACGGCCAGAGCATCTGTAAGCAGGACTATGTGGCTTTCATTCCTTTTACCTGTCACCATTTCTTCCCCTGCCGCCCTCAGTGCCTCTGCCTCCGCTCTGAAATTGCTTGTGTATTTTCCAGTAGCGAATGACAGTGTTATTTTTCTGCCATTTGGTAGGTTCAGAAATGCTCCTGCCCCTCCGTTCTGTGTTGTATTTGTTACGGAACCATCGGTGTATGCATGGGTCCAGTCCATGCTTGGATAGTTTTCCGTTATGTAACTCAGTGTAGTATCTCTTCTTTCTTTTTGAGACTGGCAGTTTTTGTTTCCAATACCTGGTATATTTTCTACCACCTCTGGAAATATATGCTGCCTCCAGGTAGGTTTTCGTACAGTAGGGATGGGCTTTGGTGTTAGTGCGTTCATGAGGTTTTCGTGCATCTTTGCTTTGGCTATTTCTGCAAAGTTTCTTCGCTTTAGTTTCCCATTTCCGAAATTGTTTAGTCTCTGGTGCATTAGATGGTCAGTCAGTCTTCTGAGTTTCTCTGATTGCTGCTGGGCTCTGCAGTCTCTTCTGTCGGCCATGGATTGCAGTTTTGTAATCTTTTCAAGTTCTACAATTGGCGTTGACTTCATGCCTCCTGTTATAACTCTCATGGCTTGGTTTTGGAGTTTGCTAATTTTATCGAAGTTCGCCTTTGCTGCTGTTGTCCATGCCGCAATGCCATACTCGAGAACTGGTCTCACTCTTCCAGTGTACAGTTTCTTTAGTATACGGCATGGAATAAATACACAACCAAAATTATGACAAAGTAAACCCAATCACACATAATAATTTAATAAACTTACAATCACATTGCTTCAACATGGCAATATCATCATCATGAATGCTTTTGTCATCTTTCGCACCTGAAAATAACAATTAAATACCCACATTAAAAAGATAACAAACAGATAAGATATGTTCTTAGTCGACATGTACTTCTATGGGGGCAGATGCCCCTACGCAGATCCCAGCTCTGGTATGAGCTGGATGTAGCTGGATGAAGGATTTCCTGCTTAGCGGGCTAGGCTCGAGCAGCTTAATATTCTACTGTGTTGGGACAGATGCTTACGGAGGGTGGTTAACCGATGTGCGAGTTCATCTTAATAGACTCAAACATTAGAGCAAAGTAGACCCACAGGCTGTTAAGCACTATCTATGCTGCTCTAAACAAACCACCTAACCATGGCCAGTATTATACAATGTCATAGTTAGTCTTACGACATCCTCTCGGTGAGGCAGTGGTGCTTATTCTTGTTATACACAAAGACCCAGACAGACCACTCTGTCTGATAATATATGTATTTTATATGTATAGTATATGATAGTCAGAAAAGGTGTCAGCGTTGACTATGCACATGGGGATATCAAAGAACTCTTAGACGTGTCTAGACACGATTGCATCAAAGATAAACAAAACACCAAGTGAAAAATCAAGAGGGTTTTGACATAAAAGAGGTAGAAAAACACGTGAGCTTGATCTGCCAGTTAGTAGCATAATAAAAAAATGTTGCACCAAGTTAATGTGAAAACATGAACATCCTATAATAAATATAACAGAAGTTATACGGTTTTGAATTGTTGGGCAACAAATTATAATTTTTTTAAATGTTAGACAAGCCATTTCTTTTTTCTGCAGATAATATAAGTACACAGGATAACAAAATGTGCACTTCTATATATGTAGTCTTCTCTTTTGTTAAATTTTACAAAGGTAATAGAATTGAGATGAGTTACTTGTAATATTACAGACGAACTCTTGGACAAAAGATCAGTTCTACATGAAATGCCATTTGTTACGTTTAACAAGGTGTTATTACATATATATTTATACATTGGTGTGTGTGTGTAATGGCAATTGACATAATTGTAGTCGTCAATTAACAATTTAGATATTTTAAAATATATTCTTTGACACTTACACTTCACTATCTCCTACTGTTGTCAGACAGACTATATCATTCCCTTTCTCCAAATTTAAACTTATGCATTTAAAACTGGAGAAATGCATAACAAATAAGGCTCCATTATAAATTGTACGTATGGCAAGTTGTTCCTAATGACTCATGCCCAATTTTTCAACCCTGGATAATGTTGATCTCCTTGTTCTCCAAGCATATCCAATCAAACCCATACATTCTAATCCATTTTGTGCAATGCGTTTCAAACATGTTTTTTTTGTGCTTTTGCATCGGAAAGAGTTTCCTAAATAAACTCATGCATGTTTGTATTGATGTGATAGATCTTTCAGAAATGGGTTTACTGTGAGAAATGTTAATGTGGACTATCCCACATGTTTCATTTACAGTTTTGAAAAGTTCTCTGGTGACAAATACCATGCCGAGGATTTCTTTCGTTTTGTGTGAGCCTGCACGTTTGTGAAATGATTTCTCTTGTCCAAGACTTCATAAAATGTCAGCTATTTGTGGCAGATATTTCCTATCAATCATCTGGTGTAGTATGATTGTTGTGTGTTTCCTAAATTCCTCTAAACTATTAACTACTGTTGTTAATGTATGTCTCATGTGATATCGTGAAGATTGCAATGTCTATTCTGCCTACTGAATTTTTTAGAAGTTTGTGGTGTTTTAGAACAATACTTAATAAAATATCAAGATAAGGAGGAGCCACATTTTCAATCTCTTAAATTGGTTTCTGCAAAGAGTTATGATAATGTACCTTTCTTAAACATCATAAATCTCCTATTGTCTGTTTTTAATATCCTGAGAGGCAATATATTTTTGTTAAAAAGTCACACCCCCCCCCCCCCCCCCCCCCCGCTCTTTCCTTCCCACTCTTTGAGCTTTAACCTTCACTGAACCATTGCCTCTGTATACTCACCAGTGTATTCAATATGTTAACACCAGTTTCGCTATAGAAAAGAGGCGAAATGAAAATGAGACCACTTTCAACCACCCTGATAACAATTCAATGGCTATTTGGCTTTGAACAATTTTTTAATGATTTTTATGTTTTACATGGATATTGAAACACTATCAGTGCTTTGCAGCAATTTTGCATATTGGCTGTTGTCTGGTGCACCAAAAATGGGTAGGTCTAAATGTTTGTGACATAAGAAAAATCATTTGGAAACAAGAAGGTTAATGCTATTGACAAATATGTGTACATTCTCATTGGTGTTTCTTACACTAGCCATTCCTACAAGGACAGTGTTTGTTTTAGAATTGCCATTTGCAAAATGTATTATTTGTATTGTAACTTTAAATCTTCTTTCTCCATGAAACCCCTAAATTTTAACCCATACTTCTTTCTAAGAAATAAAGTTATTATGTCGTATTAATTATCCATCTCATTTATAGGCACCAAGAAGTCAAGAAACAAACCCTGACAAATCTTGGAGATATGAAAATGGTGTATCTAGGCTTTGTCCATCATCTCCCACAAACTCTGTCCTTCCAACATGCACCTATTTACATGTACTCTGTCTTTCTGCTCCATCATCTGCCATTTCTACACCAATCTCCTTTCACAGTTTTCACTGTTCTCATTCTGTTCTTGTCTCCGTTTATTTTATGGTTAGAGCTTACTGAAGGTGGAACTATTTTATCTTTGTGTTCATCTAGCTGATGTGTATTTTCTGTATGTTTGTTATTGATTATCCTCTTGTTTTACATGTATAATATTGGCAGGTGCTGTTTTAACTGTTCTTTCTGCCTCTCTTCAGTTGAAGTTCACTTTCAGTTCATCACACACCAGGAAAATCATCTTTTTGTCTGTACACTCAATTACATATATACAAAATTTAACTCTACATCCCCACAGAGGTAAAAGAGGAGTAACCAAGTGAAAAGAAGTTTCTTTACTGGAATGTGAAGAAGAATTACCTTCATAAGCATCCAGATTTAATTCTGTGATTCTATTATCTCCAACAAACTCAGTGAAAACATGGCCGTACGTCTTCAGCTCCTTAATTATGTCAAAGTAGATGTCCACGTCCTGACGTCCACCTCTCATGCTCCCTCCGAAGTATATGTTCAAACTCATGATTGAAACCTATAAAGAAATAGATGACAACTTGAATTGCTGTAATCCTGAATGTAGTTTAACCTTTTGAACCCATATATAGGTGCGTGTGTGTAAATACCCCATTCTCCAAGCCACCCGTGATTCGATGTGATGGACCATTATTTTAATGTGAATTTCAGACTGTACAGCTAAAATTTTGGCCATAATTTGTGAAGTTTACACAGTACACATGGGGAGGAAAACTAATGTCTGGTCAGACAAAACATACTGATCAGACATGCTAGTCAGGGTCAGGCAAAACACACTGGCCAAGACCCCCACAGCCCTCCCTGGAAACAGGCTATTTTCATGGCAACACCACTAACGAGCTCAGGGATCGACATGATCCATGTAGTAGTGAGAGACACGCAAGTGAAGCCAAGCATAGATCCACTGTTTGGAGGACCCTGATCCACCTTTATCAGTGCGCTCAGGGTGTGAGGAAAGCTACTGCAACCCGCCACGTCCTTTTCAGGGCGCACAAAAGAGTAAACTACTCATTGTGAGCATTTGAAACAACAACACAGTACTCATATTCCTGGAGATAACAAATATAGCAGAATCCACAAGCTTAGCATTTTTCACTATGTTTTTGGTGATTTCCGTGATGGAAAGTAGTTTTGAAAATTTAGGAACTGACCGCTCTAAATACCTAACAATAGAACAAGCCGCTGGAACTATTCTCAAGGATTTGGAAGCTGATTAATTGGCTTTTAGTTGGTGATTACTCTGAAAATGACAAGTGATTGTTTGAATTACAATATATGTGATTCGCATTATGACCAAGCTAGATCTGTTCATGCCCATAATAGGATCAGTGAGGCAATGGTGGTGTATCCTATGTAACGTATCAAGTAAATTTAATACAGGCTGGCGTTCAATAAATATATTTCACAATTTACTGCCATAACACGTAGGAACATTGAATGGACGACCAGGGTTCAAAGGGTTAACTCGTTCACTTTGTAATTGTATGGGCCTGTGATTGCCACATTCTTGCTGATTTTCTGTTACAACCGCCTATTTCTGTTCTGTCCCATAAGCTTTCTTTTGCAACCCTGTCGAATCACTGCAGGCCTGTAATCTTTCTAAGGGATTTGTTGATACAACTTAACTTAACGACTTAATATCTTTATTTATACTGGTTTAGAAGACTCTGCAGAGTCTGTTTACAACCAGTTTCTTGGTTACAAGTAACAGAAGTGCAAGTCCATCCTAATAGACTCCAACAATGGAGCAAAGTAGACCCGGAGACTATTAGGCACTATATATGATGTTTGGTCTCTAATCTTAATTGTTTGTCTTAAATGATTTCCAGCCAATGTAAAATGTTCAATAATTTTCTAAGCAGATAAATAAAGAATACGTCCAAACAAAATCATGAATCTCACAAAGTCACGTATATCGAATTGAATGGACGTGTTGATAAAGCCCATCAATCTCTTAATGATAATGTGACACTACGCAGTCACCCCACATTCACTGTGTAAGATAAGTACTATCATTATCAGTTATCAACATAGATAAAATAAGATGGGTGAAGTGGGTCTTCACTGTGTTACTAAGTGTCACGTTTTAACAATCACAATGACACCGGTCAATATCCTGCTTAAAGAGAGCTCCAAATAAATATCTATATATATATATATATATATATTTATGACAACACATGAACAAATTAGTGAATAATTCGTTTACACAAGGACTAACTGAAGAATAATGTGTATTGACTTACAAGCCCAGTAAAACTTACAACTTTCGGATAGGGACAGCAGACTTCAAGATCTCAAGCAGAAACAGGAAACAGATGGTATCGCTGTGAAAAATATCGATATCAGTTTACATTATTTTGTTAAGTATCCCTGCAAAGCAAAGATCTCCCACCCATAAGCCGACGTCTTTTGTTGTTGCTATTGTTGTATTCAAAAATGTTAGTTCCTTAACTGAACATATAGGACGTAACAAATAGTATTTACTGCTCACTGCTAGCTATTTATTCCTTCAATAAATATTCTATAAGTATGTATCGGTAAATGTAATCGATGAAGGATAATCTGGGCAACTGTGTTACCTTGACAACCATTCTAATTAGTGTATTTGAAATTGCTGTTAAGAAATAAAGAAGATTTGTCTTTTAACAGCTTAGGTACCGGATTCAAACACTCTTTTTAACACTTCAGTTCACCCAGGTGCAAATGGATACCAAACTTACAGTAGATTAATGATCACTTTCTTCTACAATCATCTGTCCAGTGTCCTTAAGAAATTCTGCAATCTATTTTGTCAACCCATCATAGAACTTCTTTTTTCGGCTTTTTCTTTTTGCCGCAAGCTTTTCCTAACCTTCAATCTTTAGTATGTTCGTTGACCAGATTTCTATTGCTGCTAATGCTTCTCACTTCTATGTTTGCTTATTCATTGCATAGGACTCACATCCATGAAACAATGTTAGTTTCACACACCACTGCATGACTCTCTTTCTCAATTTCATTGATAGGGCTCAATTCGTTAGTATGTAATAATTTTCTGAAACAATGCCGTTGCAGGTACCATTATGTTCTTTATTTATTGCAAATACATATTTCGATTCCTGACAACAGTTGAACAATATTTTAATGACCTTATGGGTATGGTTTGACAAAAGATCTAGGTCCGTACTAGTACAGTACAGCAAAGGATTGAAATGCATACAAATTGCTGTTTGCTTTCTTGCACACAGCATACCTGCCGGATTGACTGTCATGATAATGTGGTGATGTAGAATGTTTGGAATGACTCTTATGTCTTTTATCATCTATTCTTAATTCACAAAGTATTTTATTTTATCATATATTCATGTTGAACTTGATAGAAGGTCATTTTTGTATCTGTGAGTCATAGATATAGATCTTTTTGTATCTCGATATTTGAATACTTTATCTTAGGGTATAATAAATTCCAAGTTGCTATGGCACTTAACATTTCAGGCCTAGTGTATTTACTCGCATAATTTTACCGATCGCAAATATTCCCAACTCTCCACTACCCCCCCCCCCCCACCCCCAGTTTTAAGATACACAGAATATAATATTTTCCTGTGTAATATTCTTTTAAAGTTAGTCTACCATCTGGAACAACTGTTGCACATTCTGAATAACAGCACCACCGCAAATAAATACCCAAAATCAAGCAGCGGGCAACACCGTCAGTATGATACAATGCAGCTTCTTGCAACTAGAACATTTTCAAGATCATTTGTGGGCTAGGCAAGATCGTATTCTGTGAACTAAAAAAGAAGATCAGACACAAACTCAAAAAAGATTAAGAGCACAATAGCTTACAGCGTTTCATAAAGGCTGCTGAGACATGAAGTAGTATCACAAAATGCAGAAAGACACTGCAACAAAATAAGAGCCTCATGACAGCCTTGAAGAAGGAAAATTGTACAACATTGACAGACAGGGCAACTCAAGGAAGAATACTCACAGTTCTTATCGGGTCTTTTCGTATCAAAAACAGTGACCAATAAACCACTAAATATAGATTGAGAATCACTTCCCGATAAAGGTAGCAGCAAGATATTGCTGGCGACTCAACATTTAAAGTCAGACTAATCGCCTGGTCTGAATGGAATCATTGCAGAAATGCTCCAAACTGGCGGAAATAAACTTGCCTGCCAACTGACCATACTTTTCAACATCTGACTTCATACAAGAGAAATTGCATACCAGTGGAAGTACTCCAAAACAATCCTGATCCACAAAAAAGATAACAGAGAAATTCTGGCGAACCACAGACCAATCTGCTAACTATCGACTATCTATAAACTATTCACAGAAGTTATTACCCACAGATTAGAAAGACAACTTGACGAAAACAACGCCGCAAGAACAGGCAGGTTTCAGAATGGGCTACTCAACCAATGGCCACCTCCACACAATCAATCAGCTGATGGAAAGAGCGCGAGAAGTCTATATGTCCTTATGCCCTGTGTTTGTAGATTACGAAAAGGACTGTGATAGCGTAGAAATAAATAAGGCAGCTATTAGTGTTTAAAATGAAATAATACTTTTTATATCTGAAAATAACTCAGAATACGCTGACCTAAAATATTAAACGTGGAAGTATACAGTGGAAGATGACTAATTTGAAATGTTTTCATGTACAGAGTATTTTATTGTTGATATTATTTTTAGTTTAATTTTTAGTTTATAATTGATAAGTTGGTATGCTTGTAAAACATTTTTCAGAAATAGTTTCTACAAGGATTAAACTATAATCAGTTAGATTGTATTAAAAAACCCTTTCATCGCGGAAATGAAAAATGTGAAACTGTTCTCGTTGAAAGCTCAGGATAGGAAATGATGCCCATTACCAGTTGAACAAAAGAAATTATAAAAGCTTGTGACAATAATATACAAAATAAGAACAGTTTAGATTAGACATAAACATAAAAAAAACAACGATTAAGATAATTGGGAAAAGTTACCAGAAACCATATATGCAGATCAAAATGAAAGATCAACTATTGAAACACGTACATCGTTTCTCCTATCTAGGTCATATAATAATGGCAGAAGGTAGCTGTGAAAAAGAAGTCAGGAAGAGAATAGTCTGAATAGGTCTGGCTAAGATAGTATTCAATAACACGCGACACATACTGACACCCGAACAGAGATATCATAATATGAAAATGAGAATTCTCAGGCGTTTTGTATTGTTGTTGTTGAATGCCCACAATGAGTAGGATTTCTCTTTTGAGCGCCCTAAAAAGGACGTTAAGTTGCGGGTTGTCGTAGTTTTCCTCACATCCCGAGGGTGCTGATAAGGGTGGAACGGGGTCCTCCAGACAGTTGTGCTATGCTTGTCCTCGTGTCACTAATTACTACGGGGATCACATCGATTCCTCACCTTGTTAGACAGCCTGCCATGAATTCAGCCCGTTTCCATGGAGGGCTGTCGGGAAGACAAGGTGAGGGTCTTGGCCAGTATATTCTGCCTGACCCTGACTATCATGTCTGACCAGTATGTTGTGCTTGACCAGACGTTAGTCTTCCTACCCAGGCGCTATGTATACTTGTCACTACTTTATGGCGCAGAAACACGGACATCGAATAATAAAGTTAGAAAAGAGTATTTAGGCCTTCGAAATGTGGGTCGCATTTATTTGGAAAGAGAAGAACACAAATCTGGAGGTATTTAATACGTTGGAGGTGAATAGAGAATTAATGACCGAAATCAGGGTTAGACACTTAAGATGTTTTGATCATCTAACAACTTAAGTCATACCTGCTTGTTAAAGACCATAAAGGAGGGTCGAGTGAAAGACAGTCGTCCAAGCGGCAGACAACGTTTTAAGTGGGTTGATAATATTAAGAGATATATTGGACAAAGCCTGTCAGATTGCACCATTACGGCAAGAGATAGAATACATTGGTGAACTATTGCAGCCGACCTTCGATAGCACTTGACATGACCTGAATTAGTGTTAAACATTTAAATAATACTCTTTCTGTCTAAAAATAACTCAGAATATGCCCATTGCTTTCACAGTGATAATTGTCTGTGCAAAATATATTATCTGTTAGATTTACGTATTTGAGAAACTCAACGAACTTAATATGTCTCTCCAAGGGAAAAACACGAATATTTGTAAGCTGAACGATAAAGTTCAGGTTTCAATGAAAAAATTAAACAGAATTATAGATCTAACTAACCCCACCCACAGAGCTATAAAGAAGCAAATGTACTCATCAAACGATCCATGAGAACAGAATGGGGAGACCAGCACAACGAATACAAGCCAGAAAAATGACAAGATAGATCAAATTGGCAGATTAGCAAACAAAGATCTTGAGACTCAGAAATGGGACATTGTAGACTCAAGGCCCAACTCTGCAAAATGAGTCTCAGAGACACCACCACATGCGATTGTGGAGCACCCAAGCAAACAACAGAACATATTCTGCATGACTACTCGATCTATGCAGACCAAAAAGAGGCCGTCTGGCCTGGACGAGTGACTATGCTCGAAAAGCTGTGGGGGACCTGTAATGACCTGAAACGCAGTCTCCTTCGTGAACCTCACCGGACCAGAAGCATAGAATCAGTTGATTGTGAACCTCACCGGACCAGAACCATAGAATCAGTTGATTGTGAACCTCACCGGACCAGAAGCATAGAATCAGTTGACTGTGAACCTCACCGGACCAGAAGCATAGAATCAGTTGATTGTGAACCTCACCGGACCAGAAGCACAGAATCAGTTGATTGTGAACCTCATCGGACCAGAAGCACAGCATCAGTTGATTGTGAACCTCATCGGACCAGAAGCACAGCATCAGTTGATTGTGAACCTCACCGGACCAGAAGCACAGCATCAGTTGATTGTGAACCTCACCGGACCAGAAGCACAGCATCAGTTGATTGTGAACCTCACCGGACCAGAAGTACAGCATCAGTTGATCGTGAACCTCACCGGACCAGAAGCACAGCATCAGTTGATTGTGAACCTCACCGCACCAGAAGCACAGCATCAGTTGATTGTGAACCTCACCGGACCAGAAGCACAGCATCAGTTGATTGTGAGCCTCACCGGACCAGAAGCACAGCATCAGTTGATCGTGAACCTCACCGGACCAGAAGCACAGCATCAGTTGATTGTGAACCTCACCGGACCAGAAGCACAGCATCAGTTGATCGATGAAGAAGAAGTTATCCAGATGCCTGAAACCGTTTACCTGTTTTACACGTTGATTTTGTATAAATGTTTTTTTTTCTTGCAATCGTCATAATTTCGTTTTTCTCTATGTAGATTTTCACACTGTAAATTCGTACATACCTAATTAAGATTGTTAATATGTCCATGTCGCTGTTTTTCTGAGGCTGCTATTAGTGCTTGGTCATCAGCAAAAAAGAGTGTCAATGTAAGTGATCACTGATTAGTGTTCCTCACTAATGTTGTCTTTTTTACATATTTATAAGTATATATATATATATATATATATATATATATATATATATATATATATGTGTGTGTGTGTGTGTGCGTGTGTGTGTGTGTGTGTATATATATATATATATAATATTGTTATTTCGTTCTTTTTTTGTGATTTCTTCCATCCGTTTATCCTGGTCTGGACGCCGGCTGAATGGCGCTACGCTTAAACTAGTTATACCTGTGTCGTATCTCACGGGTTAGTTCTGCCGGTTCACCTTCACGAATATGGCGTGTGGGAATTTTAGATGCTACTATGATGAACTGAATACAGCTGGGGAGAGATGCCAGACTCACTCACACGCTGAGTGTTGTCCATACGACCTCTTGTGGTTATCGAAAAGGCACGACAAACTGCGTTATATGTCTTCCCACCTTTCTACCCTGCGGGTTACATGTTTACGGAAAGGCTTCGGTGGTAACCCTGAGGCAAAATCTGCATCCTATGCTATCTCCAGTCGTCTCGATGAATGTCTTGCCACTGGCAAAAGGTAGCTTAGGCTCTGTGAGTGAGGTTGACAAAAGGCGCAGTTTCTTCCTCACTTTCATCCAAATCTCCGCGCAAGTCACCCATTTCAGCGGACACAGCAAGAGATACGACTGTCCACACGGCTGAACAAAGAGAGTGGTCTTCATCACTTGTGATTGACAAACTACATATATAAATATATATATATATATATATATATATATATATATATATATATATATATATATATATATAAATATAAATATATATATATATATATATATATATATATATATATATATATATATATATATATATATATATATATATATATATATAAAGATATATTTATATATATATATATAAACATAAAGAATTCATGACTACCGAGCAGGTCCAACCAAAATTATGTTTCTAATGTGGCCAGGAAGAAACGTTGGGCGGGCACCTGGCACGTGCTCCTGATGAACAATAGGACTCCCGATAAAAGCAATTATGCAAAAACATGGCGTCAAAATGGAGCAAGGTAGACCTAAAGAGACTCTATGCAGAACTATCGCTAGGAAGGATGCAAAGATGAGGTTAGGTAACATGCAAGAACTACAGAGAGGGACGGCGGACCGATTCAATGCTGAATTTTGAGTTCTGCCTAATGCGCCGTTTTGGCGTGGAAAGACTATAGAAATATTAGCAAACAGTTGCCCAATTTGGCACCGAAATTAAACAGTGTTCCAAGGAGTGCTTGCGCCAAAGTCCTCTGTCATTTCAAGGTTGTGCTACGTAACAAGACACAGACAGCCTCACTCTACAATGTCGCGCTGTCAATGTGTAGAAATTAATTTCATGTCGTGGATAATGACTGAAACATAATTCAACACGTAATGTATCACGATTGTATTACGTGTGTTTACTTGATAATGATTTTGTTAAATGCATTTCTGCTTCTCCGATCATTTGCTCATTCTTATTCTCTTCGTTTATTCTAGTGTTATGTCTTTCATTGTCAGAACGGTTATAACAATATCTCTAGGAAGAGACATGCTGTGTGCCACATACACACTGGTATTAAGATATTTCAGTAAGCCAACTTTTTCGTGGTCGGCCTTTCGCCTTGATTCCGTTGAATCTAAATAGCATTGCGACCAAAACGTGTTAGTTGATATCTTTCGATGTAGTCTAATTATCCTGGTGTTGTTCCCACCAGCCTCCTGATGTCATCGTTTCTGATCATGTCTCTTCTTGTTCCACCCAATATTTTTGGCACATATTTTATTTCTGCTCTTATGATATGTCGTTTTTCATTAGCTGTTATTGTCAAGTTTTGGCATTGATAGCATAGTGCCGGGAAGAAAATCATGTTGTATAATGCTCTTTTAGTAGTTATTGTCCCGAGTTTGTAATTAAGTATTGTTCGTTTAGGCAGGGTTTCTGTATCCCTCATTAAACTCTGCTGTCTTTTTCAGCGTCGCAGCACCGCCGTTCCGTTTCTCCTCTAGGGGAGTCGGCGGGGGTCACATTCTTCTCGGATCTGTATGGGGGAGGAAGGTAGGGGGGGGAGGTGAGGTTGTAATCCTGAACTACACGTGCTGCTGTACTGTTATGTTTGCCAGGCCGTAGTAACATTGGTGGTCCCTATCTGGCATTTGGTGTGCATGTGGTGGCTCATTCTGTTGTGGTCAGTTCGAAGACGCAGAATGAAAAGTATATCTCTTCTGGACAGTTGGCAGCATCCGTTAACGAAAGAAAGTGAGCAGTCGGCAACATATCAAAAAATCCACGTTCTACAGGAGCTCAGGAGATAATACCCTAGCAACTCTTAGACACACGTGTGCACAAATAGATCTGTTTTGGTGAGCTGTAAAAGGGACGCAGTAGAATCTACATCGAACACCCCAATGGGTACACAGAAAATCACTCCTTACCAGCAGGAGAAACGTGCCAATTTCAGAGCTGAAGCAAGAGCTGTTCATGCAGCGTCTCAAATTCTTATCACCAAAAACATAAATACAAGAAAAACGGTAATTCTAACAGACTCCATGAGTGTACTCCAACCCATCTCAAGTCCCAAACAAGATAGACTCCCACATGAAATAAAATACAACATAGGATTGCTGTCTCAATAAAAAAAAACCAGATTTAGTCCTACAATTGATTTCGGCTCACTGTGGTATCTCTGGAAACGAGAAAGCAGATGAGTTCACAAACGCCGGAAGTGGCGGGAGTCAGGCTTCCCATCCACAGAGCTATAAAGACGCAAAGACATCAAACGATTTATGAGGACAGAATGGAGAGACCAGCACAAAAAATACAAGCCAGGAAATAACAACACAGACAATCTTGACATAGATGGGCAGAGAAAAATCTTCAGACTCAGAACAGGACATTGCAGACTTAGGGCCTACCTCCATAGAATGTGTCTCAGAGACACTGCCACGTGCGATTATGAAGCACCCAAACAAACACCAGAACATATTCTGCAAGAATGTCCTACATGTACAGACCAAAGATAGGCAGTCTGGCCTGGGGGAGCGACAATGCTTGAAAAGCTGTGGGGGACTGGCAAATTCCTGAGACGCGCAGTCTCCTTATTGAATCTCACCGAATTAAAAGCATAGCATCAGTTGATCGATGAAGAAGAAGAAGAAGAAGAAAAGCATAGCATCAGTTGATCGATGAAGAAGAAGAAGGTAGCATCCGTTATCTGCTTGATGTTTGGTATGTTCTTCCTGCCACTTTACATTGTTTTGCCATTTTATTATGGTCTTTGCTTCTCCATAGTTGACCAGTTATTCTTCATATATCAGTTTTGTTTTCTCTTTGGTTAGACTATCGTCCGCCTAGTTTCTTTTGATGTTACAGTGTGATGGTATCAACGGCATTACTGCCTTCTGGAACCTTTGAGACGTTTTGTCAATGCTGCCCTTAATTTGTTCAGTTCAGTGTTATTGTGGATATTTGATTGCCGTTATGGTTGACTGTACATCATTTTAATATCACGATTTTCTAATGCATATGGATTTGTGCTGTATAGTCCTTTCTGTGACAGTCTTAACTTTTTTCAGACCATTAACCGAAATATCAGTTCCCAAACGAAACCCTACCAGACCATTGACTGACATGTCGGCTCTGTTTAACTTTTGTTTCGTGAAGCAGCGATTCTGGTTTTTTATGTTAATCAATACTTTACTGCTAAACTTAGAATACATCGTAGCCCTAAGTTTCACCCAAACAAGCGTGTTTTGTTGTTGAAGACGATACTTTTTTACACCTCTACGATGTTTGTTTATTTCTCTCAAATAATGATCCCGCCCACTCTTTGTACTTTTAGCACTCGACCAAAAAGATATAATGCAGCCAAGCTAGGGTTATTTTTGAGAATATGCTGCTGAGTGATTCAGAGACAAAAGATTCAGATACTTATTATAATTATGGTGATGATAAGCCCAGTAGAAAGGAACCGTGACGGCTTGACTGGTGTTTAAAAAAAAAAAATTACAACTTAATTATTTTCTAGGATAATCGAATAACAACATTTTACTAATATTATAATTTTATGTAACTGTTATCCTTCCCAATGATATATAATATTTACTATATTCATATTTACTTGAAAGAGCCTGCGATATACGAGGCGTGTTCAGATGAAACCGGACCTAACTGTACCAAGTGAACAAACGTACGATGTGCATGATGACGTCACTTCTGGTGCAAACAGCACCGTCAAGTTTGCAAAATTTAATTATCCTTCGACTCATAGTTTCCTCAGTAGAACGTTGAAAACATAGCTGGTGTGATACGAAACCGCCCAGAGTTAATCAGCGAGCAGTGATTTGAAGGATGTCGACCAGTTGACATTCATCGCAGAATGAAAGCAGTGTATGGGGAACAGCTTTTTGGCTGCAGACGACACATCTCTCGACTCTATATAGCTCATTTGTTTCCTTGATAAAGGACACGATTTCTGTGTCGTTCTCATTAAATCAATCATAATGCTTACGTGTGACGAATTCAATGGCGTCAGAGGCGGAGGAGTATACATAATCTCTAATGGCGGCCCAGATTTCATGTACCTGGATCTGACCAAGTTTCAGATAATTGTTTATCTATACCCGTTAATTAGTCTTTCAGTGATCATCGTGTCTTGCATTTTTGTGGTGCCTAACCCATTTTTGTGATTTAATTGTGCCTCCCATCCTGACACTTAATTGATGATGTTATCCCCAAGATGGGTGATAGGTGTGATGCAAGAGTAATCAAAGCTGTGTGTGGCGCAGTGATGGACCGATCACAGGTAGATTGTTTCCAAACACGACTTCCACATCAATCATCAAGAAGGGGGACGGTGTGGGCTAGTGGTTAAGGGACACGGCTCACAATCCGAAAGTGCTGGGTTCGATCCCCATCACAGCACCGGCCGTTACCCCGGGAAAGCATACCCTTAGAAAATACAGGAGGAAGCAGACCCTTACATAAAATACATGCTGAAGTCGGATCCACTAGGCCAACAGGCGCAAAATAAAAACCACAGTGCAACGACATTGCCTTCGGGAATAGATAAGGCGAACGCAAAAAACAAAACCAAAACAGCACTTTTAACCAAGCCCCGAAAAGAGTTTTGCAGGCAGCAGGATGTTGTTAGGAGAACGGAATGCATTGTGCCTAGTTTACAGCTTGACTACGATATTTGGACCTTTCGTTCCGACATTTCCGACTTCTGCAGGCATTTTTAAGTACCGGATAAGCCTTCATTTTCGATCCCTTCTTCGTAGTCCTTCCTCTGTGTTGCAGCATGTTATCCAGGATCACCGCATCGAGGTGTATAAGAGTCTTGGCAGCTCTGATTCTGTGGCCTTGACGCTAGGAGTCAGCTTTGGATCGCTGACCGATGCAGCTCATCAGGCGCCAAATTCCTCGACTGCTTCGTTAGTCATCGATCATGTACTCAAGAAATTGAATAAAGCTGATTGAGTTTAACGGGACCAAAGGCGCAGTGGACGAGATGCCAACAGACAGTGAATCATAGCTGAATGTCTCCGTCAGGATCAGCTAACCAGACCTATCTAAGACCACTGTTTCACTTCCAAGTGGTGTCACAAGAAGCAGGCTGCAATCGTGCAGCCTGACTGAAAGCAATGTGACCAAAGACAAAGGGAGAGAGAGAGAGAGAGAGAGAGAGAGCAAAGCAGGTATAGACAATGTGTCGGGCTGAAACCGAAAGTGTCGAACTGAAAGCGGATGTGTTGTGCTGAAACCGGATGTATCCCTGTCAAACTGGATGTGTCGTGCTGAAACCGAAAGTGTCGAACTGAAACCGGATGTGTCGAGCTGCAACCGAAAGTGTCGAACTGAAACCAGATGTGTCGAGCTGAAACCGAAAGTGCCGAACTGAAACCGGATGTGTCGGGCTGAAACCGGATGTATCGCTGTCTAAACCGGATATTTCAAGCTGAAAGGCCAGATAAAGGCCAGAGTAGCAGTACACTAAACACAAAATGTTCTTTTCAGGACGAACGATGAAGCAAACAAAGAAAAAAAGTAAAGCGAAGAACAAATATAACTTTCTCAATCACTTTTTCACCTTAATTCTTATTGTTTCTTCAAATAGTTCTCACAGAAACACGCATGAATACTATCTGCATTGGTTTGGATCCACATAGAAAACCTTCGTACACGCATGAATACTATCTGCATTGGTTTGGATCCACATAGAAAACCTTCGTACACGCATGAATACTATCTGCATTGGTTTGGATCCACATAGAAAACCTTCGTACACGCATGAATACTATCTGCATTGGTTTGGATCCACATAGAAAACCTTCGTACACGCATGAATACTATCTGCATTGGTTTGGATCCACATAGAAAACCTTCGTACACGCATGAATACTATCTGCATTGGTTTGGATCCACATAGAAAACCTTCGTACACGCATGAATACTATCTGCATTGGTTTGGATCCACATAGAAAACCTTCGTACACGCATGAATACTATCTGCATTGGTTTGGATCCACATAGAAAACCTTCGTACACGCATGAATACTATCTGCATTGGTTTGGATCCACATAGAAAACCTTCGTACACGCATGAATACTATCTGCATTGGTTTGGATCCACATAGAAAACCTTCGTACACGCATGAATACTATATGCATTGGTTTGGATCCACATAGAAAACCTTCGTACACGCATGAATACTATCTGCATTGGTTTGGATCCACATAGAAAACCTTCGTACACGCATGAATACTATCTGCATTGGTTTGGATCCACATAGAAAACCTTCGTACACGCATGAATACTATCTGCATTGGTTTGGATCCACATAGAAAACCTTCGTACACGCATGAATACTATCTGCATTGGTTTGGATCCACATAGAAAACCTTCGTACACGCATGAATACTATCTGCATTGGTTTGGATCCACATAGAAAACCTTCGTACACGCATGAATACTATCTGCATTGGTTTGGATCCACATAGAAAACCTTCGTTACGACTAACAAGTCTTCGTCAGAGACACAGCTCAAATAAATAAAATAACTAAAGAAAACGCTGTCGTTATTGCGTTTATTCCCAGAGGAGCACCTGCTGAATAGTTTGAATGTCGCTCTTCCACCTTCGCAAGCAAACTTGGGATGTGAGGAAAACTACTGTAATCTGTCACTTCGTGTCCTTTTCAGGTCGCACAAAAAAGGTACATTTGCTCATTATGGGAATTCAACAACAACAACAACAACGAAAACATGCGTTCAAACCTCGGTAAAGGATGTTTTTTTTCGATTGGAGATAAAACAAACACCTAGGCTCTGCAGAGCGTGGCGACAGCAGGAACGAGCGTCATTGATTCCCTCAACCTTATACATCTTGCCGGTGGACCTCAGAAATGAGAATGAACGTTGTAACGAAACTTGTTAAAAGCTTCTAACATGGGTGGGATCGCAGTGGTATTTATTGGGTTAAGTAATGAATTCTGCTTGTTCCTGCAGTCGTTGCGGAGTGTGCAGGCTAGGTTACAATTTTACCCTCTTATGAAAAAGATGTCTGACTGCGGTCTTGGATCTGTTTCCGCTAGGTAAAGCGACTTGTATGCTATCCGTTGGCCACTGATGTTTTTTTTCTTCTATTCAATATATAACGAACACCTAGTTTACACCGTGAAGACGACAAGAGGACGAAGCGGCATTGATTCCCTTAACGTTATGCACTGTAAGATGGGTGAGATAGAAGTGATATTTATTGGGCTGAGTAATACATGCCGCTTGTCCCTGCAGTAGCTACGGAGTGTGAAGGCTAGGTTACAGTTTTCAGTTTAGTTCAAGTGTCTTCTCCGCATCAAAGGTCAGCTGGTCAGTTCAGTTCAAGTGTCATCTCCGCATCAAAGGCCAGCTGGTCAGTTCAGTTCAAGTGTCTTCTCCGCATCAAAGGTCAGCTGGTCAGTTCAGTTCAAGTATCATTTCCGCATCAAAGGTCGATTGCAATGAACCTCCAGTGTTCTCTATCTCTTTCTACAATGATGCAATCTGAGAGGCTTTTTCCAGTACATCTCCTGATGGTATCCACCCACTGAAAAAAGTTGTCTGCCTCTTGGATGATTGCCTTCCACACTTCCCTCTAGAATGATCTTCAAAATATTAAATTTACAAAATAACGTAACTGTCTAACCCTGATTTCGGTCATTAATTCTCATTTCACCCCCAACGTTTTTAATGCTTCTTCATTTGTTTTCTTCTCCTTCCAAGAAGGAAAATTTTCTATAACCCACATTTCGAAGGCTTCATTACTCTTTTCTAACTTGTTTTTCAGTATACATATTTCTGCGACAAAATATAGTGACGAAGATGAATAACACCTGACAGTTTTCCTTTTATTTTTTTGTTGGTTTATCTGTTTGGATGTCAGCATGTTACACTTTTACTCCCTTATGAAAAAAGATGTTGTTTTGCGGTTTTTAATCTGTATCAGCTAGGTAAAGCGACTTGTATGCTGCCCGTTGTTCACGTGGTCTTTAGGAAGCAATGGAAATAACCAGGGCCAGACACATTTTAAAGTGGTTTACCTATCAGTCACATATTTCACCAGTAAGCATCGTCGGACTAAAGGTCACACCATTTTTGTTAACAATTTTTAACCAGGCACTAATTCACCTTTATTTCTTCATTACAATACATACCAAAACAAAAATATATTGTATTACTTACACAGTATTAGTCTATTTCATCTTAAGAAAAATATGCACTACTGTCAGAGGCATAGCGGTTGTGTTCTTGAACATTCTTGGTAGTTATAGCACTGCAGTACCATTTATCGATGACTACAGTAGGTTTATATTGTGACAGTGGATGTCCATTTAGATTCACCATTGTAAGCTAGTTTATGTACAATATATTTGAACCGCAATATCAATAATAATCGCGCGAGAGTCGTTATGTAGAACGATTAAAACGTAATTAACGATTAAAAACGGATTGTTTTCACCCGCCAAGGAAAATATTTTACTCGTTACTGTTGTCAAGCCCTGAATATGCATAACACCTAACAATTTTCCTTTTATTATTTGTTGGTTTATATATTTAGATGTAAGAATGTTACAGTATTACTCCCTAATGAAAAAAGACGCCTTACTGCGGTTCTGAATCTGTGTCAGCTAGGTAAAGCGGCCTGTAAGCAATTCGTTGTCCACATGGCCCTATTAAAGTAATGGTAATAACACACTCTTGACTTTTCTCCACAGCTAAATGCACACCGCGGTACTGGAAGTGTTGAATATGGGGATGTGGAGCAGATTAATGTCCCAGCCACTGAAGTACATTTACTATCTGTCCTCAAGCCTATCTCCATCACATCAAGTACGGGCTGGGTCTTCACCTCAACGATCAGCCCCCAAGCCAATCATTTCTGACCTACATCCGTTGGACATCATCCTTACCCAGCAGAAATCGTTTCACCCTTCCAACATGTTCTCAAATTCGGCCATGGGACATACCAGGTCCTTCTCCACCGGCGAAATCGACAGGGCTAGACGGTTCCCAGAAAGAGGCAAAAACGGGAATAAGAAGCCACATCCAGATATTTCTTCTGCACCTAGCAGCCAAAATAAGTCGTCGGGGTCTAATTCAAAGTGTTGCAGATTACATTCCAAATCGCAAAAGAAATGTGCGAGCCGAAAGTCGATAAGGAAACTCGGTTCAAATTCAAGGAAATCTATTCCAGAGCAAGATAATTTTTCTGTTGTAACCAACGAGGTAGAATTACCTCGAAATGGATCCTCGGTGGATCTCCCGCTGCAGGAAAACATGATTTTGCAAATACCGCAAAAGTTAAAGATGTTCAGCTTTTCGAAAAGTGCCACCTCTGTTCAAAGTATGCTCAGTTTACTGAATCTAAGAGAAGCTAGGCAGAGGTTAACTCGGCCCTTCGGAATGAGAGCTCATTCATTTCAAGACTGTTTGTGGAATACGTTGGTAGCTCAAGAGTCATTTCAAGTTAGTTTGTCTCAACCACAGTTGTTCGGCCATGTCACCCTTTATCAATGAAGGACAAGGTCGAAGCAGCCAACAGCTATTTGGATACTGCATATCAAGTTTTTCATATCATTTTGAAAGTAAATTATTTCAGTAGGTCTTCCGGTGTTTATTCTGTGTCACTGATACAGCCAACTTCCTAGCAATGTCTTTTTGTGAATTCGTTACCACTGTAGCTTAAACCAGTGAAATTCTTTGAAACAGTTCTTCAGTTGCCTTCAGCGTATTTACAATACTGTTTTTGTAAAGTGTCTACTATCTCTACTATAATCTGCACATCGTTATTAAAGTAAAATTTGTTTTAATGTACTGTCTTTTTTTTGGGTAATCTTCCCATTGTTATGGCAGCAACGTTCTATAATGTATCCACTAGTTCTTAGGTAGTTTTCACGTTAGTATGACAGTGTCGGCCTTTAATATTTGTTAAGTTTTTGTGTAATCTTTACATCCTTATGATAACAACGTTTTTAATGTGTTTTTTAGTTGTTAGATAGCCTTTGCGTTGTTATGACAGCAACGTTTTAAAATGTGGTATGTAGTCTTTACGCAGTCTTCACATTTTTAGTATATATTCTTTATTGTGTTGTATAGTTTTTATGTAGTCTCCCCATTGTTAGATAGCACAGTTTCTTAATTTTAGTTTTTAGTTAGTCTTCACATTGTTAGTATATTTTTTTTAGAGTGTTATATAGTTTTTAGGAAATCTTCATATTGTTAGACAGGACAGTTTTAAAAATGTTTTCCATAGTTTTTAGGTAATCTTCACATTGTTAGACATTAACGTTCTGTAATGTGTATTTTAGCTCTTAAGTAATCTTCACATCATTTATACTGTATACTTCCTATCGTGTGGTTTAGTTATTACAAAATCTGCACATTATTATTAATATTACTATTATTAAATCATATTTCATTACTTAAACTAAACCATTCAAAGAACGACTTCCACAGCGTTAGTCTATTTTCGTTATCAGACGAGTAGAATAATTATAATGAAGACAACTGATATCACCATTCTTCCTTCTATTTTTAGATTACCTTATTACAGCTCAATTCTTAGCATAATTATTTACAATATTTCTTAGAAAGATGTCCTCAGCTTAGTATAATTATTTCAAGTAATTAAATATAATTATTTGAAATTCCCTCCGTTATTCGTATACTTGAATTTCAAAATGAGTAAATTATGATTAGATAAGACTTCGACATTATTATGAAAGTGATCCTTGAGAAGTTAATGATTTTTTATAAAGCAATTTACTGCATGGGACTAGCAACACCATCATAGAGCATATTGCGATATATACCACTACCCTAACAACGCATGTAAACGTTAGGATATAGGCTTCTTGCAAGTGTTACCATAGTAGTACATGTGTTGAAAAGAGTAGGCACACTGTTAGCATTCCAAGTAAAAGCGAGGTAAAAGAAGGTTGTGTTTGGGGCTAGCAATATCATGAATGTTGTGAAACTACCACTCAAAGTGCTCGGAGAGATACTTCATTTTGAGATTTTTGAGTTGCGAAAAGAAGACAAAAGGTACAAACAAAAAAACATCACACTTAGTGTAGAATGAACGGCGAAGTTAGTGTAATAATAAATATCGTGTTCGAAAACAACGAATTAAAAAATACAATATTACAGTAACTTGGTCAGGTCTTGTAATCCTTGGAGAATAACCCATGACTTACAGTTATTATCAAGTGTCTTGTCATGCGTGTTTAGGATCAACCCGTTCTTCATTCACAAGTTCTTTGATCTTCAGAATTATCTCAGATATTAAATGTTATCCCATCCAGTGGTCTCCGCCATTCCACATTTTCTCTTCTATTATCTTCAATGACGTCTGTTGTCATCAATCTTTGCTGTTGTCACAAGGTTCTCCTCCGTACTTCTCTTTTTGACTATTCAACTAAAGAATCTTGATGATCTTGTTTTTTGTTTTAGGCAGTAGTATTATTTTAATTTTTCTCTGATTTATTTTTTTATTCTCTAGGTGGTAAATCCAGTAAGCAAAATTGGTTCTACGTGAATTGAAAGACTGTTTCGTCTTCTTCCTCACTCTTACTTTCATTGTCGGAGACTTATTTTGGAAGCTTTTTTATTATTCTGTGAAAGCCTGATTTAGATAGCGCCGTTCCATTCCTCTTTTCTGTTAGAACTCCGCTGCGGTGTGTAATAATGGTACTTTACGTTACAGCTGATTAATTTGTCTTTCAATGCTTCAATACGTGTTTCATAGAATTTACAATTCCTTTAATAAATCGCTTTTTTACTCTAAATGAAGCATACGATTACCACTAAAACTGGCTCGTTTACATGAAACTTGTATTGGGCAGTGATGTAATAGCTAATTATTTTGTATGATTTTGTTTGCTAATTTCACGTGCAACCTTCTTCCGGCGCATTTTACGGCATGCTCGGTAAGTTACAGTGGCGATATTCTTTTCAACCAGGATACTTCTTGAGTGAAAATTGCCTCCATATTTCATTTTTATTTTTTTGGTGTATAGTACAAATCAATTTCCACCTTATCATTATCACGAGTAATGCCAACCGTGCATAAAAACATTTATTCCCACATCTCTCTGTCTCTAACTATGCGGGTCAGTTCCATTAATTACAACTACTTTGTTCCTTATGCGGCAATATGGGCTCTCATCATGGCCTGGTTCTTACCAGCTACATCTAGGATAGAAGGGAGTCAACCTATATTCCTCGGCTTCTATTCCTCGGCTAACCTAACGACTAGGGAAAGGCAGAGCAGAGCAAGTAGTATTAGATCTACGACGCCAGGTCTGGCCAGAGGAGGCCAAGCTAAGGAAGAATCTATGAGTGTTGTTGTCCAGACCTAGCGAAGACTTTTGCATAATCAGTCCACCAAAAAAAGGTGTCTTCTTGCAAGACTCCTACAAAAAAGTCATTTATTTTGTTATCGCGAAGGATATAGCAGTAATTTGTTTTACAGAATTAAGTTGCAAGTCTTATACACAACCCTCTTTAATTGCATTTATCGGTACGATGGCTCTACTCCTTCCTCCCTAATAAGTGGCTCCTGGAGCGACACGGAACAATTTATTCTGTGGTTAACCATTTATCGCACTATAATGGTAAATAATTGATCATCTTATGTCAATGTCACCTTAAGTCACTTTTACTCCTAACAATTATAATTTACAGATGATTGATTAGGGAATATTAAATCGTAACTGCGGCAGTAACGAAGGCCAAAAGTAGATAAAAACATACATAGCTATTACCCAATTAACGCACCAGGACAGAAGCAAAATAAAGCCTGCGTTACTACCACAGGGCCTTCGTCGGAAACAAAGAACGAAAGAAACGTCTGACGAATTACAGAAACGGCATTGATAATAACAGATGCTTTGTCGAGTGTTGTCAGCCTATGCTTTACTCTCCAGTAACAGATGATGGAGTCCACCTTTGAATCATCTCCCTAGATCTCTTTGCAAGTTTTTCTACCACAGAACAGCCGCGTTATGTTGATGTAAAACCGTCCAGCATAACTCTCATGACCTTCTGACCATTGCGTTACATCAACAATAATTCTATCAACAATGACACATCATATGCACAATTTCAATGCTCTGTAGACGGCAGTCAGCACATTATTTCTTCCATAAATACGCTCGCCAGCATCCAAACAGGGATCTTGCTCCAAGTACTGTTTATGAATTCTGTGGATAACCAATTTCAAGAACAATATGTTAAACCTGCTAGAAGCTTCTTTCTTTGTCGCCCATGGCTACATTCCCCCAAACAATTGTAATTCTTTGGAGAACGAATCATAAATAATAGGAAGAGCAGTCAAAGCTTGACCTTGATATTATCTTGCTAACAGAATAAGCAATATTACGGTTAGTTCGTGACTGATCCTCGTCTATTACCAGGTTTAAAAAAAGTGCAGGGTCACCGTTCGTCTCTCCACAACAATGCATTCCAGACTCCCACAGCGGAATGCAGTCCCAAGAGCTAATTTAATAGGTCCCTTGGTAGACTAACTTCTATATCAGTATGTTCATCTTTCCAACGTCTCTCTCTCTCTCTCCCTCTCTCCCTCTGTCTCTCCCTCTCTGTCTCCCCCTCTCTCTCTGTCCCCCCCTCTCTCTCTCTCCCACCCTCTCTCTCTGTCTCTCCCTCTCTCTCCCCCCTCCTCTCCCCCTCCCTCTCTGTCCTGTCCCCATACACTATTATCAACTATAATTACTAGAAAGAAATGGCATATCTTAAATGCAATACTAATTTCTTAATGAGTTAATAACGATTGCATTTACCGCCCAACCCCCGACACTATTACGGTCAAACTGAGCACTATCATTCTAAGAATGACTCGCCGATACTAAGCCCACATTCAATTCCATAATAATTTAATAATGTCAAAATAATTAGTACATACAGTCTTTTAATGACATTTCGGCGAATCCATCAAATTTTTATATAGTAAAAATATAAAAAAAGAACAGCACAGGCCAAAAATTGATTTTTGATTTTTGACTAAGTCATTAACAAACAAAAACAAGTGTTATTTAGACTGGGTCATAAGTCTGCAAGAAAAGAGATTAGGTTCTCTGGAAATTAAACTTACAAAAAAATGAATAACGATGTGTTTGTTTTTTTAATCTATATCTTCTTCTTCCTCCTCTTTTTTTTCCTTTTCAAAACCTTTTATTTAACATGGCACGATGGTATAACAGCATAGAAACTATGGAGTTCGGCCCATATTATTTTGTAACCCACGGCACTTGGTGGATGATGTGTTCAGGCTTTCCTTGGCATGGCGTGGCAGGATCTGTCTTTCTTTATTTAACGACGGTTGTCCATTTGTCTGGACTGTATTTCTCCTATTTTAAATAACATCATCTTAAGCTAGAGAGCTGCAATCTTGTACTTTGCTAATGCAACGTGTTAATCTATAACGTTTTTACGGGATTTTGAATGACCTTTCCAGGAATCTTTATAGAAAGGTGCCTTAAACAGCGTATTTAAAAAATATAAAATGCTGATCCAGATAATGAGCAGCGCCTGAGCTGCAGCGGTCAGCGACCGAGAGCTAAGTGCTAACATCAGGGCCAGCGAGCCAGCACTGTCAAGATCATTTCCCATCTCAGGTGGTGACCCTGGTTAAAGGCTGCAGCAAGGCAGACTGGTTAAAGGAGACGGGTTCAAAGAAGGAGACCTAACTCGGTTTCCAAAGATGCCATGCTGAAGTCGGATGTCTCGGATCGATTGATGCAAATATCGCAGTCCAGCTGTAAACTGCTACTTGCTAAGCTCTTTTCGTGTCAAGTAGCGGGAGTTTGAGAACGAAAAAGAAGAAAAGGAAGAAGAAGAATAGGACATCTTTGTAAAAAAAGCTGCGATTTGCACTACGGATCTGTGTACCTGTGGGATCTGCCTGATAACAACTGAACACTTGATACAGACCTACGGTAACGCAACACGTATCACGGCAGAGAAGATGTACAGCAGTATTTTAAACCTTGAGCTGACAGTTATTAGAGAAGTTTGTTTGGATGTCATTTGGGGAAAAAGACTATGATAAAATATGGGACAAATACAATCGATCCATTTTATTTGAGTGCCAAACACGGCTTACAAGACAGAAACCACAGCTTTTAAATTTTGAGCGTCGTTACGCCACTTTTCTGAGTTCTTGTATGTTGTTTAGACCCATATTTGAGCTCTCTCTCTCTCTGGTGATCGTTCTTCGATAAGTCTCTTTTAGCCGTCCTCTCTCTCTGTTTTCATCTGGAGTCCACATAACTGTATGTAATGGAAGTCTGTCGCTGTCCATTCTAAAGACATGCACAATGTGTGTCAACCGCTTTTCATTACGATGGTAGAAACATATTGCGGGTTGGTGTACTCTCTTATTAGCTTGTTGGTTTTGAATTCTTTCCAGTCAATGCTCACTAGTTTTCTAAGACATTCATTTTCGAAAGCATTCTTTTTATTTTCTAATGTCCTTGTCATTTTCCATCTTTTGCTATACCACTGACATTCATCGTCTCTTTCCGTCTTGTCAGAAGATGGTAAGTTGTGCTTTGAAAAAGGGATGTACATACAGTCCATAACTATAACGAAAGTGACTCGAAAAACCAATCTGAGCAGAGAGGTGTTTTTCACAGTGAAAGCAAGAATCATCTGGACTGTTTGTGGCATCGCATAGTGTGGCGTGTCTTCTCAAACTCTGAGTCCTTAGCCTATCAGCGATAAGTATATCCTTTGTCCGTATTTCAATCTTAATTCTTGCTCCTCCAAGCAACCCGATCCATGACGTCAAGTTCCCATGATTTCAAATCGATTCCAGAATTATTCATGTACTGTTCGCACAGATCCTTGAACCTTGACCTTGGCCGGCCCCTAGACATTTTCCCCAACTGTAATTCTTTTTTTATTTGATGTCTTTGCCTCACTAGTTTCTACTGGAGGAGGCGCGCCTACTCCACCCCAGACCGTAGTCAATTTGGGCGATATTAAGACGCATAAGCCGGTGCTTGGATCTATGTGTGCGTCTGTATGTACTTATGCTAGGTTTGTGCGCTCTTAGAAGCTAGCCCAACCAAAGTGCAACGGAACTGTCTTACTCTGAGGGCGCATGTGAAAATTTAGCAAAAGTGAGACTGTAGGACAGAGTAAAATGAAACGGAGTGAGGTGAGAAGAGAGAGAAGGAGAAGAGATCCAGTTACCCTACTGATCATTAGATATTCGGCCGTCCTCCATCCTCCGAGTGTGTCCCAGCCATCGGACCCTGCCATGACTAAGAATGAAGAAGGCCACGACAGTGTCTGCTCTCACCAATTTCTCTGCGTTGGTGATCTTGTCCTGCCACCCAACTCCCAAGATTCTGTGCAGGCACCTCATGTGGTAGCTGTTAAGCGACCTCTCCTGGTACATGTAGGTAGACCAAGTTTCACTGCCAATAGGCAGGGCGCTGAGGATCTAGCACTGATATTACGTTGGAGTTAAATAGCCTGCACTCTGTATTCTTGCTCATTTATTTTATTTTCCAAACGTTTTTAGTTGTTTAAAGGCACACGCGGCCAAAGAAATTAATACAATTTTTATTTTAAGAGCGATATCAAACCGATCACTGTTTATTCCAGAAACACAAACACAATTGCATTCTCAAATAAAATGTTTTTCACCGAAGAAATACCTAAGTTACCACGGCAACCACATGTTGACCTCGAGGTGAATCGAAGCGTCAGAATAAAAGCTGTGACTGAAGGTGTGGCAGGACCACATAGGAAGTGACCAGATCACCTCACGCTGAATGGAATATCGTGCTCACTAGGAACATGAAGGCGCTGACATTTTACTTCCCGGAGTTGGTTTCTTTAGACAAAGACGAGGTAAATGTTCCCAATAACAATGGATGTGATCGCGCCAAGAGTACACAGCTGGGTCTGGCAGACAGGAGAACATTTGATACACGATTTAACCTACTCTGCTAAACTACTTTCTTCCTATATTCGCTTTTTATCCTGCTTATGCCTTTCAGTGTCAGGTTAGGAAGATGTTTCTTTACCGGGTCCTAGTAATTTCTTCTTTACGGATAGCTTCACTGTTTCTGTTATTGCTGTTATCCATCTTTTGCGTGTTCGGCCTTTGGCTTTGTATTCATTGTATCTGTATAGTATTTCTTTCTGAGAGATACTGTCTGGTGTTTGTCGCGTCACGTGGCCAAATCATTTAGTTTGTTGTCTCTTGATGAGATCTGTCACTGGTGCTGTATCTACTTGTCTCCTAAAATCTGTGTTTCTGATGTTACTCATTCTTTCTACAATCATTCGTCGCATGCATTTGAACTCTTGTTCCGATGTCTTTTATCTTTGTTTGTTAATGCTCAATTCTGACACTGTCAGCACAATGTGGGTAGAGATACCGTGTTATATAGCGTTATTTTTGTATCCATTGTTACGTGCTTACAAATAAATATCGGAGACATTTGCCCAACGATTTTACTTGCTTTATTACATCTGTTTTTTTTAAATTTTGGCGCCGCCTTTTTCATCTGTCGAGGTTATGTTACACAGGCATGTGCAATTTTTATCGTGTTTTAACTGTTGGTTTTGAATGAATATTGTTGTTTCTATTTCAATTTTTGCACTTGTCTTTTTCGGTTTTAGCATTGCTGATAATCATGATGTAATCAGTATAAACGTCAATACGATTGTTGATATGTTCCTTCAGTTGTTTGTCTGAGGTTGCTGTTGTTGCTTGATCATCAGCAAAGAGTTCATTGAAGTGACACTGACGCTGTTTATCTGACTAATGTATATTTCTTTTTTTTTAAAGCAGAAATGTATAATGTATCCGTCATTGCTAGGAATAAAACAGGGCCAAGGCTCTCGCTCTTTGGCCCAATACCTTGTAACAGTATCTATGAGTGCGCTAGTTGCTCTTCAGCAGTTCCATATGATTGATTGATTGATTGATTGATTGATTGATTGACTCGTCTTTCCGATCCAAGTAAAGAATGGGGCCACTTCCACAACTGGTACTTTTACATGCAGAATGAATACGAGTATTTTTAGTGGTGGTTTCAAAATTAATGATTGCGCCTTGCTTGCCCAATACACAACCCTCCAAAACGCCTTTTACAACATGCTCAGAAGGTTACAGTGGTTCTATTATTCTCAACTCGTGCATCCCTCTAATCAGAAGTTACATATAAAGTATCACACTTATCTGGTCTGGGAGTAAGACTTTCTTTATATCTTCACTTTCTTGCCTTTCAAAAACTTTTTGACATAGAAATTCCAACCGGTGCGAACCAGTATGCTGGTCCCTAGCATCACCAGGTACCTTGCCGGTTCGCTTTGTCGATCATGGTCCTCCATCCGCTTCTGTCACGAGTGTCGTTTAACAACTCTGTTGTTGATTGTCGCATATTCCATTCTCTCAGACTGTTTAACATCTCTACTTAACTTAACGACTTTATTCTGGTTTAGAAGACTTTACAAAGTCTGTACACAACCAGTTTCTTGAAAAGTGGTTCTTACTGATGTGCGAGTCCGTCTTAACAGACTCAAACACGAGAGCTAAGTAGATAGTTAGACGCCATTTATAGCTAACAAACCACCAGGGGAAACATATAAATATATTGGGTAGATTTTTAATTTGAATTTTGACTGGGCAGCGGTCGTTAAGACTACTTTTGTTTATTTCCAACTGCCAAGGAATTGTTAACGTGCTCGAAATTAAGCTTTTAGTCCGATCTCACCACCCAGAGATCAGGGGTCCGATCTCACCACCCAGAGATCAGGGGTCTGATCTCCCCACCCAGAGATCAGGGGTCCGATCTCACCACCCAGAGATCAGGGATCAGATCACACCACACAGAGATCAGGGGTCCGATCTCACCACCCAGAGATCAGGGGTCCGATCTCACCACCCAGAGATCAGGGGTCCGATCTCACCACCCAGAGATCAGGGGTTCGATCTCATCACCCAGAGATAAGGGTCCAATCTCATTACCCAGAGATCAGGGGTCCGATCTCACCACCCAGAGATCAGGGTTTCGATCTCACCATCCAGAAATCAGGGATCCGATCTCACTACCCAGAGATCAGGGGTCCGATCTCACCACCCAGAGATCAGGGGTCCGATCTCACCACCAAGAGATCAGGGGTCCGATCTCACCACCAAGAGATCAAGGGTCCGATCTCGCTACCCAGAGATCAAGGGTCCGATCTCACCACTCAGAGATCAGGGGTCCGATCTCACCACTCAGAGATCAGGGGTCCGATCTCACCACTCAGAGATCAGGGGTCCGATCTCACCACTCAGAGATCAGGGGAATTTTTACCAGAAGATCCATGTGAACAAAATCCCAGTCTCCATCGCGATTTGAATACATGCGACCTTCCCCACCCGAGGCGGACACCTTACCTCGAGACCACTGAGTCCACCACCCGAGGCGGACACCTTACCTCGAGGCCACTGAGTCCCCCACCCGAGGCGGACTTCTTACCTCGAGAACACTGAGTCCCCTACCCGAGGCGGACACCTTACCTCGAGACCACTGAGTCCCCTACCCGAGGCGGACACCTTACCTCGAGACCACTGAGTCCCCTACCCGAGGCGGACACCTTACCTCGAGACCCCTGTGTTTCCCACCCGACTCGGACACCTTACCTCGAAACCACTGAGTAGTCCCCCACCCGACTCGGACACCTTACCTCGAGACCACTGAGTAGTCCCCCACCCGAGGCGGACACCTTACCTCGAGACCACTGAGTCCCCCACCCGAGGCGGACATCTTACCTCGAGACCACTGAGTCCCCTACCCGACGCGGACACCTTACCACGAGACCACTGAGTAGTCCTCCACCCGACGCGGTCACCTTACATCGAGACCACTGAGTCCCCCACCCGACGCGGACACCTTACCTCGAGACCACTGTGTTTCCCAACCGACTCGGACACCTTACCTCGAGACCACTGAGTAGTCCCCCACCCGACGCGAACACCTTATCTCGAGACCACTGTGTTCCCCACCCGACTCGGACACCTTACCCCGAGACCACTGTGTTGCCCACCCGAGGCGGACACCTTACCTCGAGACCACTGAGTCCCCTACCCGAGGTGGACACCTTACCTCTAGACCACTGAGTCCCCTACCCGAGGTGGACACCTTACCTCGAGACCACTGAGTAGTCCCCCACTCGAGGCGGACACCTTACCTCGAGACCACTGAGTCATCTACCCGACGTGGACACCTTACCTCGAGACTACTGAGTTCCCCACCCGACTCGGACACCTTACCCCGAGACCACTGAGTTCATCACCCGACTCGGACACCTTACCTCGAGACCACTGAGACCCCTACCCGAGGTCGACACCTTACCTCGAGACCACTGAGTCCCCTACCAGAGGTGGACACCTTACCTCGAGACCACTGAGTCCTCTACCCGACGCGGACACCTTACCTCGAGACTACTGAGTTTCCCACCCGACTCGGACACCTTACCCCGAGACCACCGAGTAGTCCCCCACCCTACGCGGACACCTTACCCCGAGACCACTGAGTCCCTCCCTCATCAAACACTACCCCCTCCCTTTTTTTTCTCTATCAGTTTTCTCCCCTTGTCTCTCTCTTCTGCCATCTTTCCCATTTTCACTACCGCCTCTTCTCTTAATATGCCCGAAATAGTATGACTGCCCTGTTCTGATTTTTGTGTATTTGCCTCTTCGAGTACTGTATCATTAGTTTTCCTAGCAGTCCATGGATCCGCGACATTATTCTATAAAACCACATCTCCGTTGTTTCCAAAGATTCATGCGCTTGCTTGATTCACTGCAAATGCCAGTACTGGTTCCGTGTATCTTCGAAGAACCCTCTTTCTCAAGTCCCTGACCTGGAGGAATAAATGTGGGTCAGCTGTACTTGGAAAATGTACACACGATGCAACAGAAACGGAGGTCACACAGAACCCATCGCTTACCTCTCAGTGACGTATGTGATTCTCTGTAGGAAGCTACAAACTCTTCTACTAGAGGAGGCTACCGTCCAGTCAGGCAAAACTTACTGATCAGGCTATGTTAGTCAGGGTCAGGCAAAACTTACTGATCAGACTATTTTAGTCAGGGTCAGGCAAAACTTACTGATCAGGCTATGTTAGTTATAACATCATAAATATACTGATTGTACTATGGTTAGTGTTTGACCTCTGTTCTTTACTTTGAATCACTATTTCCTATATTTCTTGTTCACTTTATGCCACCAGAACTGTGTTATCGATATCTGATATTATTTATTGATGCTAAACTGATAATGAGCCCTGGCTTCTCCTCTGACATTTCTAAAATGTGTTTTCTGTAAAAGTTAAACAGACAAGGTTACAGTACTCAGCCCTGTCGCACTTATATTTTTTTCATTGAAACATGATGATCAAATCCTGCCCGATTAAGCAGTGGCATTTTGCTGCAAGCAGAGGTCATTGAGTATTCTTGTGTATTTTCCATCCGTAGTGATCTTTTCCAGACATGTAATTATATTCTCATGCTGAATTTTTGCTAAAATCATTTTTTGGAGTTTGTATTCACACATAAATATGTTTCCGTACTTCAGTACACTTTTCTGCTTGTATGCTGATATCGAATATCACTTCTCGTGTTTCGCTTTTCTGTCCAAATCCAGGAAGCTCGTTCTGAATGTTGTTGTCTATTCTACGCATAATTCGGAGAGGAAGACTAGCTGGTCAGGAAAAATATACTGATAAGATAGGTTAGTCAGGGTCAGGCAAAACATACTGGCCAAGACCCTCACCTCGTCTTCCTCGTAGCCCTCCCTAGAAACGGGCTGTTCTCATAAGAGCCAGGCTAACGTAGTGAGGGTCGCAGTGATCCCTGTAGTAGTGAGTGACACGCAGATGAATCCAAGCATAGCACCGCTTGGAAGACCCCAGTTTATCTTCATCAGCACGCTCGGGATGTGAGGAAAGCTACTGCAACCTACCACTTAACGTCCTTTTCATGGCGCAAACAAGAGTAACCTGCTCGTTGTGGACATTTGCAAACAACAACAACAACAACAACAACAACAACAACAACGCTAAACTCTTCCCTGCATAATTTTAACGAGCCAAACTTGCAAGAATTGATTAGCATGGTTGGTAGTTAATCAAAGTTAGAAAAAAAGATCTTAGTTTAAATCAAAAGAAATCAGAAGTGATGGCAGTAAATAAGAAATACAATGCCCAAAAAACAGTGTCAAGGTGAACGTGGGAGAATTAAGACAAGTACACAAGTTGAAATACCTGGGTACGCACATAACATCTGATGGGAGATGCAATTATGAAATAATGAACAGAATAGTCCAGGCAAAATCGGTCTTCCAGAGGATGAATGGTAGCTTAACTCAACTTAACTGAACTCAACGTCTTTATGCTGATTTGGAAGACTACAGAGTCCTGTATACAACACATTTCTTGGAGGGTGGTTTAACTGATGTGCGGGTACATCTTAATAGACTCAAACGCCTACAGCTAAGTAAACCTGCATCTATAGCTGCTCTTAACAAACACCTGGGGAAAGGTACAAATAACTTGGGAAGATTTTTAACAGGAATTTTGTCTGGGTAGCGACCATTAGGCCTACTGGTTTCGATTTTCAACTGCCAAGGAATTTTTAACGTGCTCGACACTAAATACGGGAGTCCAATCTCACTATCCATGTGAAATTATACCAGAAGATCCACATGAGAAAAATCCCAGACGGGATTCGAACCAGCGACCTCCGACACCTTGGCCACCGAGTCCCCCATCTTGTGTAGCTAAACCTTATATAACTGTCAGTTTGCTTCTGCTCTGAAATTATAGTTTGGAGTGGTTTTCTATGTCGCCGTTGAAAAGTGCGATGTAGATTTCAATGCCTCCCAGTTTTCGTTCTCCGTGGCTGATCCATCTGTGTTCACATGAGTCCAGGAGCTGCAAGGGTACTGTCTCTTAAGCTCATGTAGAACGCTGATTTTTGTTGTTCTTCTGTCCATTGCTTACTTGTCCTCATTATTCATAACGCAAAGAACGTCACTGGGAGAACACTCAGCGTATTCTTCTTTTTTTCTTCTTTTTCTAGTGATCCGGTAGAAGTCTGAATATTGTCATTTGATCTCTTCTTGGCAAAAAGTAGTACGCTTCTGTTATATCAGATCATGGGTGTTGTCTGTGCCCCTTGACTTTGAAGTTAAATTATATCATTGTCTTCATTTCTCCATATGTAGCTCTCATCATTTTGGGGTTTGCCGCCTCCCTCTTTTGCCAATCTATCTTCCTCCTCATTGCCAATCTATCTTCCTCCTCATTGCCGTGTATCTTACAGTGTGCAGGCACCCACTGAATTTACACTGTGTTGAAACTTTGGCTAACATTCACGAGTGCCTCAGACAGGCTGTCGAATTCATTGTTTTTATTATTTCTGAGAGTCAATATGACTGACAGGGAATCTGTAAGGAAGACTATCTTGTCTCTGACATGGTCGGCGTCTTCCTCGATGACTGACAGGGAATCTGTAAGGAAGACTATCTTGTCTCTGACATGGTCCGCGTTTTCCTCGATGACTGACAGGGAATCTGTAAGGAAGACTATCTTGTCTCTGACATGGTCCGCGTTTTCCTCGATGACTGACAGGGAATCTGTAAGGAAGACTATCTTGTCTCTGACATGGTCCGCGTTTTCCTCGATGACTGACAGGGAATCTGTAAGGAAGACTATCTTGTCTCTGACATGGTCCGCGTTTTCCTCGATGACTGACAGGGAATCTGTAAGGAAGACTATCTTGTCTCTGACATGGTCCGCGTTTTCCTCGATGACTGACAGGGAATCTGTAAGGAAGACTATTTTGTCTCTGACATGGTCCGCGTTTTCCTCGATGACTGACAGGGAATCTGTAAGGAAGACTATCTTGTCTCTGACATGGTCCGCGTTTTCCTCGATGACTGACAGGGAATCTGTAAGGAAGACTATCTTGTCTCTGACATGGTCCGCGTTTTCCTCGATGACTGACAGGGCATCTGTAAGGAAGACTATCTTGTCTCTGACATGGTCCGCGTTTTCCTCGATGACTGACAGGGAATCTGTAAGGAAGACTATCTTGTCTCTGACATGGTCCGCGTTTTCCTCGATGACTGACAGGGAATCTGTAAGGAAGACTATCTTGTCTCTGACATGGTCCGCGTTTTCCTCGATGACTGACAGGGAATCTGTAAGGAAGACTATTTTGTCTCTGACATGGTCCGCGTTTTCCTCGATGACTGACAGGGAATCTGTAAGGAAGACTATCTTGTCTCTGACATGGTCCGCGTTTTCCTCGATGACTGACAGGGAATCTGTAAGGAAGACTATCTTGTCTCTGACATGGTCCGCGTTTTCCTCGATGACTGACAGGGAATCTGTAAGGAAGACTATCTTGTCTCTGACATGGTCCGCGTTTTCCTCGATGACTGACAGGGAATCTGTAAGGAAGACTATTTTGTCTCTGACATGGTCCGCGTTTTCCTCGATGACTGACAGGGAATCTGTAAGGAAGACTATCTTGTCTCTGACATGGTCCGAGTTTTCCTCGAAGGTTAATGCAACTATCTTAGTTCCCTCAACCTCAGCTTTCAAGATGTTTGAGAATTTTTCCAGAAGCCATTGAGGTATTTATTTCCTTCCATTATTTAATTTTTCGTGAACACCTCCTCCTCCATTTTTTAAATAGATATCATTGCTGATCCATCTGTATATATGCTGGTCCATTCTGTGGCTGGATATGTTTCTTGAATATATTCTAAAGCTTTACGTTTTCTTTCCAGTTCGGTTTGTGTGCCTTTTTTCATAACTTCTGGAATGTTATCTATTATTTCTGGGTAATGTGTTCTCTTCCATGTTGGAAATATAATTCAGCCTGTGAGTATTGTGTGTTGGACATCTTACTTAATCGAACAGGTCCCAATCTCTCCAGGGCGGCGTGTTTAAGTCCATTATTGACCCCATAACAAGCGGGTGTCCCCATCTTCACTATGTCTTCCGCTCCAAAAAAAATACATTTCAACTTAACTGAACTTAATTTAACTTAACTTAACTTAACGGTTTTATACTGGTTTAGAAGACTCATAAGTCTATAGACAACTAGTCGCATTTACATTACCCTGCTTTAAAAGCTATGCACATCCAATCTATTCTTCAATGCATTAACTGTCTCTGCCTCCACCGCCTCCTGGGGTAATGCATTCCAAGCACTCACCACTCTCTGACTAAAAAAATATTTCCAAATATCCAGTCAGGACCTTTCTTTAGTTAATTTGTATCTGTGCCCTCTTGTTCTCGTTGATTGTTGTATTTTGAAAAAAAACTTGTTATAGTCTAATTAAACCTTTCCTGTGATTATCTTATAAACCTGTATTAAGTCACCACGAATTCTTCTCTTTTCTAGACACTGTAGGCCGGTTTTTCTGAGTCTTTCCTCGTAAGTGTAATTCTGGAATCCCACTTTCAGTTTTGTGGCTCTTCTTTATATTCTTTCCAGCATGTTTTTATTTCCTCTACCATAACGACTCCACACCTGTACACAGTTCTCCAATCTAGGCCTAACTAACATTTTATACAGTTTGACGACCACCTCCTTGCTCCTATATTTAATATTTCTTTTTATCATACCTAACATTGCATTTGCTTTATTCACTGCAACCTGGACTTGCTCATCCATTTTTCCTATATGCTCTATTTTAACCTCTAGGTTCCTTTCCTTGTATAACATTCTAATATTGTTCTCGCCCATTCTGTAATTATGTTCTCTATTGGATCTACCCATGTGGATGACTGTACATTTATCTATATTAAACTCCATTTGTCATTTCACAGACCAGTATCGAATGTTATCTAAATCCGACCTCAAAATATTCACCTCTGCTATAGATGAGAAACTCCTACATAGTTTTGTGAAAGGTAGTGAAAATAAGATTTAATTTTATTCCCTCAAAGTTTATAAACAAGATAATACATGTCTATGAATCGAATGCTTAAATGTCCGTTGATTCCATTTTAAGAATCCATGCGAACATTCAAAAATGGGTCAGAACATGTCGGTGAAGAAAAAAGTCAGAGCATTTGTCGCAGCCAAAATATAAAAAGAGGAAACAATTGTTCATCTATTTTTCCTCAGCAATTAAACCGCTTTCAGGAGCGTTCCTAAAGCAGAAATAGTCCAAGAAACGCAACAGCAGCACAGGTAATCTTTGCGCCAAAACAAGGGATGTAATTCCAATATATCTTTTCTTTTTGTTATCTTTTCTCTTCAGCAATTTGACCTTTCACCATTTGCTACCTGTAAACACCTTGTGTCTAAATTTATAACTGTTCTTGTTCGTCTATCCTCTGCTCTTATGCCTTTCAACTGCTTGTAAATTAATTTGTGGTTTCGTCTGGCTTGTACTTTCTTGTTCGTTTAGAATATAAGGTTGAACTTCTGCTCGATTTATTCTTTGTTGCTCCCCTTGGAACATATTACAGTTGTCTTGATTAATTCCCCCTGGTAATTAGGAAGGATGAGATGGTTGACCTATTCTTTGAGATAGTTTTTCTGGAATAGACGAGTACAGTGGTCAAAGAGAGAAGCTTCATAAATCATGATAATAATGTCAGGAAGGATTGAAGATGGATACAGAGGAAGAGCAATAAATCGAATACGAAATAGAGATAAAATATAACCTCTTTTTTATATTCTGTCAATCACCGGGATATCAAGCTACTCCTTAACTTATTCCAGCATAGTGTCTTCTACACCTTGTGGTTTAGAGTCTTCTACCTTACTCACTTAGTCGCTCGAATTCTATCCTCTTGTAATGCAGAGACTTCTACCTTACTCAATTAGTCGCTCCTCTTCTAACATTTATAGTGTAGAGACTTCTGCCTTACTCACTTACTCCACTTCTAACATTTATAGTATAGAGACTTCTGCCTTACTCACTAACTCCACTTCTAACATTTATAGTGCAGAGACTTCTGCCTTACTCACTTACTCCTCTTTTAACATTTATAGTGTAGAGACTTCTGCCTTACTCACTAACTCCTCTTCTAACATTTATAGTGTAGAGACTTCTGCCTTACTCACTAACTCCTTTTCTAACATTTATAATGTAGAGACTTCTGCCTTACTCACTAACTCCTTTTCTAACATTTATAATGTAGAGACTTCTGCCTTACTCACTAACTCCTTTTCTAACATTTATAATGTAGAGACTTCTGCCTTACTCACTAACTCCTTTTCTAACATTTATAATGTAGAGACTTCTGCCTTACTCACTAACTCCTCTTCTACCACCTTGCTCTTCTCTAGTTAAATCAAAGTAGATGTCTTCTTCTTGGAAGCGGGGGAAGGAATGGGGTGGGGGGGGGGGGGGGGTAGATGATCAGCCCATTTCCCCCTGGAGTTGGCTTTCATTATGGCCTTGACCTCATTGTACATTATGCTCAAGTACACTTCTCGTGAAGCTCCTCCCAACTTTGTTAGTCTGTCTGCAGCTTCATTCATCGTTAAATTGCAGCGGGAGGAAATCCACTGAATGACCAGCCGTGGGTGTTCCGCTGTGAGTTGTGTCAGGTAGTGCATACAATGCGCGAGACCTTCATGTTTATATTGTTTTATCGCTGCTAATACTGACGAAGCATCAGTCAGGAGAACCATGTCTTCTTTCTAGATATCTTCATTTTTTATTACAAGCTGATCCTGCCGAAGACGGATGTGTCGTACCGAAAGGTGCAAATAACGCTGTCAAGCTGTTAAGCAGCGACACAACGCATTACGGTTCTCCGGACTACATCCTGCTACTTGCAAAGCAATGTTCAGCGCTTGGTAGCGGGAGGTTAAAAACGAACGTGAAAGAACACACACACACACAAAACCAAACAACAAAGTAAAAATAAACAAACTGATCAGCGACCATCTGTGCATCTACTTCTGCACGGAGGTGGTTTGAATATGTTGCCGTTGTTAGTACTATAGTTTTGTTATTCTTTGATTGTTAGTCTGTAATAAGCGCTCAATCTCCATTGGATGTGGCTTTGTTAGCTGGACTATCTGTATTGTAATAAAAGTAGTTGCACATCGCAAGCGACGACAGTGGCAGCATCAGACCGTCGCTGTGAAATGATCTTGTCTGGGTGTAAAGACCAATTTTGGAAAGGCACACCCTGCAACATTCGGGGAATACACGTGGGGAGTCGGCTGTGGACTCCTCCGTTTTGTTTTATCGGGCACCTTTGCTGAGCCTCTGTGTTTCCTTTACTCTCTGCGATCTGAACACCTTCGGTGATACTAACGAGCAAGGTGGCACAGTTGTGTGCAAGTAAAAATCACAGGAGATGATATCAATTGTGAAGCTTTCCAAAGACACTGCCAATGAGTCTCTCTAGCGCTTCTTCTGACGCCCCTGGTAGAATATGCCTGTTATAAGCTCACCGCAGAACATCTGCTTAGGGATGCACTCATCTGGCTTGCGAACAACATGTCCCGTCCATTTCATCTGAGCCATTTGCAGAAGAGTATGGATGCTCAGCAAGTAACTTTTGCTAAGAATTTAAGAGCTAGGCACTTTTGTTTTTCTACCTTATCCTACGCAGACAGCTGAAATAAAGACGGCTGAGCTGTCTGACATGTCTTTTATACACTGTCTATGTTCCATAGGCATGCAGGACAAGCAATAACACTACAACACGATACACGTTTACCTTGCTGGTGACACAGATGCCTTGATGCCATATGTTTGCTTGGATACTCCCAAACGCCTCGCCTTATCATTCATGTTGCTGACTTCACAGTCAACATCGACTTCTCTAGTTAGGATATTGCCTATATAGGTGAAGCTAGCAACAACATGGAGAAGTTGGTTATGTAACAGTAACTTTTGGTTCGATGCATCCTGGGGCATCCTGGGAGAGCACTTTCGATGTTCTCGTGTTGATCGTGAGACCAAATTTACATCTGTGTATACAATCGTAGATGCAATCCCGCACATATGAACCAGCAACAAATGATGCTAAGAATGGAAGCACACGTAACTTTGTCTCGTACCCTGACAGTTTTTGTGAGACAACGAGTATTTCCAGTGGTAAACTTTGTTCCTAATACACACCTGGCATTGAAGCTCCAGACTGGTAATGTGATACTCAACAGCGATCCCGACTTTCAGCAAGTATCCTTCTACACAGCCACATTATCCGTACTGCAAGCTCTCTATGATGGTTGACTCTTTCGTCTGAGGGATGAACTAAGTAGGGTTCAATTCAGTTCAGTTCAAATTCCCTCTTCGCCTCGATGGTCCTTTTAAATAGACCTCCAGAGTATTCTCTTGTTGAAATGTTGCAATATGTCATACTATTTCAGTCCATCTCCTGATGTTATTCATCCCCCTGTAACGTTGCCTGCCAGTATGGTCTATACCATGGATATTATGTTTTCTTATATGGACAAAATATCATAACTGTCTAACCTCAATTTCGGTCATCACGTCTCTTTTCACTCCCAAAATTTTCAATACCTCCCCATTTGTTTTATTCTTTCCAAGAAATGCGACATCATCTTCAATATTCTCCCGTTTCTAAGAGGTCAATACTCTTTTCTAACTCGTTATTTAGTGTCTATGTGGGGTAGCTGTCAGTATCTACACTTCAGTGGTTACCAGCCCATTGTGGCGTATCAGGGATTGGAAAAGCAGACAGGCTTGAAGAATGGGGGATTAAAATGAGAACCGGAAGACACGGAAATGACATATTTTAAGATAAAGAGATATGTCCAAGCTGTAACTTAACGTCTTTATAATGGTTTAGAAGACTATAGAGTCTGTACAACCAGTTTTTGAAGGGTGGTTTAACTGAATTTAACATCCTAATAGACTCAAAACACTAGTTAGGCATCCAGTTAGGCGCCATCTATGCTGCTCTTAACAAACCACATGGGGGAAGGTACAAATAATTTTGGGTAGATTTCTAGGTTGTATTTTTGAATTTTGTTTGGGCAGCGGCCGTTAAGCCTACTTTTTTCGATTTCCAACGGCCCAGATATTTTTACGTGCTCGAAACTGAACACGGGAGTCCGATCTCGCTATCCAGAGATCAGGGGAGTTTTTACTAAAAGATCCATGTGAAAAAAATTACGGCCTTCACCGGGATTTGAACCCGCGACCTAATAGTGAACGGGTACTGGTATTAGACCTTCGGAAAACAGGTCAGTTTTATCCTGCTAATGACAGGGCGTTGCTACGGTAATCCTGCTCAATTCGAGAGGAGCCGCAGACATTTGGTTCACGTACTAGGCTGATAAACCAATGGCGCGAGGCTACCATGTAAGGGATTACGGCCGAACGCCTCTAAGCCGGAATCCCGCCCAAAATCTCAGCACCACTGCGATGGGAGGCTACGATATGGTAGGGACCTGGGGCTCGAGCCTCAGCCCCACCCGATTGAGCCGCAGAAAGAGGTCTCTGCCGTCCGCCGATCAAACCCCATAAGGCGATGAGATGCGAAACCACCAGCAGAAGACTTAGTTCTTGGTCGCGGTAAGCAGTAGAGCAGCCACCTCACTGTGAACTGTCCAGACTCAGCCCCTGACCATGAGATATGTCCGCACACCAGGCGAACAACATATCCGTGACATTACCAGGCTTGTCCCCTGGTTAAATGCACTCCTGCCTCGCTCTCTACCTTTGTATGCTATCAGTCATCCCAAATGGACGCAGAAGAGGACATTGCACATCTGCCCTATTGTGTCAACCTCCCAGGTGGCGGGGAATGCTAGGCGTACCATCACTGCAGAGAAGCCGAGAAAATAAAGGTAGCAAAGAGATACCCCACTCACATGCATATGCTACGTTTCTGGCAGGACGTGACGATCCTGGGATACAGACACACTGGACTGCCTCTCTTCCGGGATAGTACAAACCAGTACATAGTCCATATCATATATCATATCTCATATATCATCACCGCACCCTATAGACACGAGTAGTGAAGACTCGTTAGTCCTGTAAGTAAAGTAAAGTATCCCATAGCATTACTGCCGTAAGGGTGTGAGGTGTTAGCGATCTCACATTTCAAAGGCTCGGCTATATGAGGGCGGTAGCCATCTCCTCTCCCTCACCGCTTTTACTTCCCGGACTGAACCGGTACCCATTTAAGGCTGGGTCGACCCGGGAGCCATTGCGATCTGAAAAAAACATTACCGCCTCAACTGGGGAATGAACCCAGAACCACTCAGATGCGAAGCCAGCGCGCTGACCACTGCGCCACGTAAGACAACTTCCAGAAGAGAGACAACTCTGATCACAAACAACTGCTGCCTTGCAGATAGGCTGGGGACAGCCAAAGGCTAAGGAGGTCATCCCTACAGAAACGCCTGTTGAAAGCGGATGCACTGGGCCACAGGCTTAACAAGTAACACAGTGCAACGTATATCGCTGTATGATGATAGAACCCGCGACATCCGGCACCTTAGGCTGACACCTATCTCGCGACCACTGAGTTTGCCTGTCAGAAGAGATAATAAAAAAAACCGATGACGACAACGACGCTCTTAACCGGCAGGGACAGATCATGGTTCTTCGTCTAAGGACAAGGCATCATAGACTAAATCAACATATGTACAGGTTTCGTTTGTCTGCTTCACCACTAAGACCGTGTGGACTAGGCGAACAAATAGCAAAACATATCTTAGAGAACTGCCATTTGTACAGAAATTTGAAGAAAACTCAGTGGCCAAGAGATACTACAAAAAATTACTCGAAGTTGTACGGAACAAAGGAGAAGCTATTGGGGGAGAGGGGGGGGGGTGCGGGACTGTGGCGCTCTGGTAAAGCAGAACATACTGGTCAGGACTTTTAGGGTCAGGTACAACATACTGGTCAGGACTTTCAGGGTCAGGTACAACATACTGACCAGGACATTCACGGTCAGGCACAACATACTGACCAGGACATTCAGGGTTAGGCTCAACATACTGACCAGGACATTCAGGGTGAGGCACAACATACTGACCAGGACATTCAGGGTGAGGCACAACATACTGATCAGGACATTCAGGGTAAGGCACAACATACTGACCAGGACATTCAGGGTCGGACAGAACATACTGATCAGGACATTCAGGGTCAGACAGAACATACTGGCCAGGACATTCAGGGTCAGGCACATAATACTGATCAGGACATTCAGGATCAGTCACAACATTCTGACCAGGACATTCAGGGTCAGGCACAACATACTTATCAGGACATTCAGGGTAAGCCACAACATACTGATCAGGACATTCAGGGCCAGGCAGAACATACTGACCAGGACATTCAGGGTCAGGCACAACATACTGATCAGGACATTCAGGATCAGGCAGAACATACTGGCCAGGACATTCAGGGTCAGGCTCAACATACTGACCAGGACATTCAGGGTGAGGCACAACATACTGATCAGGACATTCAGGGTCAGGCACAACATACTTATCAGGACATTCAGGGTCAGGCACAACATACTGATCAGGACATTCAGGGTCAGGCAGAACATACTGGCCAGAACATTCAGGGTCAGGCACAACATTCTGATCAGGACATTCAGGGTCAGGCACAACATATTGACCAGGACATTCAGGGTCAGGCACAACATACTGACCAAGACATTCAGGATCCGGCACAACATACTGATCAGGACATTCAGGGCCAGACAGAACATACTGATCAGGACATTCAGGGTCAGGCACAACATACTGACCAGGACATTCAGGGTCAGGCACAACATACTGATCAGGACATTCAGGGTCAGGCACAACATACTAATCAGGACATTCAGGGTCAGGCACAACATACTGACCAGGACATTCAGGGTCACTCAGAACATAAATGCCAAGACATTCAGGATCAGGCACAACATACTGATCAGGACATTCAGGGTCAGGCAGAACATACTGACCAGGACACTCAGGGTCAGGCACACCATACTGACCAGGACATTCCGGGTCAGGCCCAACATACTGATCAGGACATTCAGGGCCATGCATAACATACTGACCAGGACATTCAGGGTCAGGCACAACATACTGACCAGGGCATTAAGGGTCAGGCAGAACATACTGGCCAGGACATTCAGGGTCAGGCTCAACATACTGACCAGGACATTCAGGGTAGAGGCACAACATACTGATCATGACATTCAGGGTCAGGCACAACATACTGACCAGAACATTCAGGGTCAGACAGAACATACTGATCAGGACATTCAGGGTCAGACAGAACATACTGGCCAGGACATTCAGGGTCAGGCACAACATACTGATCAGGACATTCAGGGTCAGGCACAACATACTGACCAGGACATTCAGGGTCAGGCACAACATACTTATCAGGGCATTTAGGGTCAGGCACAACATACTGATCAGGACATTCAGGGTCAGGCAGAACATACTGGCCAAAACATTCAGGGTCAGGCACAACATTCTGATCAGGACATTCAGGGTCAGGCACAACATACTGACCAGGACATTCAGGGTCAGGCACAACATACTGACCAAGACATTCAGGATCCGGCACAACATACTGATCAGGACATTCAGGGCCAGGCAGAACATACTGATCAGGACATTCAGGGTCAGTCACAACATACTGACCAGGACATTCAGGGTCAGGCACAACATACTGATCAGGACATTCAGGGTCAGGCCCAACATACTAATCAGGACATTCAGGTTCAGGCACAACATACTGACCAGGACATTCAGGGTCAGGCAGAACATAAATGCCAAGAGATTCAGGATCAGGCACAACATACTGATCAGGACATTCAGGGTCAGGCACAACATACTGACCAGGAAATTAGGGTCAGGCACAACATACTGACCAGGACATTCCGGGTCAGGCCCAACATACTGACCAAGACATTCAGGGTCAGGCACAACATACTGACCAGGACATTCAGGGTCAGGCACAACATACTGACCAGGACATTCAAGGTCAGACAGAACATACTGATCAGGACATTCAGGGTCAGACAGAACATACTGATCAGGACATTCAGGGTCAGACAGAACATACTGGCCAGGACATTCAGGGTCAGGCACAACATACTGATCAGGACATTCAGGGTCAGGCACAACATACTGACCAGGACATTCAGGGTCAGGCACAACATACTTATCAGGACATGCAGGGTCAGGCACAACATACTGATCAGGACATTCAGGGTCAGGCAGAACATACTGGCCAGGACATTCAGGGTCAGGCACAACATTCTGATCAGGACATTCAGGGTCAGGCACAACATACTGACCAGGAAATTCAGGGTCAGGCACAACATACTGACAAAAACATTCAGGATCCGGCACAACATACTGATCAGGACATTTAGAGCCAGGCAGAACATACTGATCAGGACATTCAGGGTCAGGCACAACATACTGGCCAGGACTTCTAGAGTCAGTCACAACATACTGGCCAGGACCTCTAGAGTCAGGCACAACATACTGGCCAGAACTTCTAGATCAGTCACAACATACTGACCAGGACTTTTAGAGTCAGGCACAACATACTGGCCAGGACTTTCAGGGTCAGGTACAACATACTGACCAGGACATTCACGGTCAGGCACAATATACTGACCAGGACATTCAGGGTCAGGCACAACATACTGACCAGGACATTCAGGGTCAGGCTCAACATACTGACCAGGACATTCAGGGTGAGGCACAACATACTGATCAGGACATTCAGGGTCAGGCACAACATACTGACCAGGACATTCAGGGTCAGACAGAACATACTGATCAGGACATTCAGGGTCAGACAGAACATACTGGCCAGGACATTCAGGGTCAGGCACAACATACTGATCAGGACATTCAGGGTCAGCCACAACATACTGATCAGGACATTCAGGGTCAGGCACAACATACTAATTAGGACATTCAGGGTCAGGCACAACATACTGACCAGGACATTCAGGGTCACTCAGAACATAAATGCCAAGACATTCAGGATCAGGCACAACATACTGATCAGGAAATTCAGGGTCAGGCACAACATACTGACCAGGACACTCAGGGTCAGGCATAACATACTGATCAGGACATTCCGGGTCAGGCCCAACATACTGATCAGGACATTCAGGGACATGCAGAACATACTGACCAGGACATTCAGGGTCAGGCACAACATACTGACTAGGACATTCAGGGTCAGGCAGAACATACTGGCCAGGACATTCAGGGTCAGGCTCAACATACTGACCAGGACATTCAGGGTAGAGGCACAACATACTGATCATGACATTCAGGGTCAGGCACAACATACTGACCAGGACATTCAGGGTCAGACAGAACATACTGATCAGGACATTCAGGGTCAGACAGAACATACTGGCCAGGACATTCAGGGTCAGGCACAACATACTGATCAGGACATTCAGGGTCAGGCACAACATACTGACCAGGACATTCAGGGTCAGGCACAACATACTTATCAGGACATTCAGGGTCAGGCACAACATACTGATCAGGACATTCAGGGTCAGGCAGAACATACTGGCCAGAACATTCAGGGTCAGGCACAACATTCTGATCAGGACATTCAGGGTCAGGCACAACATACTGACCAGGACATTCAGGGTCAGGCACAACATACTGACCAAGACATTCAGGATCCGGCACAACATAATGATCAGGACATTTAGGGCCAGGCAGAATATACTGATCAATACATTCAGGGTCAGGCACAACATACTGACCAGGACATTCAGGGTCAGGCACAACATACTGATCAGGACATTCAGGGTCAGGCACAACATACTAATCAGGACATTCAGGGACAGGCACAACATACTGACCAGGACATTCAGGGTCAGGCAGAACATAAATGCCAAGACATTCAGGATCAGGCACAACATACTGATCAGGACATTCAGGGTCAGGCACAACATACTGACCAGGACACTCAGGGTCAGACACAACATAATGACCAGGACATTCCGGGTCAGGCCCAACATACTGATCAGGACATTCAGGGCCATGCAGAACATACTGACCAGGACATTCAGGGTCAGGCACACCATACTGACCAGGACATTCAGGGTCAGGCACAACATACTGACCAGGACATTCAGGGTCGGACACAACATACTGATCAGGACATTCAGGGTCAGGCAGAACATACTGACCAGGACACTCAGGGTCAGGCACAACATACTGACCAGGACATTCCGGGTCAGGCCCAACATACTGATCAGGACATTCAGGGCCATGCAGAACATACTGACCAGGACATTCAGGGTCAGGCACACCATACTGACCAGGACATTCAGGGTCAGGCACAACATACTGACCAGGACATTCAGGGTCGGACAGAACATACTGATCAGGACATTCAGGGTCAGACAGAACATACTGGCCAGGACATTCAGGGTCAGGCACAACATACTGATCAGGACATTCAGGATCAGGCACAACATACTGACCAGGACATTCAGGGTCAGGCACAACATACTTATCAGGACATTCAGGGTAAGCCACAACATACTGATCAGGACATTCAGGGCCAGGCAGAACATACTGACCAGGACATTCAGGGTCAGGCACAACATACTGATCAGGACATTCAGGGTCAGGCAGAACATACTGGCCAGGACATTTAGGGTCAGGCTCAACATACTGACCAGAACATTCAGGGTGAGGCACAACATACTGATCAGACATTCAGGGTCAGGCACAACATACTTATCAGGACATTCAGGGTCAGGCACAATATACTGATCAAGACATTCAGGGTCAGGCAGAACATACTGGCCAGAACATTCAGGGTCAGGCACAACATTCTGATCAGGACATTCAGGGTCAGGCACAACATATTGACCAGGACATTCAGGGTCAGGCACAACATACTGACCAAGACATTCAGGATCCGGCACAACATACTGATCAGGACATTCAGGGCCAGACAGAACATACTTATCAGGACATTCAGGGTCAGGCACAACATACTGACCAGGACATTCAGTGTCAGGCACAACATACTGATCAGGACATTCAGGGTCAGGCACAACATACTAATCAGGACATTCAGGGTCAGGCACAACATACTGACCAGGACATTCAGGGTCACTCAGAACATAAATGCCAAGACATTCAGGATCAGGCACAACATACTGATCAGGACATTCAGGGTCAGGCACAACATGCTGACCAGGACACTCAGGGTCAGGCACAACATACTGACCAGGACATTCCGGGTCAGGCCCAACATACTGATCAGGACATTCAGGGCCATGCAGAACATACTGACCAGGACATTCAGGGTCAGGCACAACATACTGACCAGGACATTCAGGGTCAGGCAGAACATACTGGCCAGGACATTCAGGGTCAGGCTCAACATACTGACCAGGACATTCAGGGTAGAGGCACAACATACTGATAATGACATTGAGGGTCAGGCACAACATACTGACCAGGACATTCAGGGTCAGACAGAACATACTGATCAGGACATTCAGGGTCAGACAGAACATACTGGCCAGGACATTCAGGGTCAGGCACAACATACTGATCAGGACATTCAGGGTCAGGCACAACATACTGACCAGGACATTCAGGGTCAGGCACAACATACTTATCAGGACATTCAGGGTCAGGCACAACATACTGATCAGGACATTCAGGGTCAGGCAGAACATATTGGCCAGAACATTCAGGGTGAGGCACAACATTCTGATCAGGACATTCAGGGTCAGGCACAACATACTGACCAGGACATTCAGGGTCAGGCACAACATACTGACAAGGACATTCAGGATCCGGCACAACATACTGATCAGGACATTCAGTGCCAGGCAGAACATACTGATCAGGACATTCAGGGTCAGGCACAACATGCTGACCAGGACATTCAGGGTCAGGCACAACATACTGATCAGGACATTCAGGGTCAGGCACAACATACTAATCAGGACATTCAGGGTCAGGCACAACATACTGACCAGGACATTCAGGGTCAGGCAGAACATAAATGCCAAGACATTCAGGATCAGGCACAACATACTGATCAGGACATTCAGGGTCAGGCACAACATACTGACAAAAACATTCAGGATCCGGCACAACATACTAATTAGGACATTTAGAGCCAGGCAGAACATACTGATCAGGACATTAAGGGTCAGGCACAACATACTGGCCAGGACTTCTAGAGTGAGTCACAACATACTGGCCAGGACCTCTAGAGTCAGGCACAACATACTGGCCAGAACTTCTAGATCAGTCACAACATACTGGCCAGTACTTTTAGAGTCAGGCACAACATACCGGCCAGGACTTTCAGGGTCAGGTACAACATACTGACCAGGACATTCACGGTCAGGCACAACATACTGACCAGGACATTAAGGGTCAGGCACAACATACTGACCAGGACATTCAGGGTCAGGCTCAACATACTGACCAGGACATTCAGGGTGAGGAACAACATACTGATCAGGACATTCAGGGTCAGGCACAACATACTGACCAGGACATTCAGGGTCAGACAGAACATACTGATCAGGACATTCAGGGTCAGACAGAACATACTGGCCAGGACATTCAGGGTCAGGCACAACATACTGATCAGGACATTCAGGGTCAGGCACAACATACTGATCAGGACATTCAGGGTCAGGCACAACATACTAATTAGGACATTCAGGGCCAGGCACAACATACTGACCAGGACATTCAATGTCACTCAGAACATAAATGCCAAGACATTCAGGATCAGGCACAACATACTGATCAGGACATTCAGGGTCAGGCACAACATACTGACCAGGACACTCAGGGTCAGGCACAACATACTGACCAGGACATTCCGGGTCAGGCCCAACATACTGATCAGGACATTCAGGGACATGCAGAACATACTGAGCAGGACATTCAGGGTCAGGCACAACATACTGACCAGGACATTCAGGGTCAGGCAGAACATACTGGCCAGGACATTCAGGGTCAGGCTCAACATACTGACCAGGACATTCAGGGTAGAGGCACAACATACTGATCATGACATTCAGGGTCAGGCACAACATACTGACCAGGACATTCAGGGTCAGACAGAACATACTGATCAGGACATTCAGGGTTCCACAGAACATACTGGCCAGGACATTCAGGGTCAGGCACAACATGCTGATCAGGACATTCAGGGTCAGGCAAAAAATACTGACCAGGACATTCAGGGTCAGGCACAACATACTTATCAGGACATTCAGGGTCAGGCACAACATACTGATCAGGACATTCAGGGTCAGGCAGAACATACTGACCAGGACATTCAGGGTCAGGCACAACATACTGACCAGGACATTCAGGGTCAGGCACAACATACTGATCAGGACATTCAGGGCCAGACAGAACATACTGATCAGGACATTCAGGGTCAGGCACAACATACTGACCAGGACATTCAGGGTCAGGCACAACATACTGATCAGGACATTCAGGGTCAGGCACAACATACTAATCAGGACATTCAGGGTCAGGCACAACATACTGACCAGGACATTCAGGGTCACTCAGAACATAAATGCCAAGACATTCAGGATCAGGCACAACATACTGATCAGGACATTCAGGGTCAGGCAGAACATACTGGCCAGGACATTTAGGGTCAGGCTCAACATACTGACCAGAACATTCAGGGTGAGGCACAACATACTGATCAGACATTCAGGGTCAGGCACAACATACTTATCAGGACATTCAGGGTCAGGCACAATATACTGATCAAGACATTCAGGGTCAGGCAGAACATACTGGCCAGAACATTCAGGGTCAGGCACAACATTCTGATCAGGACATTCAGGGTCAGGCACAACATATTGACCAGGACATTCAGGGTCAGGCACAACATACTGACCAAGACATTCAGGATCCGGCACAACATACTGATCAGGACATTCAGGGCCAGACAGAACATACTTATCAGGACATTCAGGGTCAGGCACAACATACTGACCAGGACATTCAGTGTCAGGCACAACATACTGATCAGGACATTCAGGGTCAGGCACAACATACTAATCAGGACATTCAGGGTCAGGCACAACATACTGACCAGGACATTCAGGGTCACTCAGAACATAAATGCCAAGACATTCAGGATCAGGCACAACATACTGATCAGGACATTCAGGGTCAGGCACAACATGCTGACCAGGACACTCAGGGTCAGGCACAACATACTGACCAGGACATTCCGGGTCAGGCCCAACATACTGATCAGGACATTCAGGGCCATGCAGAACATACTGACCAGGACATTCAGGGTCAGGCACAACATACTGACCAGGACATTCAGGGTCAGGCAGAACATACTGGCCAGGACATTCAGGGTCAGGCTCAACATACTGACCAGGACATTCAGGGTAGAGGCACAACATACTGATAATGACATTGAGGGTCAGGCACAACATACTGACCAGGACATTCAGGGTCAGACAGAACATACTGATCAGGACATTCAGGGTCAGACAGAACATACTGGCCAGGACATTCAGGGTCAGGCACAACATACTGATCAGGACATTCAGGGTCAGGCACAACATACTGACCAGGACATTCAGGGTCAGGCACAACATACTTATCAGGACATTCAGGGTCAGGCACAACATACTGATCAGGACATTCAGGGTCAGGCAGAACATATTGGCCAGAACATTCAGGGTGAGGCACAACATTCTGATCAGGACATTCAGGGTCAGGCACAACATACTGACCAGGACATTCAGGGTCAGGCACAACATACTGACAAGGACATTCAGGATCCGGCACAACATACTGATCAGGACATTCAGTGCCAGGCAGAACATACTGATCAGGACATTCAGGGTCAGGCACAACATGCTGACCAGGACATTCAGGGTCAGGCACAACATACTGATCAGGACATTCAGGGTCAGGCACAACATACTAATCAGGACATTCAGGGTCAGGCACAACATACTGACCAGGACATTCAGGGTCAGGCAGAACATAAATGCCAAGACATTCAGGATCAGGCACAACATACTGATCAGGACATTCAGGGTCAGGCACAACATACTGACAAAAACATTCAGGATCCGGCACAACATACTAATTAGGACATTTAGAGCCAGGCAGAACATACTGATCAGGACATTAAGGGTCAGGCACAACATACTGGCCAGGACTTCTAGAGTGAGTCACAACATACTGGCCAGGACCTCTAGAGTCAGGCACAACATACTGGCCAGAACTTCTAGATCAGTCACAACATACTGGCCAGTACTTTTAGAGTCAGGCACAACATACCGGCCAGGACTTTCAGGGTCAGGTACAACATACTGACCAGGACATTCACGGTCAGGCACAACATACTGACCAGGACATTCAGGGTCAGGCACAACATACTGACCAGGACATTCAGGGTCAGGCTCAACATACTGACCAGGACATTCAGGGTGAGGAACAACATACTGATCAGGACATTCAGGGTCAGGCACAACATACTGACCAGGACATTCAGGGTCAGACAGAACATACTGATCAGGACATTCAGGGTCAGACAGAACATACTGGCCAGGACATTCAGGGTCAGGCACAACATACTGATCAGGACATTCAGGGTCAGGCACAACATACTGATCAGGACATTCAGGGTCAGGCACAACATACTAATTAGGACATTCAGGGCCAGGCACAACATACTGACCAGGACATTCAATGTCACTCAGAACATAAATGCCAAGACATTCAGGATCAGGCACAACATACTGATCAGGACATTCAGGGTCAGGCACAACATACTGACCAGGACACTCAGGGTCAGGCACAACATACTGACCAGGACATTCCGGGTCAGGCCCAACATACTGATCAGGACATTCAGGGACATGCAGAACATACTGAGCAGGACATTCAGGGTCAGGCACAACATACTGACCAGGACATTCAGGGTCAGGCAGAACATACTGGCCAGGACATTCAGGGTCAGGCTCAACATACTGACCAGGACATTCAGGGTAGAGGCACAACATACTGATCATGACATTCAGGGTCAGGCACAACATACTGACCAGGACATTCAGGGTCAGACAGAACATACTGATCAGGACATTCAGGGTTCCACAGAACATACTGGCCAGGACATTCAGGGTCAGGCACAACATGCTGATCAGGACATTCAGGGTCAGGCAAAAAATACTGACCAGGACATTCAGGGTCAGGCACAACATACTTATCAGGACATTCAGGGTCAGGCACAACATACTGATCAGGACATTCAGGGTCAGGCAGAACATACTGACCAGGACATTCAGGGTCAGGCACAACATACTGACCAGGACATTCAGGGTCAGGCACAACATACTGATCAGGACATTCAGGGCCAGACAGAACATACTGATCAGGACATTCAGGGTCAGGCACAACATACTGACCAGGACATTCAGGGTCAGGCACAACATACTGATCAGGACATTCAGGGTCAGGCACAACATACTAATCAGGACATTCAGGGTCAGGCACAACATACTGACCAGGACATTCAGGGTCACTCAGAACATAAATGCCAAGACATTCAGGATCAGGCACAACATACTGATCAGGACATTCAGGGTCAGGCACAACATACTGACCAGGACACTCAGGGTCAGGCACAACATACTGACCAGGACATTCCAGGTCAGGCCCAACATACTGATCAGGACATTCAGGGCCATGCAGAACATACTGACCAGGACATTCAGGGTCAGGCACAACATACTGACCAGGACATTCAGGGTCAGGCAGAACATACTGGCCAGGACATTCAGGGTCAGGCTCAAATAACTGACCAGGACATTCAGGGTAGAGGCACAACATACTGATAATGACATTCAGGGTCAGGCACAACATACTGACCAGGACATTCAGGGTCAGACAGAACATACTGATCAGGACATTCAGGGTCAGACAGAACATACTGGCCAGGACATTCAGGGTCAGGAACAACATACTGATCAGGACATTCAGGGTCAGGCACAACATACTGACCAGGACATTCAGGGTCAGGCACAACATACTTATCAGGACATTCAGGGTCAGGCACAACATACTGATCAGGACATTCAGGGTCAGGCAGAACATACTGGCCAGAACATTCAGGGTGAGGCACAACATTCTGATCAGGACATTCAGGGTCAGGCACAACATACTGACCAGGACATTCAGGGTCAGGCACAACAAACTGACCAAGACATTCAGGATCCGGCACAACATACTGATCAGGACATTCAGGGCCAGGCAGAACATACTGATCAGGACATTCAGGGTCAGGCACAACATACTGACCAGGACATTCAGGGTCAGGCACAACATACTAATCAGGACATTCAGGGTCAGGCACAACATACTGACCAGGACATTCAGGGTCAGGCAGAACATAAATGCCAAGACATTCAGGATCAGGCACAACATACTGATCAGGGCATTCAGGGTCAGGCACAACATACTGACCAGGACATTCCGGGTCAGGCACAACATACTGACCAGGACATCCCGGGTCAGGCCTAACAAACTGACCAGGACATTCAGGGTCAGGAACAACATACTGACCAGGACATTCAGGGTCAGGCAGAACATACTGGCCAGGACATTCAGGGTCAGGCTCAACATACTGACCAGGACATTCAGGGTAGAGGCACAACATACTGACCAGGACATTCAGGGTCAGACAGAACATACTGATCAGGACATTCAGGGTCAGATAGAACATACTGATCAGGACATTCAGGGTCAGACAGAACATACTGGCCAGGACATTCAGGGTCAGGCACAACATACTGATCAGGACATTCAGGGTCAGGCACAACATACTGACCAGGACATTCAGGGTCAGGCACAACATACTTATCAGGACATTCAGGGTCAGGCACAACATACTGATCAGGACATTCAGGGTCAGGCAGAACATACTGGCCAGAACATTCAGGGTCAGGCACAACATTCTGATCAGGACATTCAGGGTCAGGCACAACATACTGACCAGGACATTCAGGGTCAGGCACAACATACTGACCAAGACATTCAGGATCCGGCACAACATAATGATCAGGACATTTAGGGCCAGGCAGAATATACTGATCAATACATTCAGGGTCAGGCACAACATACTGACCAGGACATTCAGGGTCAGGCACAACATACTGATCAGGACATTCAGGGTCAGGCACAACATACTAATCAGGACATTCAGGGACAGGCACAACATACTGACCAGGACATTCAGGGTCAGGCAGAACATAAATGCCAAGACATTCAGGATCAGGCACAACATACTGATCAGGACATTCAGGGTCAGGCACAACATACTGACCAGGACACTCAGGGTCAGACACAACATAATGACCAGGACATTCCGGGTCAGGCCCAACATACTGATCAGGACATTCAGGGCCATGCAGAACATACTGACCAGGACATTCAGGGTCAGGCACACCATACTGACCAGGACATTCAGGGTCAGGCACAACATACTGACCAGGACATTCAGGGTCGGACACAACATACTGATCAGGACATTCAGGGTCAGGCAGAACATACTGACCAGGACACTCAGGGTCAGGCACAACATACTGACCAGGACATTCCGGGTCAGGCCCAACATACTGATCAGGACATTCAGGGCCATGCAGAACATACTGACCAGGACATTCAGGGTCAGGCACACCATACTGACCAGGACATTCAGGGTCAGGCACAACATACTGACCAGGACATTCAGGGTCGGACAGAACATACTGATCAGGACATTCAGGGTCAGACAGAACATACTGGCCAGGACATTCAGGGTCAGGCACAACATACTGATCAGGACATTCAGGATCAGGCACAACATACTGACCAGGACATTCAGGGTCAGGCACAACATACTTATCAGGACATTCAGGGTAAGCCACAACATACTGATCAGGACATTCAGGGCCAGGCAGAACATACTGACCAGGACATTCAGGGTCAGGCACAACATACTGATCAGGACATTCAGGGTCAGGCAGAACATACTGGCCAGGACATTTAGGGTCAGGCTCAACATACTGACCAGAACATTCAGGGTGAGGCACAACATACTGATCAGACATTCAGGGTCAGGCACAACATACTTATCAGGACATTCAGGGTCAGGCACAATATACTGATCAAGACATTCAGGGTCAGGCAGAACATACTGGCCAGAACATTCAGGGTCAGGCACAACATTCTGATCAGGACATTCAGGGTCAGGCACAACATATTGACCAGGACATTCAGGGTCAGGCACAACATACTGACCAAGACATTCAGGATCCGGCACAACATACTGATCAGGACATTCAGGGCCAGACAGAACATACTTATCAGGACATTCAGGGTCAGGCACAACATACTGACCAGGACATTCAGTGTCAGGCACAACATACTGATCAGGACATTCAGGGTCAGGCACAACATACTAATCAGGACATTCAGGGTCAGGCACAACATACTGACCAGGACATTCAGGGTCACTCAGAACATAAATGCCAAGACATTCAGGATCAGGCACAACATACTGATCAGGACATTCAGGGTCAGGCACAACATGCTGACCAGGACACTCAGGGTCAGGCACAACATACTGACCAGGACATTCCGGGTCAGGCCCAACATACTGATCAGGACATTCAGGGCCATGCAGAACATACTGACCAGGACATTCAGGGTCAGGCACAACATACTGACCAGGACATTCAGGGTCAGGCAGAACATACTGGCCAGGACATTCAGGGTCAGGCTCAACATACTGACCAGGACATTCAGGGTAGAGGCACAACATACTGATAATGACATTCAGGGTCAGGCACAACATACTGACCAGGACATTCAGGGTCAGACAGAACATACTGATCAGGACATTAGGGTCAGACAGAACATACTGGCCAGGACATTCAGGGTCAGGCTCAACATACTGATCAGGACATTCAGGGTCAGGCACAACATACTGACCAGGACATTCAGGGTCAGGCACAACATACTTATCAGGACATTCAGGGTCAGGCACAACATACTGATCAGGACATTCAGGGTCAGGCAGAACATATTGGCCAGAACATTCAGGGTGAGGCACAACATTCTGATCAGGACATTCAGGGTCAGGCACAACATACTGACCAGGACATTCAGGGTCAGGCACAACATACTGACAAGGACATTCAGGATCCGGCACAACATACTGATCAGGACATTCAGTGCCAGGCAGAACATACTGATCAGGACATTCAGGGTCAGGCACAACATGCTGACCAGGACATTCAGGGTCAGGCACAACATACTGATCAGGACATTCAGGGTCAGGCACAACATACTAATCAGGACATTCAGGGTCAGGCACAACATACTGACCAGGACATTCAGGGTCAGGCAGAACATAAATGCCAAGACATTCAGGATCAGGCACAACATACTGATCAGGACATTCAGGGTCAGGCACAACATACTGACAAAAACATTCAGGATCCGGCACAACATACTGATTAGGACATTTAGAGCCAGGCAGAACATACTGATCAGGACATTAAGGGTCAGGCACAACATACTGGCCAGGACTTCTAGAGTGAGTCACAACATACTGGCCAGGACCTCTAGAGTCAGGCACAACATACTGGCCAGAACTTCTAGATCAGTCACAACATACTGGCCAGTACTTTTAGAGTCAGGCACAACATACTGGCCAGGACTTTCAGGGTCAGGTACAACATACTGACCAGGACATTCACGGTCAGGCACAACATACTGACCAGGACATTCAGGGTCAGGCACAACATACTGACCAGGACATTCAGGGTCAGGCTCAACATACTGACCAGGACATTCAGGGTGAGGCACAACATACTGATCAGGACATTCAGGGTCAGGCACAACATACTGACCAGGACATTCAGGGTCAGACAGAACATACTGATCAGGACATTCAGGGTCAGACAGAACATACTGGCCAGGACATTCAGGGTCAGGCACAACATACTGATCAGGACATTCAGGGTCAGGCACAACATACTGATCAGGACATTCAGGGTCAGGCACAACATACTAATTAGGACATTCAGGGCCAGGCACAACATACTGACCAGGACATTCAATGTCACTCAGAACATAAATGCCAAGACATTCAGGATCAGGCACAACATACTGATCAGGACATTCAGGGTCAGGCACAACATACTGACCAGGACACTCAGGGTCAGGCACAACATACTGACCAGGACATTCCGGGTCAGGCCCAACATACTGATCAGGACATTCAGGGACATGCAGAACATACTGAGCAGGACATTCAGGGTCAGGCACAACATACTGACCAGGACATTCAGGGTCAGGCAGAACATACTGGCCAGGACATTCAGGGTCAGGCTCAACATACTGACCAGGACATTCAGGGTAGAGGCACAACATACTGATCATGACATTCAGGGTCAGGCACAACATACTGACCAGGACATTCAGGGTCAGACAGAACATACTGATCAGGACATTCAGGGTTCCACAGAACATACTGGCCAGGACATTCAGGGTCAGGCACAACATACTGATCAGGACATTCAGGGTCAGGCAAAAAATACTGACCAGGACATTCAGGGTCAGGCACAACATACTTATCAGGACATTCAGGGTCAGGCACAACATACTGATCAGGACATTCAGGGTCAGGCAGAACATACTGACCAGGACATTCAGGGTCAGGCACAACATACTGACCAGGACATTCAGGGTCAGGCACAACATACTGATCAGGACATTCAGGGCCAGACAGAACATACTGATCAGGACATTCAGGGTCAGGCACAACATACTGACCAGGACATTCAGGGTCAGGCACAACATACTGATCAGGACATTCAGGGTCAGGCACAACATACTAATCAGGACATTCAGGGTCAGGCACAACATACTGACCAGGACATTCAGGGTCACTCAGAACATAAATGCCAAGACATTCAGGATCAGGCACAACATACTGATCAGGACATTCAGGGTCAGGCACAACATACTGACCAGGACACTCAGGGTCAGGCACAACATACTGACCAGGACATTCCAGGACAGGCCCAACATACTGATCAGGACATTCAGGGCCATGCAGAACATACTGACCAGGACATTCAGGGTCAGGCACAACATACTGACCAGGACATTCAGGGTCAGGCAGAACATACTGGCCAGGACATTCAGGGTCAGGCTCAAATAACTGACCAGGACATTCAGGGTAGAGGCACAACATACTGATAATGACATTCAGGGTCAGGCACAACATACTGACCAGGACATTCAGGGTCAGACAGAACATACTGATCAGGACATTCAGGGTCAGACAGAACATACTGGCCAGGACATTCAGGGTCAGGCACAACATACTGATCAGGACATTCAGGGTCAGGCACAACATACTGACCAGGACATTCAGGGTCAGGCACAACATACTTATCAGGACATTCAGGGTCAGGCACAACATACTGATCAGGACATTCAGGGTCAGGCAGAACATACTGGCCAGAACATTCAGGGTGAGGCACAACATTCTGATCAGGACATTCAGGGTCAGGCACAACATACTGACCAGGACATTCAGGGTCAGGCACAACAAACTGACCAAGACATTCAGGATCCGGCACAACATACTGATCAGGACATTCAGGGCCAGGCAGAACATACTGATCAGGACATTCAGGGTCAGGCACAACATACTGACCAGGACATTCAGGGTCAGGCACAACATACTAATCAGGACATTCAGAGTCAGGCACAACATACTGACCAGGACATTCAGGGTCAGGCAGAACATAAATGCCAAGACATTCAGGATCAGGCACAACATACTGATCAGGGCATTCAGGGTCAGGCACAACATACTGACCAGGACATTCCGGGTCAGGCACAACATACTGACCAGGACATCCCGGGTCAGGCCTAACAAACTGACCAGGACATTCAGGGTCAGGAACAACATACTGACCAGGACATTCAGGGTCAGGCAGAACATACTGGCCAGGACATTCAGGGTCAGGCTCAACATACTGACCAGGACATTCAGGGTAGAGGCACAACATACTGACCAGGACATTCAGGGTCAGACAGAACATACTGATCAGGACATTCAGGGTCAGATAGAACATACTGATCAGGACATTCAGGGTCAGACAGAACATACTGGCCAGGACATTCAGGGTCAGGCACAACATACTGATCAGGACATTCAGGGTCAGGCACAACATACTGACCAGGACATTCAGGGTCAGGCACAACATACTTATCAGGACATTCAGGGTCAGGCACAACATACTGATCAGGACATTCAGGGTCAGGCAGAACATACTGGCCAGAACATTCAGGGTCAGGCACAACATTCTGATCAGGACATTCAGGGTCAGGCACAACATACTGACCAGGACATTCAGGGTCAGGCACAACATACTGACCAAGACATTCAGGATCCGGCACAACATAATGATCAGGACATTTAGGGCCAGGCAGAATATACTGATCAATACATTCAGGGTCAGGCACAACATACTGACCAGGACATTCAGGGTCAGGCACAACATACTGATCAGGACATTCAGGGTCAGGCACAACATACTAATCAGGACATTCAGGGACAGGCACAACATACTGACCAGGACATTCAGGGTCAGGCAGAACATAAATGCCAAGACATTCAGGATCAGGCACAACATACTGATCAGGACATTCAGGGTCAGGCACAACATACTGACCAGGACACTCAGGGTCAGACACAACATAATGACCAGGACATTCCGGGTCAGGCCCAACATACTGATCAGGACATTCAGGGCCATGCAGAACATACTGACCAGGACATTCAGGGTCAGGCACACCATACTGACCAGGACATTCAGGGTCAGGCACAACATACTGACCAGGACATTCAGGGTCGGACACAACATACTGATCAGGACATTCAGGGTCAGGCAGAACATACTGACCAGGACACTCAGGGTCAGGCACAACATACTGACCAGGACATTCCGGGTCAGGCCCAACATACTGATCAGGACATTCAGGGCCATGCAGAACATACTGACCAGGACATTCAGGGTCAGGCACACCATACTGACCAGGACATTCAGGGTCAGGCACAACATACTGACCAGGACATTCAGGGTCGGACAGAACATACTGATCAGGACATTCAGGGTCAGACAGAACATACTGGCCAGGACATTCAGGGTCAGGCACAACATACTGATCAGGACATTCAGGATCAGGCACAACATACTGACCAGGACATTCAGGGTCAGGCACAACATACTTATCAGGACATTCAGGGTAAGCCACAACATACTGATCAGGACATTCAGGGCCAGGCAGAACATACTGACCAGGACATTCAGGGTCAGGCACAACATACTGATCAGGACATTCAGGGTCAGGCAGAACATACTGGCCAGGACATTTAGGGTCAGGCTCAACATACTGACCAGAACATTCAGGGTGAGGCACAACATACTGATCAGACATTCAGGGTCAGGCACAACATACTTATCAGGACATTCAGGGTCAGGCACAATATACTGATCAAGACATTCAGGGTCAGGCAGAACATACTGGCCAGAACATTCAGGGTCAGGCACAACATTCTGATCAGGACATTCAGGGTCAGGCACAACATATTGACCAGGACATTCAGGGTCAGGCACAACATACTGACCAAGACATTCAGGATCCGGCACAACATACTGATCAGGACATTCAGGGCCAGACAGAACATACTTATCAGGACATTCAGGGTCAGGCACAACATACTGACCAGGACATTCAGTGTCAGGCACAACATACTGATCAGGACATTCAGGGTCAGGCACAACATACTAATCAGGACATTCAGGGTCAGGCACAACATACTGACCAGGACATTCAGGGTCACTCAGAACATAAATGCCAAGACATTCAGGATCAGGCACAACATACTGATCAGGACATTCAGGGTCAGGCACAACATGCTGACCAGGACACTCAGGGTCAGGCACAACATACTGACCAGGACATTCCGGGTCAGGCCCAACATACTGATCAGGACATTCAGGGCCATGCAGAACATACTGACCAGGACATTCAGGGTCAGGCACAACATACTGACCAGGACATTCAGGGTCAGGCAGAACATACTGGCCAGGACATTCAGGGTCAGGCTCAACATACTGACCAGGACATTCAGGGTAGAGGCACAACATACTGATAATGACATTCAGGGTCAGGCACAACATACTGACCAGGACATTCAGGGTCAGACAGAACATACTGATCAGGACATTCAGGGTCAGACAGAACATACTGGCCAGGACATTCAGGGTCAGGCTCAACATACTGATCAGGACATTCAGGGTCAGGCACAACATACTGACCAGGACATTCAGGGTCAGGCACAACATACTTATCAGGACATTCAGGGTCAGGCACAACATACTGATCAGGACATTCAGGGTCAGGCAGAACATATTGGCCAGAACATTCAGGGTGAGGCACAACATTCTGATCAGGACATTCAGGGTCAGGCACAACATACTGACCAGGACATTCAGGGTCAGGCACAACATACTGACAAGGACATTCAGGATCCGGCACAACATACTGATCAGGACATTCAGTGCCAGGCAGAACATACTGATCAGGACATTCAGGGTCAGGCACAACATGCTGACCAGGACATTCAGGGTCAGGCACAACATACTGATCAGGACATTCAGGGTCAGGCACAACATACTAATCAGGACATTCAGGGTCAGGCACAACATACTGACCAGGACATTCAGGGTCAGGCAGAACATAAATGCCAAGACATTCAGGATCAGGCACAACATACTGATCAGGACATTCAGGGTCAGGCACAACATACTGACAAAAACATTCAGGATCCGGCACAACATACTGATTAGGACATTTAGAGCCAGGCAGAACATACTGATCAGGACATTAAGGGTCAGGCACAACATACTGGCCAGGACTTCTAGAGTGAGTCACAACATACTGGCCAGGACCTCTAGAGTCAGGCACAACATACTGGCCAGAACTTCTAGATCAGTCACAACATACTGGCCAGTACTTTTAGAGTCAGGCACAACATACTGGCCAGGACTTTCAGGGTCAGGTACAACATACTGACCAGGACATTCACGGTCAGGCACAACATACTGACCAGGACATTCAGGGTCAGGCACAACATACTGACCAGGACATTCAGGGTCAGGCTCAACATACTGACCAGGACATTCAGGGTGAGGCACAACATACTGATCAGGACATTCAGGGTCAGGCACAACATACTGACCAGGACATTCAGGGTCAGACAGAACATACTGATCAGGACATTCAGGGTCAGACAGAACATACTGGCCAGGACATTCAGGGTCAGGCACAACATACTGATCAGGACATTCAGGGTCAGGCACAACATACTGATCAGGACATTCAGGGTCAGGCACAACATACTAATTAGGACATTCAGGGCCAGGCACAACATACTGACCAGGACATTCAATGTCACTCAGAACATAAATGCCAAGACATTCAGGATCAGGCACAACATACTGATCAGGACATTCAGGGTCAGGCACAACATACTGACCAGGACACTCAGGGTCAGGCACAACATACTGACCAGGACATTCCGGGTCAGGCCCAACATACTGATCAGGACATTCAGGGACATGCAGAACATACTGAGCAGGACATTCAGGGTCAGGCACAACATACTGACCAGGACATTCAGGGTCAGGCAGAACATACTGGCCAGGACATTCAGGGTCAGGCTCAACATACTGACCAGGACATTCAGGGTAGAGGCACAACATACTGATCATGACATTCAGGGTCAGGCACAACATACTGACCAGGACATTCAGGGTCAGACAGAACATACTGATCAGGACATTCAGGGTTCCACAGAACATACTGGCCAGGACATTCAGGGTCAGGCACAACATACTGATCAGGACATTCAGGGTCAGGCAAAAAATACTGACCAGGACATTCAGGGTCAGGCACAACATACTTATCAGGACATTCAGGGTCAGGCACAACATACTGATCAGGACATTCAGGGTCAGGCAGAACATACTGACCAGGACATTCAGGGTCAGGCACAACATACTGACCAGGACATTCAGGGTCAGGCACAACATACTGATCAGGACATTCAGGGCCAGACAGAACATACTGATCAGGACATTCAGGGTCAGGCACAACATACTGACCAGGACATTCAGGGTCAGGCACAACATACTGATCAGGACATTCAGGGTCAGGCACAACATACTAATCAGGACATTCAGGGTCAGGCACAACATACTGACCAGGACATTCAGGGTCACTCAGAACATAAATGCCAAGACATTCAGGATCAGGCACAACATACTGATCAGGACATTCAGGGTCAGGCACAACATACTGACCAGGACACTCAGGGTCAGGCACAACATACTGACCAGGACATTCCAGGACAGGCCCAACATACTGATCAGGACATTCAGGGCCATGCAGAACATACTGACCAGGACATTCAGGGTCAGGCACAACATACTGACCAGGACATTCAGGGTCAGGCAGAACATACTGGCCAGGACATTCAGGGTCAGGCTCAAATAACTGACCAGGACATTCAGGGTAGAGGCACAACATACTGATAATGACATTCAGGGTCAGGCACAACATACTGACCAGGACATTCAGGGTCAGACAGAACATACTGATCAGGACATTCAGGGTCAGACAGAACATACTGGCCAGGACATTCAGGGTCAGGCACAACATACTGATCAGGACATTCAGGGTCAGGCACAACATACTGACCAGGACATTCAGGGTCAGGCACAACATACTTATCAGGACATTCAGGGTCAGGCACAACATACTGATCAGGACATTCAGGGTCAGGCAGAACATACTGGCCAGAACATTCAGGGTGAGGCACAACATTCTGATCAGGACATTCAGGGTCAGGCACAACATACTGACCAGGACATTCAGGGTCAGGCACAACAAACTGACCAAGACATTCAGGATCCGGCACAACATACTGATCAGGACATTCAGGGCCAGGCAGAACATACTGATCAGGACATTCAGGGTCAGGCACAACATACTGACCAGGACATTCAGGGTCAGGCACAACATACTAATCAGGACATTCAGAGTCAGGCACAACATACTGACCAGGACATTCAGGGTCAGGCACAACATAAATGCCAAGACATTCAGGATCAGGCACAACATACTGATCAGGGCATTCAGGGTCAGGCACAACATACTGACCAGGACATTCCGGGTCAGGCACAACATACTGACCAGGACATCCCGGGTCAGGCCTAACAAACTGACCAGGACATTCAGGGTCAGGCACAACATACTGACCAGGACATTCAGGGTCAGGCAGAACATACTGGCCAGGACATTCAGGGTCAGGCTCAACATACTGACCAGGACATTCAGGGTAGAGGCACAACATACTGACCAGGACATTCAGGGTCAGACAGAACATACTGATCAGGACATTCAGGGTCAGATAGAACATACTGATCAGGACATTCAGGGTCAGACAGAACATACTGGCCAGGACATTCAGGGTCAGGCACAACATACTGATCAGGACATTCAGGGTCAGGCACAACATACTGACCAGGACATTCAGGTTCAGGCACAACATACTTATCAGGACATTCAGGGTCAGGCACAACATACTGATCAGGACATTCAGGGTCAGGCAGAACATACTGGCCAGAACATTCAGGGTCAGGCACAACATTCTGATCAGGACATTCAGGGTCAGGCACAACATACTGACCAGGACATTCAGGGTCAGGCACAACATACTGACAAAAACATTCAGGATCCGGCACAACATACTGATCAGGACATTTAGAGCCAGGCAGAACATACTGATCAGGACATTCAGGGTCAGGCAGAACATATTGGCCAGAACATTCAGGGTGAGGCACAACATTCTGATCAGGACATTCAGGGTCAGGCACAACATACTGACCAGGACATTCAGGGTCAGGCACAACATACTGACAAGGACATTCAGGATCCGGCACAACATACTGATCAGGACATTCAGTGCCAGGCAGAACATACTGATCAGGACATTCAGGGTCAGGCACAACATGCTGACCAGGACATTCAGGGTCAGGCACAACATACTGATCAGGACATTCAGGGTCAGGCACAACATACTAATCAGGACATTCAGGGTCAGGCACAACATACTGACCAGGACATTCAGGGTCAGGCAGAACATAAATGCCAAGACATTCAGGATCAGGCACAACATACTGATCAGGACATTCAGGGTCAGGCACAACATACTGACAAATACATTCAGGATCCGGCACAACATACTGATTAGGACATTTAGAGCCAGGCAGAACATACTGATCAGGACATTAAGGGTCAGGCACAACATACTGGCCAGGACTTCTAGAGTGAGTCACAACATACTGGCCAGGACCTCTAGAGTCAGGCAAACATACTGGCCAGAACTTCTAGATCAGTCACAACATACTGGCCAGTACTTTTATAGTCAGGCACAACATACTGGCCAGGACTTTCAGGGTCAGGTACAACATACTGACCAGGACATTCACGGTCAGGCACAACATACTGACCAGGACATTCAGGGTCAGGCACAACATACTGACCAGGACATTCAGGGTCAGGCTCAACATACTGACCAGGACATTCAGGGTGAGGCACAACATACTGATCAGGACATTCAGGGTCAGGCACAACATACTGACCAGGACATTCAGGGTCAGACAGAACATACTGATCAGGACATTCAGGGTCAGACAGAACATACTGGCCAGGACATTCAGGGTCAGGCACAACATATTGATCAGGACATTCAGGGTCAGGCACAACATACTGATCAGGACATTCAGGGTCAGGCACAACATACTAATTAGGACATTCAGGGCCAGGCACAACATACTGACCAGGACATTCAATGTCACTCAGAACATAAATGCCAAGACATTCAGGATCAGGCACAACATACTGATCAGGACATTCAGGGTCAGGCACAACATACTGACCAGGACACTCAGGGTCAGGCACAACATACTGACCAGGACATTCCGGGTCAGGCCCAACATACTGATCAGGACATTCAGGGACATGCAGAACATACTGAGCAGGACATTCAGGGTCAGGCACAACATACTGACCAGGACATTCAGGGTCAGGCAGAACATACTGGCCAGGACATTCAGGGTCAGGCTCAACATACTGACCAGGACATTCAGGGTAGAGGCACAACATACTGATCATGACATTCAGGTTCAGGCACAACATACTGACCAGGACATTCAGGGTCAGACAGAACATACTGATCAGGACATTCAGGGTTCCACAGAACATACTGGCCAGGACATTCAGGGTCAGGCACAACATACTGATCAGGACATTCAGGGTCAGGCAAAAAATACTGACCAGGACATTCAGGGTCAGGCACAACATACTTATCAGGACATTCAGGGTCAGGCACAACATACTGATCAGGACATTCAGGGTCAGGCAGAACATACTGACCAGGACATTCAGGGTCAGGCACAACATACTGACCAGGACATTCAGGGTCAGGCACAACATACTGATCAGGACATTCAGGGCCAGACAGAACATACTGATCAGGACATTCAGGGTCAGGCACAACATACTGACCAGGACATTCAGGGTCAGGCACAACATACTGATCAGGACATTCAGGGTCAGGCACAACATACTAATCAGGACATTCAGGGTCAGGCACAACATACTGACCAGGACATTCAGGGTCACTCAGAACATAAATGCCAAGACATTCAGGATCAGGCACAACATTCTGATCAGGACATTCAGGGTCAGGCACAACATACTGACCAGGACACTCAGGGTCAGGCACAACATACTGACCAGGACATTCCGGGTCAGGCCCAACATACTGATCAGGACATTAAGGGTCAGGCACAACATACTGACCAGGACATTCAGGGTCAGGCAGAACATACTGGCCAGGACATTCAGGGTCAGGCTCAAATAACTGACCAGGACATTCAGGGTAGAGGCACAACATACTGATAATGACATTCAGGGTCAGGCACAACATACTGACCAGGACATTCAGGGTCAGACAGAACATACTGATCAGGACATTCAGGGTCAGACAGAACATACTGGCCAGGACATTCAGGGTCAGGCACAACATACTGATCATGACATTCAGGGTCAGGCACAACATACTGACCAGGACATTCAGGGTCAGGCACAACATACTTATCAGGACATTCAGGGTCAGGCACAACATACTGATCAGGACATTCAGGGTCAGGCAGAACATACTGGCCAGAACATTCAGGGTGAGGCACAACATTCTGATCAGGACATTCAGGGTCAGGCACAACATACTGACCAGGACATTCAGGGTCAGGCACAACAAACTGACCAAGACATTCAGGATCCGGCACAACATACTGATCAGGACATTCAGGGTCAGACAGAACATACTGATCAGGACATTCAGGGTCAGACAGAACATACTGGCCAGGACATTCAGGGTCAGGCACAACATACTGATCAGGACATTCAGGGTCAGGCACAACATACTGATCAGGACATTCAGGGTCAGGCACAACATACTAATTAGGACATTCAGGGCCAGGCACAACATACTGACCAGGACATTCAATGTCACTCAGAACATAAATGCCAAGACATTCAGGATCAGGCACAACATACTGATCAGGACATTCAGGGTCAGGCACAACATACTGACCAGGACACTCAGGGTCAGGCACAACATACTGACCAGGACATTCCGGGTCAGGCCCAACATACTGATCAGGACATTCAGGGACATGCAGAACATACTGAGCAGGACATTCAGGGTCAGGCACAACATACTGACCAGGACATTCAGGGTCAGGCAGAACATACTGGCCAGGACATTCAGGGTCAGGCTCAACATACTGACCAGGACATTCAGGGTAGAGGCACAACATACTGATCATGACATTCAGGGTCAGGCACAACATACTGACCAGGACATTCAGGGTCAGACAGAACATACTGATCAGGACATTCAGGGTTCCACAGAACATACTGGCCAGGACATTCAGGGTCAGGCACAACATACTGATCAGGACATTCAGGGTCAGGCAAAAAATACTGACCAGGACATTCAGGGTCAGGCACAACATACTTATCAGGACATTCAGGGTCAGGCACAACATACTGATCAGGACATTCAGGGTCAGGCAGAACATACTGACCAGGACATTCAGGGTCAGGCACAACATACTGACCAGGACATTCAGGGTCAGGCACAACATACTGATCAGGACATTCAGGGCCAGACAGAACATACTGATCAGGACATTCAGGGTCAGGCACAACATACTGACCAGGACATTCAGGGTCAGGCACAACATACTGATCAGGACATTCAGGGTCAGGCACAACATACTAATCAGGACATTCAGGGTCAGGCACAACATACTGACCAGGACATTCAGGGTCACTCAGAACATAAATGCCAAGACATTCAGGATCAGGCACAACATACTGATCAGGACATTCAGGGTCAGGCACAACATACTGACCAGGACACTCAGGGTCAGGCACAACATACTGACCAGGACATTCCAGGACAGGCCCAACATACTGATCAGGACATTCAGGGCCATGCAGAACATACTGACCAGGACATTCAGGGTCAGGCACAACATACTGACCAGGACATTCAGGGTCAGGCAGAACATACTGGCCAGGACATTCAGGGTCAGGCTCAAATAACTGACCAGGACATTCAGGGTAGAGGCACAACATACTGATAATGACATTCAGGGTCAGGCACAACATACTGACCAGGACATTCAGGGTCAGACAGAACATACTGATCAGGACATTCAGGGTCAGACAGAACATACTGGCCAGGACATTCAGGGTCAGGCACAACATACTGATCAGGACATTCAGGGTCAGGCACAACATACTGACCAGGACATTCAGGGTCAGGCACAACATACTTATCAGGACATTCAGGGTCAGGCACAACATACTGATCAGGACATTCAGGGTCAGGCAGAACATACTGGCCAGAACATTCAGGGTGAGGCACAACATTCTGATCAGGACATTCAGGGTCAGGCACAACATACTGACCAGGACATTCAGGGTCAGGCACAACAAACTGACCAAGACATTCAGGATCCGGCACAACGTACTGATCAGGACATTCAGGGCCAGGCAGAACATACTGATCAGGACATTCAGGGTCAGGCACAACATACTGACCAGGACATTCATGGTCAGGCACAACATACTAATCAGGACATTCAGAGTCAGGCACAACATACTGACCAGGACATTCAGGGTCAGGCAGAACATAAATGCCAAGACATTCAGGATCAGGCACAACATACTGATCAGGGCATTCAGGGTCAGGCACAACATACTGACCAGGACATTCCGGGTCAGGCACAACATACTGACCAGGACATCCCGGGTCAGGCCTAACAAACTGACCAGGACATTCAGGGTCAGGCACAACATACTGACCAGGACATTCAGGGTCAGGCAGAACATACTGGCCAGGACATTCAGGGTCAGGCTCAACATACTGACCAGGACATTCAGGGTAGAGGCACAACATACTGACCAGGACATTCAGGGTCAGACAGAACATACTGATCAGGACATTCAGGGTCAGATAGAACATACTGATCAGGACATTCAGGGTCAGACAGAACATACTGGCCAGGACATTCAGGGTCAGGCACAACATACTGATCAGGACATTCAGGGTCAGGCACAACATACTGACCAGGACATTCAGGTTCAGGCACAACATACTTATCAGGACATTCAGGGTCAGGCACAACATACTGATCAGGACATTCAGGGTCAGGCAGAACATACTGGCCAGAACATTCAGGGTCAGGCACAACATTCTGATCAGGACATTCAGGGTCAGGCACAACATACTGACCAGGACATTCAGGGTCAGGCACAACATACTGACAAAAACATTCAGGATCCGGCACAACATACTGATCAGGACATTTAGAGCCAGGCAGAACATACTGATCAGGACATTCAGGGTCAGGCAGAACATATTGGCCAGAACATTCAGGGTGAGGCACAACATTCTGATCAGGACATTCAGGGTCAGGCACAACATACTGACCAGGACATTCAGGGTCAGGCACAACATACTGACAAGGACATTCAGGATCCGGCACAACATACTGATCAGGACATTCAGTGCCAGGCAGAACATACTGATCAGGACATTCAGGGTCAGGCACAACATGCTGACCAGGACATTCAGGGTCAGGCACAACATACTGATCAGGACATTCAGGGTCAGGCACAACATACTAATCAGGACATTCAGGGTCAGGCACAACATACTGACCAGGACATTCAGGGTCAGGCAGAACATAAATGCCAAGACATTCAGGATCAGGCACAACATACTGATCAGGACATTCAGGGTCAGGCACAACATACTGACAAAAACATTCAGGATCCGGCACAACATACTGATTAGGACATTTAGAGCCAGGCAGAACATACTGATCAGGACATTAAGGGTCAGGCACAACATACTGGCCAGGACTTCTAGAGTGAGTCACAACATACTGGCCAGGACCTCTAGAGTCAGGCAAACATACTGGCCAGAACTTCTAGATCAGTCACAACATACTGGCCAGTACTTTTATAGTCAGGCACAACATACTGGCCAGGACTTTCAGGGTCAGGTACAACATACTGACCAGGACATTCACGGTCAGGCACAACATACTGACCAGGACATTCAGGGTCAGGCACAACATACTGACCAGGACATTCAGGGTCAGGCTCAACATACTGACCAGGACATTCAGGGTGAGGCACAACATACTGATCAGGACATTCAGGGTCAGGCACAACATACTGACCAGGACATTCAGGGTCAGACAGAACATACTGATCAGGACATTCAGGGTCAGACAGAACATACTGGCCAGGACATTCAGGGTCAGGCACAACATATTGATCAGGACATTCAGGGTCAGGCACAACATACTGATCAGGACATTCAGGGTCAGGCACAACATACTAATTAGGACATTCAGGGCCAGGCACAACATACTGACCAGGACATTCAATGTCACTCAGAACATAAATGCCAAGACATTCAGGATCAGGCACAACATACTGATCAGGACATTCAGGGTCAGGCACAACATACTGACCAGGACACTCAGGGTCAGGCACAACATACTGACCAGGACATTCCGGGTCAGGCCCAACATACTGATCAGGACATTCAGGGACATGCAGAACATACTGAGCAGGACATTCAGGGTCAGGCACAACATACTGACCAGGACATTCAGGGTCAGGCAGAACATACTGGCCAGGACATTCAGGGTCAGGCTCAACATACTGACCAGGACATTCAGGGTAGAGGCACAACATACTGATCATGACATTCAGGTTCAGGCACAACATACTGACCAGGACATTCAGGGTCAGACAGAACATACTGATCAGGACATTCAGGGTTCCACAGAACATACTGGCCAGGACATTCAGGGTCAGGCACAACATACTGATCAGGACATTCAGGGTCAGGCAAAAAATACTGACCAGGACATTCAGGGTCAGGCACAACATACTTATCAGGACATTCAGGGTCAGGCACAACATACTGATCAGGACATTCAGGGTCAGGCAGAACATACTGACCAGGACATTCAGGGTCAGGCACAACATACTGACCAGGACATTCAGGGTCAGGCACAACATACTGATCAGGACATTCAGGGCCAGACAGAACATACTGATCAGGACATTCAGGGTCAGGCACAACATACTGACCAGGACATTCAGGGTCAGGCACAACATACTGATCAGGACATTCAGGGTCAGGCACAACATACTAATCAGGACATTCAGGGTCAGGCACAACATACTGACCAGGACATTCAGGGTCACTCAGAACATAAATGCCAAGACATTCAGGATCAGGCACAACATTCTGATCAGGACATTCAGGGTCAGGCACAACATACTGACCAGGACACTCAGGGTCAGGCACAACATACTGACCAGGACATTCCGGGTCAGGCCCAACATACTGATCAGGACATTCAGGGTCAGGCACAACATACTGACCAGGACATTCAGGGTCAGGCAGAACATACTGGCCAGGACATTCAGGGTCAGGCTCAAATAACTGACCAGGACATTCAGGGTAGAGGCACAACATACTGATAATGACATTCAGGGTCAGGCACAACATACTGACCAGGACATTCAGGGTCAGACAGAACATACTGATCAGGACATTCAGGGTCAGACAGAACATACTGGCCAGGACATTCAGGGTCAGGCACAACATACTGATCATGACATTCAGGGTCAGGCACAACATACTGACCAGGACATTCAGGGTCAGGCACAACATACTTATCAGGACATTCAGGGTCAGGCACAACATACTGATCAGGACATTCAGGGTCAGGCAGAACATACTGGCCAGAACATTCAGGGTGAGGCACAACATTCTGATCAGGACATTCAGGGTCAGGCACAACATACTGACCAGGACATTCAGGGTCAGGCACAACAAACTGACCAAGACATTCAGGATCCGGCACAACATACTGATCAGGACATTCAGGGCCAGGCAGAACATACTGATCAGGACATTCAGGGTCAGGCACAACATACTGACCAGGACATTCAGGTTCAGGCACAACGTACTAATCAGGACATTCAGTGTCAGGCACAACATACTGACCAGGACATTCAGGGTCAGGCAGAACATAAATGCCAAGACATTCAGGATCAGGCACAACATACTGATCAGGGCATTCAGGGTCAGGCACAACATACTGACCAGGACATTCCGGGTCAGGCACAACATACTGACCAGGACATCCCGGGTCAGGCCTAACAAACTGACCAGGACATTCAGGGTCAGGCACAACATACTGACCAGGACATTCAGGGTCAGGCAGAACATACTGGCCAGGACATTCAGGGTCAGGCTCAACATACTGACCAGGACATTCAGGGTAGAGGCACAACATACTGACCAGGACATTCAGGGTCAGACAGAACATACTGATCAGGACATTCAGGGTCAGATAGAACATACTGATCAGGACATTCAGGGTCAGACAGAACATACTGGCCAGGACATTCAGGGTCAGGCACAACATACTGATCAGGACATTCAGGGTCAGGCACAACATACTGACCAGGACATTCAGGTTCAGGCACAACATACTTATCAGGACATTCAGGGTCAGGCACAACATACTGATCAGGACATTCAGGGTCAGGCAGAACATACTGGCCAGAACATTCAGGGTCAGGCACAACATTCTGATCAGGACATTCAGGGTCAGGCACAACATACTGACCAGGACATTCAGGGTCAGGCACAACATACTGACAAAAACATTCAGGATCCGGCACAACATACTGATCAGGACATTTAGAGCCAGGCAGAACATACTGATCAGGACATTCAGGGTCAGGCAGAACATATTGGCCAGAACATTCAGGGTGAGGCACAACATTCTGATCAGGACATTCAGGGTCAGGCACAACATACTGACCAGGACATTCAGGGTCAGGCACAACATACTGACAAGGACATTCAGGATCCGGCACAACATACTGATCAGGACATTCAGTGCCAGGCAGAACATACTGATCAGGACATTCAGGGTCAGGCACAACATGCTGACCAGGACATTCAGGGTCAGGCACAACATACTGATCAGGACATTCAGGGTCAGGCACAACATACTTATCAGGACATTCAGGGTCAGGCACAACATACTGACCAGGACATTCAGGGTCAGGCAGAACATAAATGCCAAGACATTCAGGATCAGGCACAACATACTGATCAGGACATTCAGGGTCAGGCACAACATACTGACAAAAACATTCAGGATCCGGCACAACATACTGATTAGGACATTTAGAGCCAGGCAGAACATACTGATCAGGACATTAAGGGTCAGGCACAACATACTGGCCAGGACTTCTAGAGTGAGTCACAACATACTGGCCAGGACCTCTAGAGTCAGGCAAACATACTGGCCAGAACTTCTAGATCAGTCACAACATACTGGCCAGTACTTTTATAGTCAGGCACAACATACTGGCCAGGACTTTCAGGGTCAGGTACAACATACTGACCAGGACATTCACGGTCAGGCACAACATACTGACCAGGACATTCAGGGTCAGGCACAACATACTGACCAGGACATTCAGGGTCAGGCTCAACATACTGACCAGGACATTCAGGGTGAGGCACAACATACTGATCAGGACATTCAGGGTCAGGCACAACATACTGACCAGGACATTCAGGGTCAGACAGAACATACTGATCAGGACATTCAGGGTCAGACAGAACATACTGGCCAGGACATTCAGGGTCAGGCACAACATATTGATCAGGACATTCAGGGTCAGCACAACATACTGATCAGGACATTCAGGGTCAGGCACAACATACTAATTAGGACATTCAGGGCCAGGCACAACATACTGACCAGGACATTCAATGTCACTCAGAACATAAATGCCAAGACATTCAGGATCAGGCACAACATACTGATCAGGACATTCAGGGTCAGGCACAACATACTGACCAGGACACTCAGGGTCAGGCACAACATACTGACCAGGACATTCCGGGTCAGGCCCAACATACTGATCAGGACATTCAGGGACATGCAGAACATACTGAGCAGGACATTCAGGGTCAGGCACAACATACTGACCAGGACATTCAGGGTCAGGCAGAACATACTGGCCAGGACATTCAGGGTCAGGCTCAACATACTGACCAGGACATTCAGGGTAGAGGCACAACATACTGATCATGACATTCAGGTTCAGGCACAACATACTGACCAGGACATTCAGGGTCAGACAGAACATACTGATCAGGACATTCAGGGTTCCACAGAACATACTGGCCAGGACATTCAGGGTCAGGCACAACATACTGATCAGGACATTCAGGGTCAGGCAAAAAATACTGACCAGGACATTCAGGGTCAGGCACAACATACTTATCAGGACATTCAGGGTCAGGCACAACATACTGATCAGGACATTCAGGGTCAGGCAGAACATACTGACCAGGACATTCAGGGTCAGGCACAACATACTGACCAGGACATTCAGGGTCAGGCATAACATACTGATCAGGACATTCAGGGCCAGACAGAACATACTGATCAGGACATTCAGGGTCAGGCACAACATACTGACCAGGACATTCAGGGTCAGGCACAACATACTGATCAGGACATTCAGGGTCAGGCACAACATACTAATCAGGACATTCAGGGTCAGGCACAACATACTGACCAGGACATTCAGGGTCACTCAGAACATAAATGCCAAGACATTCAGGATCAGGCACAACATTCTGATCAGGACATTCAGGGTCAGGCACAACATACTGACCAGGACACTCAGGGTCAGGCACAACATACTGACCAGGACATTCCGGGTCAGGCCCAACATACTGATCAGGACATTCAGGGTCAGGCACAACATACTGACCAGGACATTCAGGGTCAGGCAGAACATACTGGCCAGGACATTCAGGGTCAGGCTCAAATAACTGACCAGGACATTCAGGGTAGAGGCACAACATACTGATAATGACATTCAGGGTCAGGCACAACATACTGACCAGGACATTCAGGGTCAGACAGAACATACTGATCAGGACATTCAGGGTCAGACAGAACATACTGGCCAGGACATTCAGGGTCAGGCACAACATACTGATCATGACATTCAGGGTCAGGCACAACATACTGACCAGGACATTCAGGGTCAGGCACAACATACTTATCAGGACATTCAGGGTCAGGCACAACATACTGATCAGGACATTCAGGGTCAGGCAGAACATACTGGCCAGAACATTCAGGGTGAGGCACAACATTCTGATCAGGACATTCAGGGTCAGGCACAACATACTGACCAGGACATTCAGGGTCAGGCACAACAAACTGACCAAGACATTCAGGATCCGGCACAACATACTGATCAGGACATTCAGGGCCAGGCAGAACATACTGATCAGGACATTCAGGGTCAGGCACAACATACTGACCAGGACATTCAGGTTCAGGCACAACGTACTAATCAGGACATTCAGTGTCAGGCACAACATACTGACCAGGACATTCAGGGTCAGGCAGAACATAAATGCCAAGACATTCAGGATCAGGCACAACATACTGATCAGGGCATTCAGGGTCAGGCACAACATACTGACCAGGACATTCCGGGTCAGGCACAACATACTGACCAGGACATCCCGGGTCAGGCCTAACAAACTGACCAGGACATTCAGGGTCAGGCACAACATACTGACCAGGACATTCAGGGTCAGGCAGAACATACTGGCCAGGACATTCAGGGTCAGGCTCAACATACTGACCAGGACATTCAGGGTAGAGGCACAACATACTGACCAGGACATTCAGGGTCAGACAGAACATACTGATCAGGACATTCAGGGTCAGATAGAACATACTGATCAGGACATTCAGGGTCAGACAGAACATACTGGCCAGGACATTCAGGGTCAGGCACAACATACTGATCAGGACATTCAGGGTCAGGCACAACATACTGACCAGGACATTCAGGTTCAGGCACAACATACTTATCAGGACATTCAGGGTCAGGCACAACATACTGATCAGGACATTCAGGGTCAGGCAGAACATACTGGCCAGAACATTCAGGGTCAGGCACAACATTCTGATCAGGACATTCAGGGTCAGGCACAACATACTGACCAGGACATTCAGGGTCAGGCACAACATACTGACAAAAACATTCAGGATCCGGCACAACATACTGATCAGGACATTTAGAGCCAGGCAGAACATACTGATCAGGACATTCAGGGTCAGGCACAACATACTGGCCAGGACTTCTAGAGTCAGTCACAACATACTGGCCAGGACCTCTAGAGTCAGGCACAATATACTGGCCAGAACTTCTATATCAGTCACAACATACTGGCCAGGACTTTTAGAGTCAGGCACAACATACAGGCCAGGACTTTCAGGGTCAGGTACAACATACTGACCAGGACATTCACGGTCAGGCACAACATACTGACCAGGACATTCAGGGTCAGGCACAACATACTGACCAGGACATTCAGGGTCAGGCTCAACATACTGACAAGGACATTCAGGGTAGAGGCACAACATACTGATCAGGACATTCAGGGTCAGGCACAACATACTGACCAGGACATTCAGGGTCAGACAGAACATACTGATCAGGACATTCAGGGTCAGACAGAACATACTGGCCAGGACATTCAGGGTCAGGCACAACATACTGATCAGGACATTCAGGGTCAGGCACAACATACTGATCAGGACATTCAGGGTCAGGCACAACATACTAATTAGGACATTCAGGGCCAGGCACAACATACTGACCAGGACATTCAGGGTCACTCAGAACATAAATGCCAAGACATTCAGGATCAGGCACAACATACTGATCAGGACATTCAGGGTCCGGCACAACATACTGACCAGGACACTCAGAGTCAGGCACAACATACTGACCAGGACATTCCGGGTCAGGCCCAACATACTGATCAGGACATTAAGGGACATGCAGAACATACTGACCAGGACATTCAGGGTCATGCACAACATACTGACCAGGACATTCAGGGTCAGGCAGAACATACTGGCCAGGACATTCAGGGTCAGGCTCAACATACTGACCAGGACATTCAGGGTAGAGGCACAACATACTGATCATGACATTCAGGGTCAGGCACAACATACTGACCAGGACATTCAGGGTCAGACAGAACATACTGATCAGGACATTCAGGGTCAGACAGAACATACTGGCCAGGACATTCAGGGTCAGGCACAACATACTGATCAGGACATTCAGGGTCAGGCACAACATACTGACCAGGACATTCAGGGTCAGGCACAACATACTTATCAGGACATTCAGGGTCAGGCACAACATACTGATCAGGACATTCAGGGTCAGGCAGAACATACTGGCCAGATCATTCAGGGTCAGGCACAACATTCTGATCAGGACATTCAGGGTCAGGCACAACATACTGACCAGGACATTCAGGGTCAGGCACAACATACTGACCAAGAAATTCAGGATCCGGCACAACATACTGATCAGGACATTTAGGGCCAGGCAGAACATACTGATCAGGACATTCAGGGTCAGGCACAACATACTGACCAGGACATTCAGGGTCAGGCACAACATACTTATCAGGACATTCAGGGTCAGGCACAGCATACTAATCAGGACATTCAGGGTCAGGCACAACAAACTGACCAGGACATTCAGGGTCAGGCAGAACATAAATGCCAAGACATTCAGGATCAGGCACAACATACTGATCAGGACATTCAGGGTCAGGCACAAAATACTGACCAGGACACTCAGGGTCAGGCACAACATACTGACCAGGACATTCCGGGTCAGGCCCAACATACTGATCAGGACATTCAGGGCCATGCAGAACATACTGACCAGGACATTCAGGGTCAGGCACAACATACTGACCAGGACATTCAGGGTCAGGCAGAACATACTGGCCAGGACATTCAGGGTCAGGCTCAACATACTGACCAGGACATTCAGGGTAGAGGCACAACATAATGATCAGGACATTCAGGGTCAGGCACAACATACTGACCAGGACATTCAGGGTCAGACAGAACATACTGATCAGGACATTCAGGGTAAGACAGAACATACTGGCCAGGACATTCAGGGTCAGGCACAACACACTGATCAGGACATTCAGGGTCAGGCACAACATACTGACCAGGATATTCAGGGTCAGGCACAACATACTTTTCAGGACATTCAGGGTCAGGCACAACATACTGACCAGGACATTCAGGGTCAGGCACAACATACTGACCAAGACATTCGGGATCCGGCACAACATACTGATCAGGACATTTAGGGCCAGGCAGAACATACTGATCAGGACATTCAGGGTCAGGCACAACATACTGGCCAGGACTTCTAGAGTCAGTCACAACATACTGGCCAGGACCTCTAGAGTCAGGCACAACATACTGGCCAGAACTTCTAGATCAGTCACAACATACTGGCCAGGACTTTTAGAGTCAGGCACAACATACTGGCCAGGACTTCTAGAGTCAGGCACAACATACTGGCCAGGACTTCTAGAGTCAGGCACAACATACTGGTCAGGACTTCTAGAGTCAGGCACAACATTCTGACCAGGACCACTATTTCTCTTCCATGTATTGTTCCATGAAAACAGGCTGTGAGCCTGACGCAGATGTAGCATTGATGATTGCGGCATACTTTCATCAGCACACTCTTGATGTGAGGAAAGGTTCTACAACCATTTAACACCTTTTTCAGGGCACACAGAAGAGTAAACTTAATCATTGTGTCCATTTAGCAACAATAACAACAAGGGCAAACTGCAACATTCGGTCAAGTTCATCACGGGTACTTTCTGACGATAAAAATAATCAATAAGCGAATACAAGAAGAAGAAGAAGAATATAAAGAGGGAGAAGACGAAGAAGAAGAAGGCGACTAAAGAAAGTTGTGTTTTTGATTTGCAGGTCTACCATATTTGCTACCGAAACTAAGCGAACAATAATGATTTAATGAGGCTTCCGATAAAAGCCCAGTTGACGTCATGCGTGAATGCCACAATATATGAAGTCTATGTAGCTGTCGAGAAGTGTGCAGGATAGGTTTACATTTCACTCTCAGAATGCGAAACATACCTAGACTTACAAAACTGAACCCGTACTTCCAAAGTAAGTGCTACGAATCCTAAATTCATAACTTCTTCTATTATTGTTCATAGTTTGCTTACTTTTTGTGATGCAAAGAATAGCCTTCACAACCGCAGTCTGTGTGGTTAAATGAGCACGTTATTGAGATTGTACAGACTGGTAGCCATACGTACTCTCTAGGAAAACACATTAAAGGCACGGACAGCTGGTACAGACGAAGAGATCAAGCTGCTGAACAGTTTATGAGCTGTTGATGTCAGCGACTCAAAGATAGCATCAGAACCAGCAGCCCAGAGCTGCCAACACCCTTCTCCACCTTCAAGTGGTGATCCTGTATAGCAGACTGCAACAGATCAGACTGGTTATGTAGAATTGATCAATTAGGCTAATCGTGTACCCAAAAATATCATGTTGAAGTTGTATGTGTCGGACAGAAAAGTGCAAATATCGCAGCCAAGCTGTAAACTACGACACAACACATTTCGTGTTTCGGACTACATCTTGCTACTTGGAAAAACCTTTTCAAGGAATGGTAGCGGGAGTTTGAGAACGAATGATGAATAAGACGAAGAAGAATGTAAAGACAATGTTTTTTCTCTCTAATGTTACTGCCCTGATCCCATCTCCCATGGTCATCGTATCTAATCTCGTCAGAGTTCATGTTTTTCTCAGCCCAAATACGTGACAGAGAAATCTCCAGACTTGTTTGGAAGTCTTTTCGATTGACTCGGTCCGAAGAGAAGTCTGCATTTTCTCATCTCTGGCAAACCCTCTTGACTCTTTGAACTGACCATGGGTGAAATTGAATGGATCGGTCAGACACATTTTCGGGAATACACAAGTACCTTGGTACAGGAGGGAAGCTTTACATATCCTAATGATAATTTCAGGATTGAGTGAAGGCCTAAGAGTAAAAATAGAATGAAAGAAACAAGGTTCAGAGACAGAGGCGTATTTCTTTGTTTTCTTATTATTATTTTGACTCTGGAAAAACGAAAAATTAATTATGTTATATTGGTGTACAATTTATATAGAGACAAGAAAGAGACTATAATGATATCGCGTGAATACGTGCAGAGAAATTTTCTCAGCAGTGACAAAGGAATCAAGAACGTATAGGAGTTAAAAACAACTAGGTAGTATGTTCACTGATGACAGCAGAAGGGACAGCGAGATCGCACGTAGAATTCAGAAGGCGAACAGTGTAATTCAGAAGGCGAACAGTGTAATTCAGAAGGCGAACAGTGTAATTCAGAAGGCGAACAGTGTAATTCAGAAGGTGAACAGTTCGTCGTTAAACTGCCCCAATTTTGAAAGACCCTAGAGTGCTGCTTTCAACTAAGAGGATGCTGATAAAAGCACCTACATTGTGTTCCCAATGCCAGTACTGGTCCTTACTATAAATGAAGATCATGAAGCAGAGCTGCGAGATGCGCTGTGTGAGAAGTGCAACTGTAAAGACAATTCGTGACCGAATCCGCAACACACGAGGCAGATAGTGGGGACAAACCTAGTTAGTGCCTACATTGACTCCCAATCAAGTAGTTTGGTCATTTATTCAGAATGCATTATGACCATCCAGCAGCGAGAGCGTATCATATGCTGGGCTCCGGTTCATGAGCAAGGGACCGACCACGACGTAAGAGGACCGTAGGTGTCTCTGACACTCTCAGGAAGTTACACCTAACGACAGCACAAGTTTCCAACCTGGCACTAGCAAGAAATTTACGCATCGAACCTCTCTGCCACGCTTCATGGCAAGGACAGTATGACAGCAGAATGAGAGGTACCATATATGGACTACTGTTTCTAGAGGCCCTTTTTCGAAACTGAAACACAGTGGAACTGACGGATATGGGACTCTCTCGAGATCCCATGAGTTCTTGGTACAGTATGTTCGTATGTTGGTAGAGATGGTAAGCCGGTCATGGGATCCTTAATATTATTTTAGCTCGGCACTCGGGATATTGCACACCGTCGCATACATCACTCTGCCTTCTGTGTTTGGGACGGAGCCAGATACATTTCTGATTTCTGACCAGAGTGGAAGCAGACCCGCTGGACTGCCAGCACAATTACTAAAACCGAGATCTCCGATGTCCTATCGATTCATCATCATCATCATCATCATCATCATCATCATCATCATCACTAACAAGTGGCGTGTTTGCATCTGAGGTTGGCTGTAATGGATCTCAAGCCGGCTCTGTCCTGTACCAGGTTGGTACACTCAGTTAAACTGTGTCTCGACCACATCTTGATGTTGTATGTTCGTGGTTCTGCTGCCATCTTCATGTCCTTCACTCTTCTGTCCAATATAACCTTTAGCACACTGTTTTGTCTCTTGACATCACCAAAATATATTGTTGTTCTGCTTTATATTTCCGCCAGAAGCGTCTTCTCCACCTAGATTTGTTGCAGAGCCTCACTATTTGTTTTTCTAATTTCTAGGAAACTGGTCGTCCAAGTTTTATGAAAACCCACTTTTCAAAAGCGTCACTACTCTTCTCCAATTTCTTTGTCAGGGCCCAGGTTTCTACTCCATAAAATAAAACTGAATGCACATATCATTGAATAATGTTCATGTTTAGTCTCTAAGATATCTGCCTGGACAGAATTATATGTGTCTGTTAAATCTATTCTCCGCATTGCAATTCTCTTAATGATCTTCCATTTGTGTTGCACGAGCTAAGGTTAAAATATCTTGACATTTATTCCAGACTACTCCATTTATATGGATGTCAACGTGTGGACTTTCTTTTCGTTTGGCGAACACCAAAACTTTAGGGTTTTGCATGTTGATTTCCAGCCAAATTACTGGTTCATGAGGTTTTATCTTATCCATTAAAGTTATGCAGATGTTCTGGATTCTCTGTCATCATTATATTATCCACATATCTGATATTATTAATGCATAGTCCTTCTATATTCAATCCAGGCATTTCTTCTATTTTAAGTAAAATTGTTTATGTGTATGTAATAAATAGATCAGAGAACAGAATACATAATTGTCTAACGCCTTTCTTTTACATGCAAACCTGGTGGCGCCTCATCTGGCTCATTTCGTAAAGTCATAATAACTAGTACGGCCAGAGTTCATGCTCCCTACAGTCCAAATACGTGACAGGGAAATCTTCAGGCAAGTGTCGATAGTAAGTCCTTTCGATTTACTGGCTCCGAAGAGAAGTCTGCATTTTCTCATCTCTGGTAAATCTACTTGACTAGTTGAACCGGCCATGGGTGAAATTAAGTGGATCAGTCAGACATATTGTTAGGAATACACTAGTACTGTGGTTCAATAAAGAGACTTACAAATTCCTAATTACAGTATCAGGAAGGATTCTTCTTCTTCTTTTTTCTCTTTTTCTTTTTCTTCTTCCTCTTCTTCTTCTTCTTCTTCTTCTTCTTCTTCTTTTGCTTATCCATTCATTTATCTTCTTCTTCTTCTTCTTTTCTTCTTCTTCCTTCTTCTTCTTCTTCTTCTGCTTTTTGTTCTTCTGCTTTCTAGTTCATCTTGTCCTTCTGCTTTCTCCTCCTCCTTCTTCTTCTTCTTCTTCTTCTTCTTCTTCTTCTTCTTCTTCTTCTTCTTCTTCTTCTACTACTTTTTCTTCTTCATAATAGTCTTCTCCTGCTTATTCATTCATCCTTCTTCTTCTTCTTCTTCTTCTTCTTCTTCTTCTTCTTCTTCTTCTTCTTCTTCTTCTTCTTCTTCTTCTTCATCTTCTTCTTTTTCCTCTTCTTTTTCTTCTTCTTCTTTTTCTTCATCTTCCGCTTCTTCCCCTTCTTATCTTTTTCTTTTTCCTCATCTTCGTTTTCTTCTGCTTTAATTATGTTTCGTCTTCTTCTTCTTCTTCTTCTTCTTCTTCTTCTTCTTCTTCTTCTTCTTCTACTTCTTCTTCTTCATCAGTGTCTTCTCCTGCTTATCATTTCATCCTTTTTCTTCTTCTTCTTCTTCTTCTTCGTTTTCTTCAGTTTTCATTTTTGTTCGTCATTTCTATTTCTTTTTCTTTTTTTTTTCATTTTGTTTTTCCTTTTTTTTCTTTTTCTTCCTCTCCTTCTCCTCTTTCTGCTTTCTTCCTTAGTGCCAGTACTGGACGATACAGCTACCTCTGACCTCCGAATTAACCGGTGAGGTACAACACAACATGTCTGATTGTTGCTGTGATCATTATTTCCGATGGACGTCTGTTTTTATTAATGGGAAGTCAAAGAAGAGACTGCGCCTGTACACCACCTGCCCAATGCTGTGTGGAAGGCAATGAACAGACTTCGAACTAGTGTCTCAAGATGCAGAGTGAACTTGAAGAAATGGGGATACTCAGATGTCGACACATGTGAATTCGGCGCAGTTCAGGACCAAAATCATCTGATGACCTGCCCCAACCTCCCTGAAACCTGTGACATGAACGACATGATGGAGGCGATCGACAAGGCAGTTCACGTTGCTGAATACTGGACGGATGCTGTGTGACATGGTGTTTGGACACGGAAAGTAAGTAAGTATTATTAATGCGAGGTCAAAAGGTGACAAAAACATGGATCATTGTCAACGTCAGAATATCCACTTCTGTTTCTAATTAGGGATGTAAATCCAGTGCAAGCTTGGTTTGAAATCAATGCGTGTGCAGTTTGACTGGGCATGTTAAGGATTTTTTCTTGGTATGACTACTTATCAGTGTTCAGAAAGAATTGGCAAAACCTACTGTACTACATAGACTGCCATAGTGGAACACATTACAAACAGATACAAACACACATACTTTGGTCAATACGTCTACACTACAAGCAGACACATGCGCGCATACATACATGGGTCAATACGTCTACACTAGTGGCAGACATACGCGCGCATCCAAACACGGACCAATTAGTCCACACTACATGCAAACACCCGTGCGAATTCAAGCACGGACCAATTAGTCAACACTACATGCAGACACGCGTGCGCATCGAAATACGGACCAATTAGTCATCACTACAAGCAGACACGCACGCGCACACAAACACGGACCAATTAATCCACACTACAAGCAGACACACGTGCGCATCCAAACACTGGACAATACGCTCTGATATAGCCCAAAATACTGAGGTCTGGGGTTGAAAGATCGTGCCTTCGTCATTAGAATCCAAAAAGGCAAACCATAGAAGAGCTCCGTAGTGGTAGAGTTCTCGCTTTTCACAGCTATAGTACCAGGTATGACTCTCGTTAATGTCGTGGTAGTTGAAAAAGGTGTCTAGTCACCTGAACTTCAAGAACAAGCTGTACTTACTGTCTGTATCCAAGCACCACGTCCTATATCGTTCATCCAGTATTCAGAGAGTTGAATTTTCCTGTCACTCGCTTTCATCGTATCGCTCTCGTCAAGTGTATCTGGATGGTTGTGACAAGTCATCAGATGACCTGGATCTTGTACCACACATATATCGCAGTCTGAGACACCTCATTTTAACTTGCTGGGATCTAGTGCAATGATTACACTTGATCTCTGACAGCAGTGTCTGATATGGGACTACCACCACCATGTATACATTTCACTTTGGTCCGTAAGTTGAGAAGATCTCTGATCGCCTTCACAAGTCGGTCGGCAGGGCACACGATGACAATATTTAATTTATTACAAATCTTTTCTGAGAAAAGACGAATGTCAAAGAAGCGACCCACTCAAGGGTTAAATATTTTAGGTATGCCCCTGAAAAGGATGAACTATCACAGAATTGATGAAAGAAGGAGGCGACGAGAGCAATCTGGAATAGAAAAAAAAATAGTCGAAGGAAACCAGACTATACTAGATTTGATTTCTTTGTTGGATCAAAATGGATGGCAAAGACCGTAGACTACGTATTTATGCTAACGAAAAAAATGACAAATCTGACAGGATCAAAGACACGCGGGTTCGATTTCCAAATCGCTGATTGACTAAATCTTTGAAGCGAAATATCGATGTTTTCGGAAGTTCTGTTGTCTTATCTTTCTATGTGGGCATCCACAGGCATCTTAAGGGGAAAGACAGATTGAGGCAAATCCCTGGATTTTGTGAAATGCAACTCCCATCATGTAAAGTGAATTGTAAGATACCATCACACCAAAAACATACATCGTCTGGGATCAAGATGCTGAGCAGCGCTTGAGCTGCAACGGCCAGCGACCCATCGCTGACTGCTAGCGCCATAGCCAGGGAACCAGAGCTGCCAAGATCCTTCTACACCTCCACACGGTGATCCTGGATAACAGACTGCAGCAGGACAGACTGGCTAAGGAGAAGGGATCGAAGAGGGAATGCTAACCCGGTACTAAAAAAATGCTTGCTGAAGTCGGATGTGTTGGACCGAAAGGTGCAAATATCGCAGTCAAGCTGTAAACTACGACACAACTCATTCCGTTCTCTGGACTACATTCTGCTACTTAAGCCCTTTCATGGTTTGGTAGCGGGAGCTTGAGAACGAACGAAGCCAAGCCAAGCCATGCATCGTCTGCGTGTTGTTGTGATCCAAAAGGGCATTTCGCAAAAGCTGGCTGAAAAGAGTTTGGCATAAGCCGGTTTTTCCATTCGCAGAAAGCCACCAAAACATGAACATACATGGCCTTACTAGCTACAACAAGTCGAAAATGGGTTTTTATAGATATTGGATCCAGAGAGAGTTAAGAGTTGTTTGCGATTTTTGATAATAATATTCAGTGTGTTCGTATAGACTTCTTTCAGGCAGTCATCCATAGTAGTGGCGATATGCTTCGTGTGGGCCGATATGAGGAAAAGAAACATGTTCATTGTTCTTGTTCTTTATTAGTTTATCATTATTTTTTGTAAAGGTGTACCACTTTCAACCTCAAACCCAGCGATTTATGTTATATTGGGACGAATCAGCCGTTGTGTGGATGTGTGTGTACGTGTGTGTACGCGCGTGTATGTGTGTGTGTGTACGTGTGTGTGTGTGCGCGTGGCAAGAGAGCAAGCGGTGGACAGCAAACCAGGTACAAAGACACACTTAAGAGATCAATGATCCAGTGCGGTATTAACCTGGACTACTGGGAAAGAATCACCCCCAATCACCCAAACTAGCGCAGCACTATTGCTGAGAGTGTTCTGAGACATGAAGTTATCCAAAGACGATCGCTCCGCAAGATAGCTCACAGAAACCCTTCTTCCACCCCGGTGGATGGCGATGTCCTATTTCCTTGTACTAAGTGCAGCAGACAATTCAAGGCTCAGATTGGCTTATTTTGCCCTCTTTCAACTCACGCGAACAGTGTTTGTTGTCAAAGTAGTACTCATCGACTACGATAGACGAACAACATGTGCTTGTGTCTGTGTGTTTGCTGCGCTGTAGTGCATCCATTGCCTTGTGTCCGCTCCGCCGATTGTTTCAAGTCTATGAGATCCAGTCCATTAGCCAACAGTCTTCAAAATGGCACCACTGTTCTTCTCAGAACAACCTTTTGTTTTTTTCAGGAGCTTTTCGTTAAGCACTTTGATCAATTTACGGATCTACTTGTGTCTGTTTCAGTATCCACTTTTAACAATTTAAGAAACTACTTTTGTCCTTTTAATAAACTACTTTTATCAATTGAAAGACTACTACCCCCAACCCTGCCCACTTTAGGCCCTTTCATGATCCACTTTTATCAATTGAAGGACCCGCTTCTGTCTTTTCTAGTGACACAGGGGACGGCGTGGCCTAGTGGTTAAGTGGCACGGCTCACAACCCGCAGGTGCTGGATTCGATCCCCATCACAGCACCACCGTTACCATGGGGAAGCAAACCCTTCAAAAATGCAGGAAGAAACAGACCCTTACATAAAATGCATGCTGAAGTTGGATGCACTAGGCCGACAAGCGCAAAATAACCAAACTAATATAGTACCACTTAGGATATAGAAAAATTAGGCGAATGCAATAAAAACAATATTCAAAACACTGTTGTACTTTTGTCTTAAAAATGTTGTCTTGCCACATACAACAAGTTGTCTTAACCCTAAACAGGAACAAGGTAAACTGACATGCATACCGTAGGATGTTACAAAATAATATATGAAAATCCAGGAAAATAAAGACTAATACCAAGTTAAAAACTCTAGTCGAAAAGGAAAAAGAAGAAGAAGATAATAAGAATTCTAGTCCAGTGATAATCCCTTCTTAATCTCCTTTAAGCTGTTTAAAATCAACCCATTAAACAAAGCGCCAGTCTCGCTTGGAGATGAGCACTGGGGGATGTTGACACATTCAAATATTTGGGCAGCACCATTGATGCTTCAGGGAGGCAGACAGGCAGATGTAAGTGCTACAGTTTAAATACCAGGGATAGTATTTCTCTTACTGATTGACATATGGAAATCTAGGGACATCAAGACTAATCCCAACTTAAGATTGTTTGATTCCAGTGTCAGGTCAGTGCTCCTATACAGAGCAGAAACTTGGAAAACGTCAAAGGCAATACAGAGGAAACTCCAGCTGCTTCTCAATACATGTCTGCGGAAGGCAAAGAGAAGATGCTGACAAGAATTGGTAAGGAACGAAAACCAATGGAAAAGGAGCTCACTCCCAGCTGTCCTACAAGTCTTCTAGCCAGTCTCCGTGCCAGTCTGCTGAGTTGTATCGCTGCAGAGTATTTTATAGTCTCAATCAACAACATGGCTGTCCAATGGTCTTCTGTTGGCTGTCTGACCTAGCCATCACTCCAATTTGGAATCACACCTGCCATAAACGCCCATGCTCCACCTGGTACTATCACAATGTATTAACTTATCACAAACATTCATATTCAAGAAATGCCGAAATTAACCGTCAAACTTACATTGATGAACTTTTCACGAATATTTGTTTCAAGATATCTTTATATTAATCTATTTATTATAATTGATACATCACGTAAATTATTTTTGTAAACTTTTATTTTTCAACTGAATGCCGTTGGGGACATTGTAATCATGTTCTCTGAACTTCGTGGTTTTTTGCTGTTTGTAGTGCGTTTCGTTAAGGAAGACTTTAAAAACAAAAACAGTTTTGATGGTAGTGGTGAGAAAGTAGAAACGTTTTGAATTAAATAACTATATTTTCAGATTTGCTATTTCTAAAGTAGCAGAAAGAACTACTTTCCAAGAACAGTTCAAGTTACAATATATCCACTGTAACATGCAACTGTAAACTGCAGAATCATCTCTTCAACAAATTAAACATTGGATCAATTGACATGTTTATACCAGTTTGCAATAGTATAGTATAGTATCCTATAGTATAGTATAGTATAGTATAGTATAGTATAGTATAGTATAATATAGTATAGTATAGTATAGTGAAGTAAAGAATAGTAAAGTAAAGAATAGTATAGTATAGTATAGTATAGTCTAGTATAGTATATTATAGTATAGTATAGTATAGTATAGTATAGTATAGTATAGTATAGTATAGTATAGTATAGTATAGTATTGTATAGTATAGTATAGTATAGTATAGTATAGTAAAGAATAGTATAGTATAGTATATTAAAGTATATTATAGTATAGTACAGCACAGTAAAGTAAAGTATAGTATAGTATAATATAATGTAGTGTAGTATAGTATAGTATAGAATAGTATAGTATAGTATAGTATAGTATAGTATAGTATAGTATAGTATAGTATAGTATAGTATAGTATAGTATAGTATAGTATAGTAGCCTTTGACTAACGGATCATATGAATTGCAGTGGTAATAATGAAATACGTACTTAGCTTTCTAGACACTCTTTTCTAGACACAGTAGGCCGTTTTTTCTGAGACTTTCCTCATAACTATAATTCCGGAATCCCACTATCAGCTTTGCCACTCTTCTTTGTATCCTTTCCAGCATGTTTATATCCCACAATACTCCAATCTAGGTCTAACCAATACTTTATACAGTTTGACTATAACTTCGATTCTCCTACGCTTAATATTTCTTTTTATCATACCTAACATTGCATTTGCCTTTTTCACTATTACCTGAACTTGCTCACTCACCTTACCTGTATGATCTATTATAATCTCTAGGTTCCTTTCCTTATCTATCTTTCTAATATTGTTCTCACCCATAATGCAATTATGTTCAATATTGGATCTACCCACGTGGATGACTGTACATTAATCTAAATTAAACTAGATTATTATTATTGACGAACGACAGGAGTTTTCTCTGTATTGCCTCAGTTGTTGTGACACCATAACTATTATTAATCGTCATCTCTGTGCTGTGCCCAATGTCTCTTAATACCGTTACCTTGTTTGTTTACTCGCTAAAGGGCCCATCATTATTTATTATGAAGTATCACTCCATGATTCTTTCCGACTTCGATGAACAAAGTATACGGTAACTAGAATATTCTAAGACTAGCTGTATGATCTTTTATAACCCCTAAGTTGCTAATGATTCGAATTTTATTGGAACATGTAACAAATACTCGTGACCATTTATTCAATGGAAGGAATTTAATGAAACTATAGGAGAATGTGCAACAAATGCAACAATGAAACAGGTGATACAGCAAATACAATTATTCATAAAAATAGTTTAAAAACAAAATATCATATTTGGAAAGAGTTAACAAGACAGGTACAGACGATCGCGAGCGTTGGACTGCCCAGAATTTTGGGTTTGAAGTGTTATGATATAGTTACAGGTGTCAACGTGTGGCAGTGTCTGTGAGATAAGAGAGATACTGGTAGCATTGCTTGACAGGGTGTGCACTGGCATCCAGTGGGGAAAGAGAAAAAGAGGTGGGCCTAGACACACCTGGAGACGAGAAGTGGAGGCAAATACAGAGAGCACTAGTCTGACGTGAATAGACATTAAACAGCTGGCCGCTTATCGAAGCTCATGGTGATTATTTGAGTTCCTGTTCTCTGCATGGCGCCGAACAGTTTTGATCTGATTTGATAATATTTGATGGAGAATTAAAAAAAAAATTGTTCCTTTTGGCAAATATATATTTTTGTTTATAAGACGCGTTCGCTTATCCGCGTACAGAAAGTAATGACAACATGAAGTATTTTGTGTAAACTTAACGGAAATATGGTTTAGAAGACCCTCCTGAGTCGGTATATATCCAGTCTGTTTTATCCCTTCTCATTTCTTGTCTTTCTCGTAACTTCAAAATATCATAAGGACATCAGTCAGCGTCTGAACGAAGTGTCTTGGCCATCCTGCTAATCGGACAATGCCTAATTGCTCCCAGACAACGTGTTAGTTAGTCCATGATTGACCCGTGTGCACATTTCCAAGCCACACAAATAACGGAACTATTAACAAACACGGAGAAAAGCGCCAATCTTGTAAAGTTCAGCCGTGTGCATTGGACCATTGGACACAGTCTAACAGAAAAATCATTTCAAATAGCTGATGACCATGAACGGATAATTGGAGGGAAAAACAGTACAAAATGAATGAACTAACCCAAATGGAAAACCGCAACACCCTTGCGTTGACACAAATTTAAGTCAACGACTAGTCTTTATTCCAGTCAAGTTCGTGCCTGGCAGCATCCATGATGGATTAAAACACGAGAGCAAAGTTAGAACAATGACCTGTTAAGCGTCTTCTTTACTAACAAAATTTCAAGAAACTTATAACACCCAAATAGGTTGGCAGAGCTGAACGAAAGAGCTGATGCAAAGGTGAGACGAGCTGGGATGAATCCCGCGGCTTACGACGAGAGACAGGGTTGAGTTGATACAGGCAGTCACGGAGACTTTACAGAATGATGAAGGAATTGAAGGTCACAAATATGCATATGTACAGAGGATGATACATTTGGGTGAAACGAGAAGAGCTAGGAGAAAGTGTGTCCTGTTTGGAAAGATCCGAAGAATGCGAAATCAACACCTGACTGGGACCCTCAGTATATATATATACGCTTGGCTGGCGTCTTGGACAGAGAACTGAGCAGTTATGGAAATGTCCCCTGTGTGAGGAATCAAGAATCAAGGTTGGCAGTTGTTAGGCATGTTGTTGTCCGAGAGACATACTGCTTAGATTTTACATTTTATATTTGAAAGACAACATTTCAAATATACTTATACGCGTATTATTTATTGAACTCAAGACGTACAAGACGTACAGTAATGTAGAACACAACACACGGAATTCATGGTAACGTTTGTTCTTCTATTTTGTTTGGAGCGGAAAAACGCTTTTTAAATAATTATACCATATTGAAAATCAGTTGTTTATATTGTTGTTAATAAAATTTTGTTTGCATTCGTCATTTTTTTCTATTCCCCAATGTGGTGTGCGTTGCACTGTAGTTTTTATTTTGCGCCTGTCGGTCCAGTGCATCCGACTTCAGCATGCATTGTTTCTAAAAGTCTGCTTCCTTCTGCATTTTCTAAGGGTATGCTTCCCAGGGGTAACGGCCCGTGCTATGATGGGGTTTGAACCCAGCACCTTCGGATTGTGAGCCGCGTCACTAACCACTAGACTAGCCCACGCCGTCCCCGACATCAGTTTCTAATTTTCATCCCATTTAACAGACACAAGAAGTACAGAGAACATGATTAGACTACTCAGCGCCAAGATGTATATGCCCCGTTTAAAAAATCTATATGTACACAATGATTTATATGTATACAATACATTAGAAATTCTATTTTATTGAATTGGATGCTCATATTAAGTTTGTAAACTTTTACTTTCTAATAATTCTTTAAATATATTTTTGTGAAAAGTCTATACATTGTCAAGTATACATATACACACACACATATACACACACGGGCAGACAAATACATACATAAAGATATATATATATATATATATATATATATATATATATATATAGATAGATAGATAGATAGATAGATAGATAGATAGATAGATAGATAGATAGATAGATAGATAGATAGATAGATAGATAGTTAGATAGATAGACAGACAGACAGACAGGACAAAATACAAAAATTAAAGTCTACTCAAGTTATTTGTAACTTTCCCCGGGTGGTTCTTAAGAGCAGCTATAGATGGCGCCTACTTGGCTGGGGGTCTACTTGGCTGTAGTGTTTGAGTCTATTAAGATGAACTCGCCCATCGGTAAATAACACCCTCCAAGAAACTGGTTGTATACAGTCTCTGTAGAGTCTTCTAAACCAGTAAAATTACGTTAAGTTAAGATAAGTTAAGTTAAGTTATAGCCATGGATCTCTCCAGGTGAAAACCTTTCGAATCTCTAACAATTGTTTTACCAAATCGTTATATCAAAAATTAAACTCATTAATACATTCTACAAACTGTTTTTTCATTACTCAAATAGTATTTAGAATGATTAAATATACATAATTAATCGCATGTAGGATTGGTATTTAAGTACTTCTGAAAATAATTTCACATCTGTTAATTTCCAGCAACTAAGATATTATACTTGTATGATTACGTAAATTAACCTAACTATTTTATAAATAACTCTCTTTGAAAGGTCACGTATTACGTTTTGTTATTTGTTGAATTTTGCTACTGCATTGTCACTACATTCTTTCAATTCAATAGATGCTAGGAGTACTTTTTTGGCGATGTATTTTGTTTCAAATGAAAGATCAACAGTTTAACAATGCAAATAACGCTGAAGCTAATCTCATTTATAAATCTGTCAAGTTGGTTGGTTGGTTGGTTATTGATCCAGCTACATATGGGCTCCTGCCCGTTGGCACGATGCCATACAGTGGTATCTGCACGTGTTGTTTAGTTCCGTACAAAGTGTTCCATTTGTCCGGCCTCGGAGGAAAAAGCTCTTTTCTAACACCGGCAATCTGTGTCGGTCCTCATATCTGCGAATTCTTCAGAAAGAAGATTTCGTCTTGTCAATTTAATCTTTAGCACTGATATTCGCTTTTTTTTTGGTTTTTGATGAGATTTGTCCAAATGGTTTCGACCATAATTGATTGATGTTGAGATTTTCTAAGATATTTCGATATTCACTGCCGAGTGCTACCGTTGTTAAAAATTTGAATGCAGTTTGTAAAGTCTTCCCTGTATTTTTTCCTGACTACTCAAAATTGGAATATGTGATCTTTGACGTCATTTTTACATTTTAGAAGAGATGGGCTTTTATTGCTTTATGGAATTTGTGGAAATCGAAAGAAATTCATTCTCGCCACACAACAATTACAGATCTTCAATGCCAGGACCGTCCTATTGTGTGTTTGTGAAGTGATAACAAAGAAATGTACAACTAAAAATATCCAAGCTTTCATCAGTTGATGCTTGCCCCGAATTGAGGGAATAAAATGGTAAAAGAATGTTCATGTAGAACTCTGGGGAAAAAAACCGTGCAGATGCCAGTGGGGCTAGAAATAAAGAGAAGGCCTTGTGAAGGATAGGCAACACATTATGGAAAACCGCTGATAGCATTTTAAGGCAGTCACTGTTCTGGAAATTTCAGGACAAAAGAAGCAAGAGCAAACATAATCACTCATAGAGAAGGGAGTTTGAGACACATCTAGAAATAGCAGGAAAGACGTGTGTGGAGTTGCAGGAAAGACGTGTGTGGAGTTGCAGGAAAGACGTGTGTGGAGTTGCAGGAAAGACGTGTGTGGAGTTGCAGGTGGGTTGGACCCAGGAATGATGGTAGTATTAGCGAGCATTTGCTGAGGAATCGCAGGACTGACCACCACACAGTTTATACGCCAGAAAATGCCAGCATAGACAAAATTGGTAGAGATGGACAAACAAAGATCTTCAGACTCATCAGGGGACATCGGAGACTCAAGGTCCATCTTCACAAAATGGGTCTCAGAGACACCACCACGTGCGATTGTGGAGCACCCGAGCAAACACCAGAACACATCTTCTAGGAATACCCATTTTATACAGACCAAAGAAAGACAGTCTGGCCCCGGGGAGCGATCATGCTCGACGAGGTGAGGGGAACCGGCGAAGACCTGAAGCTCACAACCCCCTTCGTGAACATCAGCGGACTAAAATCAAATCATCAGTTGATCGACGAAGATGAAGCTGGGAAATGATGCTCCCTAGGCAGTGGTTTGGATTGTTTGATTGATCTTTACCGTGACATTGATCAGTAGTTATTGACATGAAGCCTATTTATTTATAAAAGTACTCGTGGCCTAGAGGTGAAGCGTTCGTTTCACAACGCATCCGGCTCGAATCACGTTCGTGTCCAGTTTTGCCAGTTTCGCAGGGGAAAGGGGGGGGGGGGGGGGAAAGACTAACGTCTTTTCAGACAAAATATACTGATCACACAAAATATACTGGCCAAGACCCTCACCTCGGCTTCCTCGTAGCCCTCCCTGGAAACGGATTGTTTTCATGAAAGCCTGGCTAACACTGTGAGGGATCGACGTGATCTCCGTTGTAGTGAGCGACACGCAGATGAGGCCAAGCATAGCACAACCTCTTGGAGGACCCCGGTGCACCTTCATCGGGATATGAGAAAAACTACTGGAACTCGACACTTACGCCCGTTTCAAGGCTCCCAAAAGAGTAAACCGACTCATTGTGGGCATTTGAAACACCTGATTGGCAGACATGGTTTTTTTCACTGCTCCACGTACGGAAAGTAATGGCAACCTACCGTACTGGACACTTGCCAAAAAAATTTCTAACAGCCAAATAGGTTGGAGGCGTTCTGCAATGGACATGCTACTCAACATTATACTTGCTAAGTTCCCGAACCTGTCAGATGTTTCTCTCCGCGTGACGCCTAGTGTTACCCCTTCATCTGATTCATTGACAGCAAAAGCTTACAATCTTCTTCCCTAGAAAATCCGGAAGCCACGTCAGTGAACTGATTACGTCACACGTGCATCTATCGGTAAATACTATCAGGTCATCGAATTGATTACATCATTAAACAAAATAGGTCAACTGTTTCTTTCATTGCATGTTTTACGAGGTGACTAAGGAGAGTTATGCATAGGGCTGATAATCTCATTATGTAAAAACAAACATTACCATGACAGTTAAATTCAAATAAGTGGAACGTGGTTTTCCTAGAATATGGAATATGTAGCCTGTCCCTTGCAGCAAGACATACTTCTCACAGCCGCTCTGTAAGCCTTTCAATCTATGGCCCCTTCTCCGCCTTCTGTTGCTGTCTTCATCACAACATACTTGTTGATGTGTATTTATCTTCTTCTCAGTTCGCTTCTCCATCGCTGGTACCATTCTTCTTCTTCTTTTTTGCTTCTTCATTTCCTGCTTCTTCTTTTTTCAGTTTTTTTTCTTCTTCTTTTCTTCTTCTTCTTCTTCTTCTTCTTCTTCTTCTTCTGCTTGTTCTTAGTTTTCTTAGGACGATTGTGGCGTTGTGTTGTAGTTCATAGCTAAGCTGATATATATGTGCCTTTTAGTCCGACACATCCGATTTCAACAGGACATTTGTTAGCCCGAATGTGTCTTCCACATTCGATCCCTAATTTATTAGCCACACTGCATGGTTACAGTTTGTTTTCAGGGCCACTACTTTGAGGTTAAGTGTCACTGATCCAGATGCAAGCAGCTAGTTGTTAGTCACAGCTGTTTTTTGAACCCATCCAGGTACTATTCAATCCAGTATCTTTTGTGTTCTTTCTGAACTGCTGTGGCGTTGCGTTTGAAATGACCAAAATATTTTAGTACAACAAATGTAACGCTGTTTAGTAGTCAAATATGATTTTATACTCAGCATCCTTTGAACGTCTGTGATTTGTGTTTTTCCGATACTGACTTACGTCCCGTGTCCTGGGCACCACATTAGATATGTTGTTTCCAAAGCTCGTACCATTGGACTGTCTTGTCATTCTCTCTCAACATGTCATCCATATTGCATATTTCCAGATGGATTGGGCAGATCATCAGGTAGTCTGAATCTTATGTTGCTACACTGTCCCTAGATGTTGATTGAATCAACATGATGGCTTTTTTTGATCCATGATACTTCAGCAGTGAACGTAATAGTTCGCAGACAGAAAAGTCGTTTTTGCTCTGTTAATTACAATCAACTTAAAAGCTTGTTTCATGTTCCTCAATTTGTCGATGTCAATAGTATTTTGAGAACTTCTCTCTAGCATTTTAACTCAACATATTCTTAACTTAACTTAACGTCTTTATATTGGTTTAGAAGACTCTGCAGAGTCTGTATACAACCAGTTTAATTTACATTATTCTTAAATGCTTTAATTGTCCTTGCCTTCACTACTTCCTGTGGTAATGCATTCCAAGCATTCACCACTCTCTGACTAAATAAATATTTCCTAATTTCTAATCTGGACCTTTCTCTAGTTAATTTGTAGCTGTGTACTCTTGTTCTTCTAGGTGGTTGTATTTTGAAAAAAAACAACTTGTAATAGTCTAATTTATCCGTTCCTTTGATTATCTTATTAACCTGCATTGAGTCATCTTCTCTTTTCTAAACCCAGTAGGCCGGTTTATGAGTCTTTCCTCATAACTGTAGTTCTAGAATCCCACTATCAGCTTTGTCGCTCTTTTTTGTATCCTTTCCAGCATGTTTATATCCCCTCTACGATAACAACTCCACACCTGTACACAGTACTGCAATCTAGGTCTAACAAATGCTTTATTCAGTTTGACTATCACTTCCTTGCTCCTATGTTTAATATTTCTTTTTATCATACCTTACATTGTATTTGCCTTTTTCACTGCTACCTGGACTTGCTCACTCATCTTACCTGTATGTTCTATTATAACTCCTAGGTTTCTGTCTTCACTGACCGGTTCCCAATCTTTTCGAGTGCGACCCCATTTTAAAGGAGCAAAGTCACACGAGAGACACTTGAAAATCGTTTAAATAAAATAAAATAAAACACATCGGAAATATATTTTCAGAATAATATAATTCAATAGAATTTAACTCACGGCATATTTCTGGATTACGCTATCAACTGATCTGATCAGTGACAGAAAAATACGACTTATTATATTTCACGGAATTTGCTTGCATAAGCAAATGTCTGTGCATGATGCGATGAAGCGATTTGTTTGTTTCTAAAAACTGCTTATGTAAACACTCTGTGGTTGATTCGTTGCTGTATGTGGCAATGAGTCGCGTCAGTGTATCCACTGGGAATACAACATATAAAACTACTCACATTTGTTTAAGGTTTTATTAAATATTTAAAAAATATGCTATTATTAAAACTTTAAGATTCCGATTAAAAATTAAAATCGCTTTAAAATCAATATTTTGTTTTAGTTTACTGTTATATGGCACAGTGCAGAGTGGCCAGAAGCATGGAAGAAATCAATTTATATTCCCCTCCCCCAAAAAGGCAACCTGAAGCTGTGCACGAACTACCGAACTATCGCACTGATCAGCCATGCTAGCAAGATACTCCTGCGAATCCTATTAAGAAGGATAGAGAAAAGGTTTGAATCTGAAATTCACGTAGTCCAGGCAGGTTTTAGGAAAGACAGAGAGACCCGGGACCACATATTCAATTTATGGAATATCTATGAAAAATGTAGAGAGTTTAATGTAGACCTGTACACATGTTTCATTGATTACACTAAGGCCTTCGACACGGTAAAACATCAAAATCTGTGGAGAATCATGAAGGAAATGGGGTTTCCTTTGCATATAGTCCATCTCATTGAAACATTATACCAAGATCAACAAGCCGCTGTCCGAGTATCTTGGCAAACATCAGATTGGTTTGCAGTACAAAAGGGAGTCCGACAGGGATGTATACTCTCATCTTATCTGTACAACATATATGCGGAATGTATAATGAGAAATGTGCGAGAAGATGAGAACATTGAAAGTTTCGACCCATTTACGATTGGGGGGTACGAGATTCCAGAGTTACGATATGCAGATGACACAGTGATACTATCAAGAAGTGCAGACGGGCTAGAGCAGCTACTTTCAGCCTTTAATGGACATAGTAAAGATCAACATCTGTTCATAAACATAAACAAAACAAAGATAATGACCACCGATAAAACACAATGTCAGCATACATTTACAGTGGGTGGTGAGGAAATAGATCAGGTTACACATTTTGAATATCTGGGCTCCAGAATCGACAAAAATGGTGACTGCTCGAAAGAAATCAGAAGTAGACTAGCTATGGCAATGCAGAGACTGAACAGCCTGAAGAAATTATGGCAGGGCACCAACAAAACGATAAAAGTAAAAGTCTTGAGAGCCTGTGTTTTTCCCGTGGCAGCCTATGGCTGTGAAGCATGGACGATTACCAAAACGTCTAGACAAAGAATCGAATCCTTCGAGTCAAAATGTTACAGAAAGATCCTCAGAATACCCTGGACAGAGAAAAGAACAAATGTAGACATCCGGCAAGAGTTGAGCATAGAGGAGAACTGGTTTATCAATTCCATTTTGGCTAGAAAATGCAAATACTTTGGTCACATCAAGAGACACAACTGTCTCGAGAGGACGGTGATGGAAGGTATGGTGCCAGGCAAAAGAGGAAGGGGTAGACCAAGAAGACGATGGCACCAAGATATCCAGGAGTGCCTGAGTATGACAGTGGCGGAAGCTGGAGTTTTGGCAAGGGAACGAGTTTCTTTCAGACAGACTGTGATGGGAGCGACATGCTACATGATGATGAGTTTACTGTTTAAGCTGGCGACGACACGGAAAACGCTTCCCGGATCCATTTGGGGTCGCGACAAATGTGTCGCTTTAGTGTTTGCATGATGGTCCATTTTCTGCATCTATAGGTTACTACATAGAAGTTACATGTCTGCAGGATTTTTATTTTTATTTTCATTAGTGTTCTGTTAAAATCTCCTCATTTTATTTAACCTCTGTGTCGCTATGGGAACCTTTCTTCTGACTTCTTATTGGCAGTCTCCATTGCTGCTTATAATTGAGCTGAGATATAGAAGTGTCGAATCTACGCTCTAACAAATGTGTCAACTGGACATAAATGAGTAAGTTGAACTAGTAATAATAGATCATTTGTGTTCGCAATGTCATTACCTGTGACGTATGCATATTCACACACGGGATAATATCAATGCAATTGATAAAAAGCGTGCTGTTGTACACCAGTCCTAAAATACACGTTGGAATTTTTTTTTATGAACGCCACATTCCAGGGGAAATAATCGTATTTAGTGTTGGAATTGTGGGCCATTGGTTTTCGATGCTTGCCATACACTAGCCAGCATCATTTCTTGTTCTTGTTCTTATTGTTCTTGTTCTTATTTTTTTTCTTTTTCCTTTTTTGTTCTTCTTTTTCTTCTTTTTCTTCTTCTTCTTCGTTTTCTTCTTCTTTTTCTTCTTCTCCTTCTTCTTCTTCTTCTCCTTCTTCTGCTTCGTTTTCTTCTTCTTCTTCTTCTTCTTCTTCTTCTTCTTCTTCTTCTTCTTCTTCTTCCTCTTCTTCTTATCTTTCTTCTTTTTTCTTCTCCTTCTTTTTAAAAATTTTTTTTTTGCGAACTGTTTATTCAGACGGGAACTAACAGTCCTAAAAAAGTCTTATGTCTTTTCAGGGGCTCAATTCTACCGTAAAATGTATCCTCAAGGGGCGTAGGCCAAACCGCCTCCTCAGATCTGTGTGATGTTTTAAAATACACGTGCTTCTGTCATATCTGTAAGGCCACAGTAACTTAGGGCTGGTGGTACATATCTTTTAGCTTACAGCCTAGTTGACAGTTAGCTGGTTTGCTAGACTGGGATTACAGCGAGCCAGGGTTCGAAATCACTGAGGGGCAGAAAAAAAATCAGGGACGTGGCTCGTGCTTAATACTACCGCTGCTCCAGTCAAACCGACTGTAAATGGGTACCTGACGTATGAGTTGAAGATTGTAAAAACAGCAAGGAAGGAAACAGGCCATCCCACTTCACATAAGCTACGGCATAATACATGAAGCGTTATCTTCATCCCAGACGGCAAATGTTGCCACGAAACTGTTCTTTTCACTTTTACCTGTCTTGGATTAGGTGTACAGATGGTAACTCATTCTGTTGTGGCATGTACGGAAACGATTTATAACAATTTTTTTTCTGAATTCGTCAAATGCCTGTATCCGAGCAATTTGTGTAGTTGGTTCAGCAGTACCTGTTTTACATAGTGAGGTTGCTATCCCCACTCACACCCCTCTTCATACGCTTTTTGAGACACGTTTTAAAAACAACACGTACTCATCGTGCGAATTCGTAACATTTCTGTTGAAATCTTCTCGAACTTCGTTTTGCGTATTTTCGATGTTTGAGAAGGAGCTCTTATACCCGCTGCAGTGTGTGTGTGTGTGTGTGTGTGTGTGTATGTGTGTATGTGTATGTGTGTGTGTGAGTGCAGGGCTTGCAACAAGGCTCTCCTTCCAGCAGGTTAGCCATATCTTCTTCTTCTTCTTCTTCTTCTTCTTCTTCTTCTTCTTCGTTCATCCTCAGATCAAGGTTCCTGTTTCTCTTACAAAGGACACCGTGGTTTGTAAGGCTGTTTCATCTCCATACAGCTTTTGTCTCATATCTATCTCACGAGGCCAGTACTGTTCTCTCTTTTCCTGCATGTGCGTGCAGCTTTGCAGGATGTGTTCCAAGGTCTTGATATATTCCCCACATGGGCACCTGCCATCTATCCTAATCCTCATTTTGTTGTAAAGATGACCTTTGAGTTTGTTATGCCCAGTTCTCAGTTTGAAGATGATGACTTGCTCTTTAATTAAGTTAAAGTAGCTGCCTTCTTTTCGGAAGTCGGGGTGTTGATCAGCCCATTTTACCCTGAAGTTCGCTTTAATTATGGTCTTGGCCTCATTATATGTGATACTCAGGTCTGTTTGTGGGGATGCTCCTCCACTCTTTGCTAATTTGTCTGCAGCTTCATTGCTTCAATATTGCAGTGGGATGGGATTCACTGTATGACTAACCTTAAGTATTCTACTAAGAGCTGTGTCAGGTAGACCATACATTGCTCGAGATCTTCATATTTGTGTTGTTTTAGTGCTGCTAATACTGACGCGGCATCAGTCAGGAATTACTATGTTTTCTTGGTGGATATCATTATCTTAAGTTAGCGATATTATTTGGATGTGTTGTGTCTGACAGACTAGGCACTGTGTGTGCTTCGTATAGAGACTGATTCGTGTGATGAGGGCAGGCAGTTAATTCTACAGCCATCTCGTCTAAAGTGTCTCTATTCCAACGAGTTAAGGAATGGCACATTGATATCACGCATCGTTTCTAAAGGCCTCAATTGCCAAATATAGCTAATCTCGTGTTGGAAGGCAACTATGGGCCTTATCCCTCTATTAAAACTCGCCGACTCCAAATGGATCCGTTCTGCACAGAGCCCGACTATCCTTTATGAGCGAAGCAGCGAGCGGCATCTGATCCGTCCAGGCACACCTGACAACTACCTATTTTATCCTGCCAGCAGGAATACTATGATCTCAAAGATGGTCCACATTCGGGACTCTTTGGTTAGCGTGCCTGACTGTCAAGCCACTGGAGCGAGATTATGACCGAATCCCTCAAAACAAAATCCCGTCCTGACGGTAATTTTCATACCCCTGCGACGCAGAACCCGCGAAGTGGCCGCAACAACACCACAGCTTAATCACTTGTTTGCCTTACTGTCAATTACATTTATTGGATTCCAAAAGACACGTTCAATGTTTCTCTATGCTTGTGAGACATGAACAGTTACAGCTGACCTTCAGCAAAGGACACAGGCCTTGGAGATGAGATGTTTCCGAAGACTTTTAAACGTCACGTACAAAGATCGAGTTACAAATGATGAAATACGAGATAGAATTACAACAGCAATATGGCCTTTTGAAGACCTCTTGTCAACTGTTAAAAGAAAGAAACTCACTTGGTAAGGTCACATATCGAGATCAAATGGTCTTGCAAATAAGATCCTCCATGGAATGGTGAGCGCAGACGACGAAGAGGCCAGCCCAAAAAGAGGTGGGAGGACAACATCAAAGAATAGACCAATCTCAGGGCCGGAAGAGGCAGCGGTCGCTGACAGATAAGGGTGGCGTGGAGTTGTGAGGATGTCTTCATTTGGGCCCAAACGACCTCACCGGATACGGGATGAACTGACCTGACCTTACCAAAGACACGTTACGCTTTAATCCCCTATTTGTTTAAATTCACATAAAAAATTAATCACATATGTCTGTAGAAATCAATCACACGCGTACCATGATAGCCTGTACATCCCAGAGCGAAAAAGGATAGATTCGGATGAAGAAGAATTCGAAACATATGAATTCATCGCAAAATGATTTTGTAACATATACATTCGTAGCATAAGAATTTGTCACACTTGAATTTGTAATATATAAGGGGGTACAAAATTAAAAACTTAAAAGTAGGATAGAAATTAGAAAAAGCATAACTTTGTATTTGAACTTGTCAATATGGTTTCTATGGGTGTCACGAGTGCCCGCACGCGCCATCTCGATGTAGACAAACAACACGACGTCCTAATTCCAGTTAAAATATGTCTGCCACACTATTGACATGCACCAAAGAGGATCAGCGTTGTGCAATTAATTTTCTTTAGCAGCGAAGGGGTGAAACCTATGCAAATTCATCAGCAAATATATATATATATATAGTACTCCTAAAAGACAGCATTTAGTCATTGAATACCAACAGAAAAATCAAAAACATAATTAAAAAAACAGTCCGTGCACCAATGGAGACAAAAATGTTATTAGGCAGCATCAATTCACCAACTCAAAAGAAACCAACAAACGTCCATATTTCTCCTGAGAACTGGTCACTGCAGACTACTAGACTATCTAACCTACTGAAAATCACACACACCGATTATTGCCTATGTGGAACAGGGTGCCAGAATCCTGTACACTTTCTACAAGAATGCCGACTATAGTGAAATGATATGCCAGACCTAGCCAGAGGTTGAGACAAAAACTGCGGGGCAACAGTTCCGAACTAGTGAACAGTACAAACCTTATCATGGCGACTGACCTGCATATATAGCATGATCAAAGATCCTGAACGCAAAGAAGAAAGACAGACGTACACCAAGTAAATGCCTCAAAGACAGAAGAAATGCACTTAACACAGTTGCTGGTATAAAGCTGAATGGAGAACTATTACAAAAGGCTGAACGTTTCACCTTTTTAGGAAGTAAAAATATCACAAAATGGTGTTACAAGTCAATAAATTTCTACTGATGTTACTGTAGTCTATGCTCCATTAATCAGATAACAAACATTTAGAAATCAATATCAATGAGCAAACACACCAAGCTCAAGATGTTTAACTCAAACGTAACATCAATGCTAACATATCAAAGATTATTTCGAAAGTTAAAATCACATGTAATAGGTGAGGAAGTTGCCAAATTGATTGAAAATTGGTTAACGGGAAGAAGGCAGAGGGTGGGCATAAATAAGGAGTACTCTGAGTGGTGTGAAGTGAAAAGTGGAGTGCCACAGGGCTCGGTTTTGGGACCAGTTTTGTTCTTGATATATTTAAACGATTTGGACATTGATATGGGATCCATGATTGCAAAATTTACTGATAGCACAAAACTATGCAGTAGTGTCTCATCTAAAGCAGAAGTGGATATATTGTCGGATTTAAATAAAATTCAAGAATGACCTGTAAGCTGGCAAATATAGTTTAATGTAGATAGATTTGTAGTCATCTACATGGGTAGATACAATATGGAACATAATTACAGGATAGGAGAGAACAATATTATAAAGATAGAACAGGGAAAGGGCATCAAGGTTATGATAGATCAAATAGGTAAAGTAAGTGAGCAGACTCAGATAGCAGGGGAAAAGGCAAATGTAAGGTTAGGTATGATAAAAAGAAATATTAAGCATAGGAGCAAGGAAGTGACAGTCTGTATAAATCATTAGTTAGATTTAGATTGGAGTACTGTGTACATATGTGGAGTCCTTGCCATAGAGGGGATATAAACATGCTGGAAAGTATACAAAAAAGGAGCGACAAAGCAGATTGTGGGATTCCAGAATTACAGTTATGAGGAAATACACAGAAAAACCGGACAACAGTTTTGTGAAAAGAGAAGAATTCCAAGTGACTTAATACAGGTTAATAAGATATCAAAGGAACGGATAAATTAGACTATAACAAGTTTTTTCAAAATACAACCACCAGGGCATAGCTACAAATTAACTAAAGAGAGGTCCAGATTAGATATTAAGAAATATTTTTTTAGTCAGAAAGTGATTAATGCTTAGAATGCATTGCCACAGGAAGTAGTGGAGGCAGGACTAATGGATGCATTTTAGAATAAATTGGATGCGCATAGCTTTTATAGCAAGTTAATGTAAATGAAACTGGTTGAGACTAAGGGAGGTGGCGTTTTATTATACTGTATAAATTCTGTTGATATAACGATCAAAGATTATTTATCATGTGGTAACAGAAATGAAAGTGTATGGAGAGAAATAGAAAGTGGGGGTGAAAAAACAGTGATTGGAGTGTGCTTTAAATGTCCATCAAGTCAAAAAGAGAAAGATGAGGAACTGATTAGTAGCATAGCAAAGGCAAGTAAAGGGAAATTATTATTAATGGGAGATTTCAACTATCCAGAAATAAAATGGGATATGGCAGAAGCACTTGTAGAGTCAAAACCTTTTGTTAAGTGCATAACTGACAATTTTTTAATTCAACATGTAGAAGCAGCCACCAGAGGCAAAAACACACTCGACCTAGTTTTTACCACAGAGGAAAATATGATTGAAAATGTTACCGTTGGGGAACTGTTTGGCTCAAGTGACCATCAAATCATCCGTTGGGATCTTATTGCAGGGAAAGAAGTAAACATAAACACGCGAACATACGACTACTCTAAGGCAGATGTTAAGAGGATGAAAGAGGCATCGAACCACATAATCTGGAAAGATATTGTTGTAGGAACAGATGTTGAACAGGAGTGGGAAAGTTTTAAAACAGTTCTAGAAACGCTAAAAAAGGAATGTGTTCCATGTAGGGAGGTAAACCCCAAGCGTAAAAAGTGGATAACTAGATTTGTAGTGAAATGTAGAAGAGCAAAAAATAAAGCATGGAAAAAATATATAGAGGCAGGTAAATCAAAAGAAACATATGTAAAATATTTGGACAAGCAGAACATATCTCAGAAAGCAAATAAAACAGCAAAAATAGACTTTGAAAAAAAACTTGCTCAGAGGATCAAGACTGACAGTAAAAGCGTCTTTTCTTATGTTAGAAATAAACAAAGAACGAAAGACAAAGTAGGCCCTCTCATAGACAGTACAGGGAAAATAATAAGTGAGAATAGGGAGGCTGCTAATCTGCTCAATCAGTACTTTGGCACAGTCTTCACAAAGGAGGACTGCTCCGAGATCCCAGAGCCTATAGATATTTTTCAAAGAGACATGGATACAGCGGGATTAAGATCAATCTGTATTACAGAGGAAAGGGTTTTTTAAAAATTGGAGGTCAAGATGGTATTCACCCAAAACTGCTGTATGAAATTAGAGACCAACTAGCAAAACCATTGGCTATATTATGTTCTCAATCACTTACAAAAGGGATTGTTCCACGGGATTGGAAAGATCCAGGAGTGATCCCCTTATTCAAAAAAGGCAAAAAATCAGATCCGGCAAATTATAGACCGGTGAGTTTAACGAGCATAGTCTGTAAATTGTTAGAGTCAATAATCCAAGAAAACATTGTAATGCATTTACAAAAATTTAATCTAATTAGAAATAGTCAGCATGGGTTTACTAGAGGGAGATCATGCTTAACAAATCTATTAGAATTCATGGAGGAGGTTACTAAAATCATAGATAAAGGGGAGCCAGTGGATGTTATTAATCTAGACTTTGCAAAGGCCTTTGATAGAGTACCTCATCAAAGATTATTTCGAAAGTTAAAATCACATGGAATAGGTGGGGAAGTTGCCAAATGAATTGGAAATTGGTTAACGGGAAGAAGGCAGAAGGTGGGCATACATAAGGAGTACTCTGAGTGGAGTGAAGTGAAAAGTGGTGTGCCACAGGGCTCGGTTTTGGGACCAATTTTGTTCTTGATATATATAAATGATTTGGACATTGATATGAGATCCATGATTGCAAAATTTGCTGATGACACAAAACTATGCAGTAGTGTCTCATCTAAAGCGGAAGTGGATATATTGATGTCGGATTTAGATAAAATTCGAGAATGGTCTGTAAGCTGGCAAATGGAGTTTAATGTAGATAAATGTACAGTCATCCACATGGGTAGATCCAATATGGAACATAATTACAGAATGGGAGAAAACAATATTAGAAAGATAGATAAGGAAAGGGACCTAGGGGTTATAATAGATCATACAGGAAAGGTGAGTGAGCAAGTTAAGGTAGCAGTGAAAAAGGCAAATGCAATGTTAGGTATGATAAAAAGAAATATTAAACATAGGAGCAAGGAAGTGATCGTCAAACTGTATAAAGCTTTAGTTAGACCTAGATTGGAGTACTGTTTACAGGTGTGGAGTCCTTATCATAGAGGGGACATAAACATGTTTTTTTTAAAATACAGCCACCTACAATAACACGAGGGCATAGCTACAAGCTGACTAAAGAGAGGTCCAGGTTAGATATTAGGAAATATTTTTTTAGTCAGAGAGTGGTGTCTGCTTGGAATGCATTGCCAGGGGAGGTAGTGGAGGCAGGGACAGTTAATGCATTTAAGAATAAACTGGATGCGCATAGCTTTTAGAGCAAGGTGATGTAAATGTAACTGGTTGTATACAGACTCTACAGGGTCTTCTAAACCAGTATAAAGACATTAAGTTAAGTATTCAGACTCTGCAGAGTATTCTAAACCAGTATAAAAAAATTTCAGTTCAGTTACTTGAATGCGAAAGCTGGGAAACGACAAAGACACTAACAAATAAACGGAACTTAGAAAAGTAGCATCACACCGTTCGAATGGAGAACACTTGTGTCTGTCTGATGCGCCATACTTTGTCGCAAAAATAACATGTACATGTATATAATTGTAATAACAGGAATAGAGACACGTTAGTTCAGTTCAGTGCGAGCAATTAGCTATTTTCTGTGGTAGCATCGTGCCTCGGTTCATAGCGTGCAATTAGCTATTTTCTGTGGTAACAGCATACCTCGGTTCATAGCGTGAAATTAGCTATTTTCTGTGGTAACAGCGTGCCTCGGTTCATAGCGAGGAATTAGCTATTTTCTGTGGTAACAGTGTGCCTCGGTTCGAATCGCGTCCGGAAACAAAACAAACCCGAGTCGTGATTTTAATCGAGGACCGCTTCTCCAGTTAAACCAGCTGTAAATGGGTACCTGACGCAGGAGTTAGGGAAACTGAAAACATCATGGAATGGCACCGGCCACCCCACCTCTCACAGGCTGTGGATTAGTACAATTGAGTGTTCCACTTTACTTTACGTAGTAGTAATAATACATGCACATACACACCTACACATCGGTAGAAGACTAACCTTTGGTCAGGCAAAATATACTGATCAGACATATTAGTCAGGCAAGACATACTGACCAAGACACTCACCTTTGCTTCCTGGAAGCTCTTCCTGGAAAAGCGCTGTTTTCATGACAGGCTGGCTAACAAGGTGAAGGATGGACGTGATCCCCGTAGTAGTGAGCCACACGCATATGAAGCAAAATATAACCCAACCGCCTGGAGGACCTGGGTCCATTTTCATCAGCACACTCGGGATGTGAGAAAAGCTACTGCAAACCGCCACTTAACGTCTTTTTCAGGGGGCACAAAGGAGTAAACTTACTTATTGTTGGCATTCGAAGCAACAACAACAACAACACTTATACACACTCAGCCTGTACAAATACTCCCACACACATATCTGCATACGTTTCGGTAAGTATTCATATAATCAAATACACATGTACACATATGTGTGTACACATACAAACATGCACACCAATGTCTGTACACACAAACACATGTACACCAATGTCTGTACACACAAACACATGTACACCAATGTCTGTACACACAAACGCATGTACACCTATATCTGTACACACACACACACACACACACACACAAGCACACCTAAATGTATCTATTTCATGTAAACAGTTCAAACGTGCACATCTCTACATTGATCTATTGTTCATTGGAGGTTTACCCTCTTGACATCATCGCCAGCGAAGTGAACCGTCAAACAATATTTGATATCCTGGCCCAACCTGAACTATCAAACAATGTTTGACATCCATGCAGCGACTCAAAGGCACCTTGCCCTGAAAACGTGAACAAACTTCTGTCCTACCGAATACAGTGTATCCTTCTGCAAGGGAAGCAATAAAAGCTGCCCTTTTAACCCCTAGAGAGCACACACAATGCCCATTGTGGTTTGGCAACATTAGAGACTCCGTTTGTGCCAGCGTTTCCTATATACCTTACAAATGTGCTACCCTGGCAGGCTGACCCTTAGGGAGCGTTGCATTAGCCACATTGGAGCATATGCGCCTATGGACTACATCTGTCTGACAATGTCCTTGCAAAAGCAGCCAGGTTTAGCGCAAATACGATCAAAAGTGTGTATAATGTATAATCTTGCAAGTGTACATGTATGAACACATGCATGTCATGTTACAACATACACAAGTGACAATGGATACAAAAGAACGCTTTACAATACGATATTCCTACCCGCATTCTGTTATGTGACAAAACTGGACATTGGCAAGCAAAGATTAAATAACCATTGTAACAGCAGAGATGAAATGCCAGAATTCTTGGAGTGAGAATAATGGATAGAATCAGAAACGAAATTGTTATGAAACAAGTAGGCACAACCACAATGCCAGACCTCATCAAGAAACAGTAAACCAAATGGTTCGGTCAGTTGTAGCGACAAACACTAGATAGTATCCCTCAGAAATCTTTGCTACACAGATACAAATGAAACAAAGCTAAGGGGCGACCACGCAAATAATGAATAGCAGAAATAACAAAGGCAGTAATGCTCCCGATACACACACATACATGCACACAATACACATCAATACTTACACCTACATACATTTAATCATATATATATATATATATATATATATATATATATATATATATATATATATATATATATCTATATATATCTATGTGTGTGTGTGTGTTTGTGTGTGTATATGCATGTATATAAATATATATATATATATATAAATATATATATATATATATATATATATATATATATACACACATACACATATTTTTTTAATATTCTTTGTTAAATAAAGTTTTTTTTTCTGTTTTCATTTGTTTAACTTTACATGTTACTTATAGCCTATACTACCCCCCCACAGACTTGTTCGAGAAAACGCCGTATCGAAAAATGGAATTAGCTTACGTGGGTTCCCTGGAACGAACTGCCCATAGACAGCACTTGCAGCATGACAGTCACAAAATAGACTCCTTACTTGGTCTATTACGATGTAGGGAGAACGAAGAGATAGAGATTCGTGGATGATCAGATCTGCGACTGTGGAGCAGGCTGCAAGAGGCCCATACCACATGATGATCTATCCAAACCGTCTCGAACCATACAATATGAAGGACGTGATGTGGGAAAATGACAAGACATTTGAGGTGGATGAACATTTGAAACATGATGTCTGACGTGGTGTTAAGGACACGGTAACTAATTATATATGTTATGTGTAAGACTAATTTTTGCTATGAGACATTGTACGAGATGGAATGGTTAGGGGACGAAAGAAAGAGGTAGACCCAAAAATACACGATGAAGAGAATGTGGGAAGGAGCTAAGATTAAATAATAACACCTGGAGAGAGGCAGTAAGAGCAGTCAAGAACTATGATGGCGGGATGTTGTCAATGGTCAATGCACCGAGAGGAGAGACGGGTTTTGATTGATTGATTGAAGATAAATTCACTCTAGGTGGTAGTTCAGAATGACTCTACTTATAATACAAAGGTTCCTGCGAGATGGAGTTCTTTTTGTTGAATTTCCACGATGAGTAACTTGACTTTTTTTATTGCACCCCGAAAAGGGTGTTTGATGATAGTCTGTAGTATCCATCCTCACATCCTATGCGGTCTGATGAAGGTGGTCCACGGTCATTCAGTCGGTTGTGCTAACCTTGGATTCAACTGCATGTCGATTACAACTGCTACGAGTGTTATGTGGCCTCCTCACCTGATTATTCAGACTGCCATGAAACAGACTGTTTACAAGGAGAACTGCATGGCAGTGAGGTGGTGGTCTTGGTCAGTATATTTCAGCTCACCGTAACTGATGTTGTCCAATCAGTATGTTTTGTCTGACCAGACTCCATTCCTAAATATATAAAGTAAATGATGATATAGTTCAAGCTGTGAGCCCGTCTGGTCCTGGTGACTTTATCGATTTGCATAGTATTTACTGCAAATGTTAAATTTTCTAGAGTTAATTAATTATGAAGTGCATATTCGCTCTCTGTCGTATCCTTTGCAAGAAGCAGGCAGGTATGTTTGCCAGATAGGGTGGGCTTTGAAGCGAGCGATATGTATACAAGATATGGTAGGGCAAATCCAGCTATAAAGCTGCTTTTATTTCATTCAAAACTCTCGATCACTCAAGCAATTAGGGAGGAAGACTAACGTCTAGTATGCAAACTATACTGATCCGACATGTTAGGGTCAGGCAAAACGTACTGGCAAAGACTAATACCTCGGCTTTCTAGTAGCCCTCCCTGGAAACGGACTGTTTTCCTTGCAACCTGGCTAACGAGGATCGACGCAAAATCCGTAGTAGAGTTACACGCAGATTAAGCCACGCATAGCACAACCCCCTGGAGGATCCCGTTTCACCTTTATCAGCACGCTCGGAATGTGAGGAAAGCTACTGAAACTCGCTACTTAAGATCCTTTTCAGGACACCCCCTCCCCCCCCCCCCCCCTTATTGAGTAACATAGTCATTGTAGGCATTCGCAAACAACAATAACTCCAGCAATTGTAATAAAGTTAAATGATAGTTGTTAATACAATTTCAACTTGACAGAAGAACAAATCAAGTATTTAAAAAAGATTATCCCCATCCCATTCTTTCTCTGCGAGATCAAATGTCCAAATTCCCGTTACGCACTTGGTGCAATAGACTTTATAGAAAACATGCAATTGACACGACGTGACTGTGTACCTGTCGGACATGTATGCCAACTGAGCAACGGTTCAAGATCTGCCCAATACTTAAAACGGCATCACAAACTTTACATTATCGGGGATCTAGAGCTGACTCCTGTTTTTGTAATAGTTATCTGCTATCTGGAAAGCCCTGCAGGGCATCGACAGTCCTGTCCCACTGATAAACCTGATAAGAAAGCTACACAAGTACACCGGCGCCAGAATTCGACTGGGTGGGACTCTCTCAGACAGATTCCCCACGACTTCGGGTGCTAGACATTGATGTGTTCTTACCCTCGACCTATTCTGCCGGACCGTTGACTGGCTTCTTGACCGCCTCAACTCGCGTCAAGAGGGTATAGCTATTTATCAGTCAATCTTGACTGATCTCGTTTAAGCGTAAGACATTGTTCTGTTTGGCCCAGACAGATCTACACTGCAGCGCTCTCTAGAAATCCTAGACAACGAAAAGTCTTCTGTAAGCCTGTCTATATCCTGGGCTAAGACCAACGTTCAGAATCTCATTTTCGACATAAAACACACCCCAGGGTATTGAAAGCTTGATATCATCTGGTGGGCGCATCGGTCGAGATATCTCAAAGCGGATCTGACTAGCTCCATCTGCTATGCACGACCTCCAACGTATGTGGAGTAGCAGGAAGATATGTCAAAGCGGATCGGACTAGCTTAATCTGCTATGCACGACCTGCAACGAATGTGGAATAGCAGGAAGATATCTCTTGAAATACAAATCAGCATCTACCTGTCTTGCGTTGGCCCAGTCCTGCTTTACGGTTCTGAAACCTGGACATTACTCAAACATGACATGTCGAGACTTCCACATGCGCAATCAGCGGCGTATCCTGGTCTTCCGATGGTATGACTACATCCGTCATGTAGAGGTCTCTGCTAAAACAGGACTCCTTCCAGTTTCGGAGACGCTTGACCGCATACGAGTTTCTTTGTTTGGTCATGTTGTACGGCTGGGCCAGGAAACCATGGACCACAAGATACTACACAGGTCGTTCCTCAGCGCCAAAGGTCTTCCCCAGACCTGCTGGAGGCACAGAAGAGGCCTTCCCCCGAACAGTATGGCTCCACCCGATAGCAACCTCCACCACCGCCCTGGACGAGGCCTATAACCGCTCAGCAGCAGTGGGTCATGGATGTGGTCGACCACATACGCCTTAGCGAACATTATTATAATTATTAATATTAATATTATTATTATTTTATCAGTTCGGACATTTTTTGGCGAAAGGAGAAAGAATAATTGCAATCCACTCGTAAAATATGTAATTCTTAATTAGCAACATCTAAGTGGCACACTTCACATGATCGACACACGATCGCGCCATTTGGGAACCACTGGGATCTCAGCTTCTTTACCGGTTCGCTCTAGCTACTACGTGCGTTTAGTATTTGAAGTTGCCAGTTGAAGTAACACGATGTTTTGTGTACCGTCTTCTGAGTTGAACATCGATTATCCTTGTTGCATTGTGTTTGCTTTGCTTCAGTGGGCCGATAAGTCACGAATTTATTGAGCCGACGTAGTAAACGAATTTGGTGTTGATCACTGTCTTTATCAGTGCATGGTGAAGGATTTTTTTTTTGGTAAGCCTTAATATCCAGCTATTGGTAACGATTCTGTCATCCGTGTAGAAGTGCAAATAAGATACTACTTCTGGTGCACATAAACGTGGTAGTGTAGTTAGAGTATTTAATCCTCACATCAAAAGGTTTGCGTTTGTGTTTTGTTTCTTTGTTTGTGGCTAGTTTAGGATATTTAATTTAGACGTACATATTCTGCTGTGAATAACTTACCTTAACTTAACGTCTTTATACTGGTTTAGAATATTCCGCTGTGAATAACTTACCTTAACTTAACGTCTTTATACTGGTTTAGAATATTCCGCTGTGAATAACTTACCTTAACTTAACGTCTTTATACTGGTTTAGAATATTCCGCTGTGAATAACTTACCTTAACTTAACGTCTTTATACTGGTTTAGAATATTCCGCTGTGAATAACTTACCTTAACTTAACGTCTTTATACTGGTTTAGAATATTCCGCTGTGAATAACTTACCTCAACTTAACGTCTTTATACTGGTTTAGAATACTCTTCAGAGTCTGCATTCAACCAGTTTCTTCGAAGATGGTTTTAACCAATGTGCGGGATAATCTTAATAAACCCAAACACTAAAGCTAAGTTGACACAGAGCCAGTTAGGCGTCATCTATAGCTTGTTGTCAGAAACCACCTGGGGAAGGGTACACATAACTTGGGTAAATATTTTATTAGAATTGTTTTCGGTCAGCGGCCGTTAAGCCTACTCTTTTCGATTTCTAACTGCTAAGGAATTTTTAACGCTATGGACACTGAACACGGGAGTCCGATCTCAGTCTCCAAAGATCATGGGGAATTTTTACCAGAAGATTCAAGAAACAAAAAAAACCAGCATCCACCGATTCGAACACGCGACCTCCAGCACCCGAGGCGGACACCTTACCTCGAGACCACTGAGTCCCACTGAGTAACGCTTCTGTCATCCGTGTAGAAGTAATAAAATACTGCTTCTGTTGCACTGACAACAGAGTGGCAGTGTAGTTAGATCATATTCTCTCACAGCAAAAGATTTGAGTTTGCATTTTGGCTCTTTGTGTCTGGTTTAGACAATTTATGATCCTAAGAATCGACTAAAGTGTACTCCGGGGATAACTATAGGTGCTCGATCTCTCCCAGTTAATGGGCAAGGGTGTGTACACTATCAAAGACCGCTTCTCGGAGGCTGCCACATGAATCCATTTACCAACAATCCACGTGGGCCTATGGACGGCGTGGGCAGCGGTTAAGTGATACGATTCACAATCCTAAAGTGCTGGGTTCGCTCCCCAATGATAGCATCGGCCGTTACCCTGGGGAAGCAGACCCTTAGAAAATGCAGGAGGCAGCAGACCCTTACATAAAATGCAGGAGGAAGCAGACACTTACATAAAATGCAGGAGGAAGCAGACCCTTACATAAAATGCAGGAGGAAGCAGACCCTTACATAAAATGCAGGAGGAAGCAGACCCTTACATAAAATGCTTGTCGAAATCTAATGCACTGGGCCGACAGGCGCAAAATAAAACATAAAGAGCCTAACAGCGACGGAACAATTCATATTGACACCATCCGCCATTTGTTGAGAGGGGATGAGCACCTATGAGTCTGCCTGGAGTTCAGTGACAAGCCAGTTCTTAATCGAAAGGAGCCGAAAATACCAGAGTAAAATGGTAAATCATGGTTAGGGGGAAACCAACAATGTTTTCCCATCCTATCTATTCTTAATTCATAAAACATATTCTTCTTCTTCGTCTTCTTCTTCTTCTTCTTCTTCTTCTTTTTCATCATCATCATCTTCTTCTTCTTCTTCTTCTTCTTCTTCTTCTTCTTCTTCTTCTTCAATCAACTGATGCCATGCTTCTAGCCCGGTAACGTTTAGGAAGGAGACTGTGCGTTTCAGGCCAATGCCGGTTCTCAACATCTTGTCGAGCATAGTCGCTTCCTCTGACCATACTGTCTCTCTTTGATCTGTATAAGTGAGGCAGTCCTGTAGGATATGTTCTACTGTTTGCTTAGGTGCTTCACAATAGCAAGTGGCGGTGTATGCCAGATCCATTTTGTGGATGGGCCTCGAGTCTGCAATGTACTGTTCTGAGTCTGAAGATGTTTTTTTTCTCCATCTGTGCCAAGTTTATCTATACTGTTCTTTTCTAGCTTGTTTTAATTGTGCTGGTCTATACATTCCGCCCTCATGTCTCATTTGATAAGTGCCTTTGCTTCTTTATAGCTCTGTGGATGGCACGTCTGCATATCGTCACTTCAAGCTTTAGCGAGCTCATCATTTTTCTCTTTCCAAGGACCCTACAGTGGGCCATGATATACTGTAGGACTAGTTCTGTTTTTTGAGACAGGCTTGTGATTACTTTGTGTGCGCTCCTGTAGTCTGTTAGAATGACTATTTTCCCTATAGTTGTGTTTTGGCTGTTACGAATCTGGGTTGCTGCATGAACAGCTGTTTGTTGCTTCAGTTCTGAATTTGGTACATGTCTTGCCTGCTGGTATGAAGGGATTTTTCTATGTCGCCATTGGAGTGTGCATCTAATCTCAACTCGACTTAGCTCATCTCATCTCAAATTATCTCATTCCAATCTAATCTAATATATTCTAATCTAATCTAATCTAATCTAATCTAATCTAATCTAATCTAATCTAATCTAATCTAATATAATCCCAATCTCACCTAATGTAATGTAATGTAATATAATGTAATGTAATGTATTGTAATGTAATGTAATGTAATGTAATGTAATGTAATGGAATGTAATCTAATCTAATCTAATCTAATCTAATCTAATCTAATCTAATCTAATCTAATCTAATCTAAAAGGCAAAGGCCACAGTCCATCGTAGACGATGATTGCATAATTTATTTTGCTAGCGGTATTTTTAGTAAAGATTAACTGCTCTACATTTTATCCCCACTCTCTCGTCTCGAGCCGCCTGACCCCAGTGGCAAGTCAAGGACAAGACGACTAGAGGGTGACTACGAGATGAAGGGGACTCCGCATCAAGCACCCGTGAAAAAGACGGCGGAGTCCGGAGTCGAACCCACACCACCTGACCCATGAGGCCGACTGCTTAACCACTTCGGCACCGAATCTCCAATCTAATCTAATCTAAACCCAAATCTCACCTAATCTAATCTCATCTAATCTCATCTCAATCTCTTCTAAATTAAACTAATCAAATGTAATTTCAACTCATGCCATCAAGTCTCATTTCATCTTATCACATATAATCTAATCCAATCTAATTTCAACTGAACTCATCTCATCGCCTCTTATATAATCTCAAATAATCGTTTCATCTCATCTAATCTCTTCATCTCATCTTATATCTTCTAATAGATTCTAAACTCACCCATTATAATGTCATCTAACCTTACATAACTTAATCTCATAAAATATAATTTAATCCCAATTGACCTCATCTAATCTCATCTAATTAAAACTCATCTAATCTCATATAATCTCGTCTAGCTCATCTAATTTCACACCAAATCAAATCAACGCATCCTTTCTCATCCCAACTGAACTAATATGAACCCATCTCATCTCATTCCCTCTCTTCCATTCTCAACTCAACTCATCTCAAACCAACTTATCTCAGCTGTACTCATATCATCTCATCTGTCCACTTCATCCATAAAGCCACGCCCGGAGGTGGTATTTCCTCCAGCCTTTGCTAACGAACACTTGGAAATCCACTGATGGCTCTGCTATGCCAGCCTCAGCTTCTAACCAAAGCCCTTTATTCCAGCATTCCTGTGTTACTGTTATCCCTCTCGAGGATTTAGGCGTTGCAGTGATAACGCTTCTGGGAACGTCTATATTCTGTTGTGAATGTTTCCGCTGTGGGAATTAGAAAGAGATCTTCAATTTTACAGACAAGGTTCAGTAGCTTAATGGCTAGATCCCTTTTCTCTCCATTGTAAGGAAGCAGGTTTGCGGCTCATCTCTTTGCATGTTTTCTTGTGTGTATGTTCTAGATAGATCGTTCTAGAGTGGTTTTAGGGCGGCGTCTACTGTTCTGTTCTTAAGAATCGACTCCACTGCGCTCCCGGCATATCTATAGGTGATCAGTTCTTCTTAGTTCTTAGTCGACCTGACTTTCTACATGGGCAGGTGTCCCTGTGCAGGTCCCAGCTCTGGTATGAGCTGGATGTAGCCGGGAGAATGGTTTCCTGCTTAGCGAGCAGCTTAATACTCCGCTGCGTTGGGACAATCGCTTAGAGTAGTTATCCGATGTGCGAGTCCATCTCATTAGACTCAAACACTAGAGCAAAGTAAACTCGCAGCATGATAGGCGCCATCTATGCTGCTCCAAACAAACCACCTAACCATGGCCGGTGTTATGCCATGTCACAGTTAGTCGCCTCTTACGACATGCTCTCTGTGAGGCAGTGGTGCTATTCTTGTCCTTATCATACACAAAGACCCCGACTGACCTCACGGGCTGATCAGTACAGTGAGGTAATGATCAGTACAGGCGAGGTAATGATCAGTACAGTGAGGTAATGATCAGTACAGTGAGGTAATGATCAGTACAGTGAGGTAATGATCAGTACAGTGAGATAATGATCAGTATAGGTGAGGTAATCATCAGTACAGTGAGGTAATGATCAGTACAGTGAGGTAATGATCAGTACAGTTGAAGTAATGATCAGTACAGCAAGGTGATGATCAGTACAGTGAGGTAATGATCAGTACAGTGAGGTAATGATCAGTACAGTGAGGTAATGATCAGTACAGTGAGGTAATAATCAGTACAGGTGAGGTGATGATCAGTACAGTGAGGTAATGATCAGTACAGTGAGGTAATGATCAGTACAGTGAGGTAATGATCAGTACAGTGAGGTAATGATCAGTACAGTGAGGTAATGATCAGTACATGTGAGGTAATGATCAGTACAGTGAGGTAATGATACAGTGAGGTAATGATCAGTACAGGTGAGGTAATGATCAGTACAGTGAGGTAATGATCAGTACAGGGAGGTAATGATCAGTACAGTGAGGTAATGATCAGTACAGTGAAGTAATGATCAGTACAGTGAGGTAATGATCAGTACAGTGAGGTAATGATCAGTACAGTGAGGTAATGATCAGTACAGTGAGGTAATGATCAGTACAGTGATGTAATGATCAGTACAGTTAATTAATGATCAGTACAGTGAGGTAATGATCAGTACATGTGAGGTAATGATCAGTACAGTGAGGTAATGATCAGTACATGTGAGGTAATGATCAGTACAGTGAGGTAATGATCAGTGCAGTGAGGTAATGATCAGTACATTGAAGTAATGATCAGTACAGGTGATCAGTACCTGACAATAAAAGAGCATGGGTTTTGACACTGATGGTTTCTGAATGCTCTGTGGTTTAACACACTTCTGATCTATTCCCTCATGAGCCCATCTCCACTCGACTCTCACTTGATTTCGAAACTCTGCAGTCTGTGGATTGCTGAGTCATCTGCTGTAGTGTCGCAATTGAGCATGCGATCATGGAAAAACGTACTGATGTCAATCCAATAAGGGGTTTTTACGTGGCCAAGTTGTCAGCTTTTCCATTGCCCGAAGTCCCAGCATTTCCATGACAGTAGATTACATGTCAGCACTTGGAGAACTGAGGCTTCTTTAATTGCTATCTGCTCGTGGCTCAGTCAGCCTCTATGTACTTTTCGAAGTAAGGATGTGGAATCTCAATTCTTTTATTCTCAACTCGTATTAATTCATCTAATTTCAACTTGTCTCAATTAATCTAACTTCAATATGTCTTAGTTCATTTAATATCCAACTAGTCTCATTTCATCTAATCTCAACTAATCTCTATTAATCTACTCTCAACTCGTCTTAGTTCATCTAATCTCAACTAGTCTCATTTCTTCTAATCTCAACTCATCTTTATTAATCTAATCTCAACTGGTCTCAGCTCATATAGTCTGAACTCGTCTCAGCGTTTATAATCTCAATTCGTCTCAATTCATCTAAATTAACATGTCTCAATTCATCAAATCTCAAATTGTCTTGATTAATCTATTCTTAACTCCTCTCAATTCACATATTTTCTTGACTGCCCTTGTTAATGTCCACAATAAGTAAGTTTCCTTTTTTGTGCGCTGTGAAAAGGGCGTTAAGTGGAAGGTTGTAGTAGCTTTCATCACACCCCGAACGTGTTGATCAAGGTGGGCCGTGGTTCATCAGGCGGTTGTGTTATTCTTGGCTTCATCTGCCTGTCACTCACTACTACGAGGATCACATCAATCCACATCTCGTCAGCCAGACTGTCTTTAAAACAGCGTTTCCATGGAACGGTGCATGGAAGAAAGATAATGGGCTTTGGAGGTATATCTTTTATGATGCCATGTAACTGTAAGCTATCTTGTATCTGCAATCCATCCATTGTGCTAATAGAGCATACACGGGATCTTCCTTGTTCAGGCTATCATATCTTCATTTGGTTATTCATAGACGGCGTGTTCGCAGTTTCATTCTAATGGCTGACTAAGTCTAGAAAAGATGCAGCTTTGGTAGATAATATCACAAATAGGTATGTCTTAGTTACTGTTCCGGAAGAGAAACACGACGAAGTTCACGTTTCAGCGACAAGGTCTTCGTCAGAGACAAAGAAACAATTCTCAATCACAGCAATGAGAATGGACTGTACAACTGATACAATACGACATCATGTTTCAGTGAGAGATATTGGACAGTAATGTCTTAATCGTGTTATGCCAGTTAGGATTTAGCAGGCCAAAAAATAAAGGATAAATATAATTTACACCGAAACAAATATATTTAAAATTTGTAGAAATAAATAAGTGCAAACGTTCATACATATGCAGAAATATAAATATGCATAAAACATGAAACAAGGAGTCTGTTTGTCGTTAATCATATGTGATAATAACCACTCTCTATCTATCTGTTCTGCTGTGTGGACATTCGTTTCATTTCATTCTGTCCTCTGAAGTGGGTGACTAGCGCGGTGATTTGGATTACAGTGAGTGAGTTTTGCGCAATTTGTAAACCTCAATCTCTCGTCCTGAGCTACATTTGTTCAGTGGCAAGACATTATCGAGACGACTGGAGATAACACAGGATGCAGATTGTTCCTCATGGTTTACACCTGAAGCCTTTTCTGCAAAAATGTTACCCAATAGGTTGGGAATGTAGGATAATCAGAACTAAATCTCTATGATTGTAATAAGCGGCACATGAAAATGTAAGTACCAAATAATGTTTCAGATATTCAGAAAGTGTTGTCACAGACTGAAAGTCAAAGCCACCCCCATAGAGACAGACGCAATATGATTAATCCGGCTTGTCTGAAACCCACACGAGGTAATCCAGCCAAATTGTGATGATGTGCGTGAACTAAAGATACGTCACACAAATTTCATCAATGGCGATGACAACTGAATAACAAATCGATCGTTGCTGGAAATCCATTTGCGCCTCTAAACTATGAAATGGTGCACGATATAAAGATGGTAAATATCACAGACAAGATAACCAGTTTACAGTAGGCAGCCGTCAAATCCATACAATCGCTATGTTCATATCAAAGGTCGCAGGAAAATAATGACTAACGCATTAATCCGGCTTGCCTCTAGATGACGAAATATACAGCAGCTGGTAATAACACGCTTTCCGCCACCATACACGCCAGTAGCATATATCCATAGTCTATATTAGAAGTTGAATAATATACAGTTTATAACTCCAGACAAACAAACAAGTTGATTTTCAACCGTCTTTTGCGGAGTTCACAACAAAGGTATCGCCATCTTGGTTCGTTATGTGACGACACTGTCAATAAATGATTATACGCACTAACACATACACAGACACTGTTCCCACAGTACATATACTCAAATTGGAACGAAACAGAAAAGATTTGCAAGGAGGACACGCGAGTTCGTGAAGCGTTCCATATTTTCTGTCCCAAGATGTCCACCGGGGTCTTTGTGTATGACAAGGGAAAGAATAACACAATGTTGCCCACACAGAATATGTCGTAACACAGAACATATCGTAACACAGAACATGTCGTAACACAGATCATGTCGTAACACAGAACATGTCGTAACACAGAACATGTCGTAACAGAACATGTCGTAACACAGAACATGTCGTAACACAGATCATGTCGTAACACAGAACATGTCGTAACACAGAACATGTCGTAACACAAACCATGTCGTAACACAGAACCTGTCGTAACACAGAACATGTCGTAACACAGAACATGTCGTAACACAGAACATGTCGAAACACAGAACATGTCGTAACACAGAACATGTCGTAACATAGAACATGTCGTAACACAGAACATGTCGTAACACAGATCATGTCGTAACACAGAACATGTCGTAACACAGAACATGTCGTAACACAAACCATGTCGTAACACAGAACATGTCGTAACACAGAACATGTCGTAACACAAACCATGTCGTAACACAGAACATGTCGTAACACAGAACATGTCGTAACACAGAACATGTCATAACACAGAACGTATCGTAAGATGCATTGTGTGACTTGGTATGATAGAGCCTAACAGGCTGTGGGTGTACTTTGCTCTAGTATTTGAGTCCATTAAGATGTTGTTGTCTGCTTTGTTTGCGAGTGAGTATGTTAATCTTTTGTGCGCCCTTAAAAGTACGTTAAGTGGCGGGTTGCAGTAGCGTTACTCACATCCCGAGCGTGCTGATGAAGGTGGGCTCATTACTACAGGGATTACGTCGAACCCTCACCTTGTTAACTAGACTGCTTTGAAAACAGCCCGTTTTCAGGGAGGGCAATTATGAAGCCGAGGTGAGGGTCTTGGTCAGTATGTTGTAAGAGAACCTGACTAACTTGTCCGATGAGTATATTTTGTCTGACTGGAGGTTAGTCTTCCACCCGTCTATTTAGATGGACTGGTACATCTGTTTACCACCCACCGCGGCACTTGTTCCAACGCAGGGGAGTAATACGCTGCTCGAGCCTAGTCGGTTAAGCAGTAAATCCTCTTCCGGCTACATCCAGCTCACACCAGAGCTGCGACCTGCACAAGGGCATCCACCTCTGTAGAAGTACAGGTCAACTGAGACTAAGACTACCCATACATGATTGGCCAACACTAACATCATCTGGCGTATCTTTATTCACATATTCCTTGTCACTTTAGAGCGAATTGCTTCCCCACTAAGTCGTATTGTTTTCGTTGTACTCGTTACGCGTTTTCGTTTGTTCTCAGTCCCTAACGAAGACCTTGGGGTCGTAACCTGGATTTATTTGTGATCTGTCCCGGAGCGGTAACTGAGCCAAACGTAGTTAAGCTTGTTATTGACTTTTCACCTTCAGTGCCTCCAGAGGTCTGATGTATTGTTACTTTACTCCGGGGTGTTCGGCCTAGAGACTTTACCCAGTGGGCCTTACTCAGCAGTATATGGCATGTGTCTCATAACTGTAGATTATTTTGCTTTTACTGGCAGTTGATACACCAAGTGACTCAATTTTGTACTTTTGACACATTAGCTGAGCGAGTGGTGTGGGAGGAGTGACTAGTGTGAACTTAGTTTCCATAATTAACGTCATCATCATCATCATCATCAGATAGGCTGCAGGTTGGCGATCATGGACCTACATTCGCTTCTATCACGTGCGTCGTTTACCAACTCTGTTGTTGATTGTCGCCCGTGCCATTCCCTCAGGCTGTCCAACATCGTCTCTCTCTCCCTTCCTCTGTCTGTATCTCCTGCTATCTCTCCCATTCTCACAACGTGTTCCAAGCCACCTCTTCTCATAACTTGCCAGAAATAGGATGACTGCCTTGTTCTGATCTAAGCAATAAGTTGTCTTTGTGTTTGTGCCTCTTCGAGTACTGTATCATTAGTATTTCTTGCAGTCTATAGGATCACATCACCGTTGCTTCCAAAGATCTATGCGCTTGCTTGCTGTTTGTTCATGTTTCACTGCCATTTACCAGTACTGGTACCAGTACCAGTACTTACCATCCAAGGACTCTCTTTTTAAGTTTCAGATTCCTAACCCATCGGGTTCGAATCACACCGTTTTCAGTTTGACTGGCCATTTTGTGGGTATTTGCTCGGTATGGCCACATCTCTATGCACAGAAAGCATTGGAAACAAATATTATACTACAAACTCCAAATGCTGGAAAACACACAACACATTGCAAACACATAAACAAGTATCCATACACTGACTAATAGGTCCTGATATAATCTAAACCACTTTTGTCTGGCCATTCCTGACCGTTGTTGGCCGTTTTAAATATCTGGGTTCGACTGTCAGTAATGAAGGATCAAAATGTGAGATATTGGCCAGAATAGCACAGACAAATGCGGTGCTTGCAGGGTCTAACAAAATCTGTCAAGATAAACGGTTAGCACGAAGACAGAATTAGAACGGCAATAGGACCCTTTAAAGACCGTTTGGCAACTGTCAAATGAAGGAAACTCGCTTGGTACGGTCACATATCGAGATCAACTAGTGTTGTAAATACGATCCTCCACAGAAAGCTGCAAGGCAGACAACGAGGAGGCCATCCCAAAAAGAGGTGGGAGGACAACATAAAAGAATGGACCAATCTCAGACCAGAAGAGGCACAGGCACCGGCCGCTGACAGACAAGGGTGACGTGGGGTTGTGAGGATCTCTTCATGTGAGCCCAACGACCTCACTGGTTACGGGATGACCTGACCTGACCTGAACCTGTCATGCATTTCGTAAAATGGGATAGTTGTGGTTTTACGAACTGAAGTTATACTGACATCTTGGTATTCAATGATACAAATCTGGAGGTAGTAAATTACTTCAACTACCTCGGATTTATCATCACCGACAACCTTTCACTGGACGCAGAGCTGCACAAGCAATTAGGAATGGTCTCATCAGCACTTGTCAGGTTCTCACAGAGAGTGTGGCATAATAACACACTGACCATCTCCACAAAGGTTGCTGTGTACAGATCCTTTGTTACTAGTGCCCTGCTCAATGCCAGCGAAACATGGGCTCTGTATGCTTCACACGAAAGAAGGCTAAATGCTTTTCAATTGCACTTCCTGAGGCACATACTTGGAATTCCATGGAGTGACAGACTGACTAACAACGAAGTGTTGCACCGTGCAATGATTGTCAGCTTAGTTTTAATCCTCCACCAGCGCCGCTTGCAGTGGTTTGGTCACGTGTGCAGAATGGAGGATGGGCAAATACCAAAAGATATCATATGCAGAGAGCTGATCGCGATCAAGCGTAACAAAAGTAGACCGTTCCTCCGCTACAAAGATGTTTACAAGAGTGACCTGTAGGAGTTGGATATGAACACGTGCAACTGTGAAGAACTTGCAACAACTGACTGTCCCCTCTCTGGGGTGAAGTCCACTGCCTAACGAGACTGACAGGTTGCCAATCAGGTATTCAGTGGGTCAGATCCGTGTCTCGCCTAAAATAGCTTAGATCTTTTCGTTTTGTTATGAAAATTCATAATGTCGGATACTAGACAGTGGTGTCTCGTATCAGCAATTATTTTTGTTTATTTTTAAATTTAAATACGAGAACGCCTTTGATTGAGTCATCTGATTCCGAACTACATTTGGTCAGTGGCAAGACATAAGTCAAGAGGACTGGAGATAATTTAGGATGCAGGTGCTTTGGTCCCACCTCCATTGAGACTAGGTGTTGCTTGAAACGTGTGGGGGCTCGAACCCACGCCGTGTCCGTTCATCGTTTTGACTTACCTTTCGACCGCAAAAACCTCAAGGATCCATGTATTTGCCTGCTGATTGTCCATGACTCGGTGCCGTATGTCAGTACTGGCTCTTAGTAACATCCAATAACTCTCTTCCATAAATCCAATGATAGGGTTTTTTTTTGCGCAAGATTCCCCTCAAACTCTGGAAGACTGTTTTCCCCGGAGCTATTCAGCAATTTATTTCGTAACTGCTCTATTACCAGTGCCAAAAGGTGGACTAACCTTGACTATACCACACACATGCTATCTCTTAGCCACATTATTTGTCAGCAAGTTACCTCACCTCATGGTTATCGAATTTGAGAGACTCTAACCTGTTGTTTTTTATTGTTTTTTTGGGTGTGTTTTTGTATGTGTGTGTTTGAATTTGTGTGTGTTTGTATATGTGTGCGTGTGTATGTGCGTGTGTGTATGTGTGTGTTAATAAAGAACTTGTTGGTTTTATTTGTTTTTATTGTGTCTGAGATACAAGTAGATGAAGGTGAAAGTCGTGCTAAATAGCACAAACATATAGATTCATCTGGTAGCGGCGTCCCTTGTTAGGTGAGAAAAAAAAAATTGCCGAAAATGTACTATTCACTACTATCGATGTTTTCCGTAATGGCTACGTCTGTCACTTCGACTATAAACATAATTATTGTATCTACATAAACAAAATAAATAGATCTACCTCAGAAAAATTCTTTGCAGAAACTCAACTACCTCATTCTCAATAATGGGTGGATATTCAAATCCAAGCGAAAAACAGAAGAAATCCTTTTCAAAATTATAAAAATAATTTAGTCAAACTGTACATGCCATAAGTTAAAACCCTCTACAACAAAAAGAGCAGTATGTTCAGCCATTACTATGGCATTAACACGGTAGTTTATATACCATAAACGGGCGATCCTGAAGCTGACGGCATAGCGCGCTGTTGGAAATGGACCCAAATATGTGAGGACGCCTTTCCGCGTCGTTGATGTGGTCAATTAACAAAGTGTCTAAAGAGGAATATCACGACATGTGAGATGAGATGTATCCAGAGAACCACCAACGTAACTAAGAAAGGCGGAATGAGGAATATATAGGCGTGTCACCTCGTTAAAGCAAGACCATGTACCGGATGCATTGATGGGGAGATAATCAAGTGTTTCGGCTATTTCACAAGAATGAAATCTGACCAACAACCCCTGTGCGCCTATAACGGCATGAGACCGGTTCTTTTTTACAAACGTGACAGACCGAGAACCAGATGGACAAGAAATGTTGCGGATATTCTAAATCGTCATAGGAAGACGACAATCTGAGCGATGCGCTGGACAGACAACTTCGACTCTCCACGCCACCTCATGGCACAAGAGGGAAAGACAACACGAGACAAGTGATGTTGTTGTTGAATGATCGCAACGGGTAAATTTACTCTTTTGTGGTCAGTATTTTTTGCCTGACCCTGACTAACATGTCTGGTCAGTATTTTTTGCCTGACCAGACGTTAGTCTTTCTCCACAGACACGTAATTGGTAAGCTTGCTTTCATTGGGGGCAGGTTTTGCTACTGGACGTCTCCCACAACCACCTCTAGGAGGTATGCCTACATTGATGTCTAACCCTGCTACGCATATCGTAAAAGCCGATGAAGTAACGTTGGAACCGAATGTAAAAACTGTTCTCCAAAAATCACCCCTCCAAGAGCACTAAATGGTTCGACCCATGATTCTTAGAGGAGTGGCTCCATGCGAGCAAAGTTAAAGGAACGGCAAACAGCAAAAACTGTTGTCAGGGATGGAGTGAGTGGCGTAATTGACCTAATCCTCACATTTTGATCAGTGGGGTCACCAATTTTGCTTCCTCGTCTTTCCGTCTCTAACAGTAAGTTATGTAAACGTTTACAGCTGGGTCAACTGCAAAGTAAAAGTACATGTGGGTCCCACGACAACAATTGCCGTCTGAGATGAAGATAACTTTTCATGGACTATGTCGCAACCTATGTGTGGTTTGGTGGCCAGTTCCCTTCCTTGCCGTTTATACCTTACCCATTTCATACGGCAGGTAGCCATTTTGAGCTGGATCGAATAGAGGAGCGGTCGTATCAGGAACAAACCACGCCTGAATTTGTTTCTCTCCATTCGTGATTTCGAACCCTGACGTGGTGTAATCTCAGGCTTAGCCAGCCAGTTCACTGCAGACTAAGCTACACGGTGCAATGTAGCGTTTCGATAAATACAATCGAACCTGACATTCTTTCGACCAATATCGAGAGATCTACCATGAATTATTCGAACGTCCATCATCTTCTTTTCTCTGTGTCCCTTTATTACTCAAGTCATAGTTAAGGACTGCTACAACAAATGACATCATCTAGGAAAGATGCGCCAAAGTATGCAACATGTTTTAGCGCATCTTTCCTAAATGAGGTCTTTGCATCGAATGTATCTGTAGCAGTTGCTTCTGCACTGTGAGGTTGAAAGTCATGCAGAACTCTCTTCAGACGCCTTTTCCACCATTCATGGAGGTGCACTGCTGATATTATCTCTTCACTTGAAAGCGGTCCGGGATCCAATCGTAGATCCATATTACCACTGACAAAATTTACACATGACAACAAAGGGTCAGTGGCCCTGTTCTACACTTCCCATTATGCGAACCTAAGAGCTATAACGCTCACAGGGGTACGACCAAGCTGCCAAAAAAAAAACAACACAAAAATAACTGGCTAAATGCTTGCACAGTAGACAGATGTAGAGAATGTGGGTTGAGCACGCAAGGTAAATAAACAGACTGGCATGCCATTAGGGTCACAGTCAAGTTTTACCGTCAAAGTATGTGCACTTAACAGTCATCAATTCATCTTCTTCTTCTTACTCAATATTTGATTCAACTTCATTACCTTCACCTTGACTTTATTCTTCAGCTTCTTGTTCTTGTTCTTGTTCTTGTTCTTGTTCTTGTTCTTGTTCTTGTTCTTGTTCTTGTTCTTCTTCTTCTTCTTCTTCTTCTTCTTCTTCTTCTTCTGCTTCTACTTCATCTTTTTCTTCTCCTTCTTCTTCTTCTTCTTCTTCTTCTTCTTCTTCTTCTTCTTCTTCGTCTTCTTCTTCTTCTTCGTCTTCGTCTTCTCCTTACTCAATATTTGAATCATCTTCATTACCTTCACCTTGACCTTCTTCTTCTTACTTCCTCCTTTCTCTTTGTTTTCTTTATCCTTCTACTTCTTCTTCTTATTCTTCTTCTCTATTTTTTTCTTTATTATTGTCTAAATATTTGAATCATCGTATTCTCCTTCTTTTTGTACTTCTTCTTCTTCTTCTTTTTTTTCTTCTTTTTCTTCTTCTTCTTCTTCTTCTTCTTCTTCTGTTTCTTCTTCTACTTCTTCATGTTTTTCTTTTCTACTTCATCCTCAATATTCGAATCAAATTCTTAGCCTTCAAATTGACCTTCTTCGTTTCCTTCTTCCTCTTCTTCTTCTTTCTATACTTCTTTAACCACATACTAACCGTCAAGTTTGCAAAATTTAATTAACTTTGGACTTAAAGTTTCCACAGCATACAAGCGTGTGTGATATGGAATCCACCCAGAGTTGATCAATGAGGGGTGTTAGATTTCTGACAGCTGAAGGGTGTCCACCAGTTGACATTCATCGCAAAATACAGGCAGTGTATGGTGACAAAAGTGTGTCAAAGACAACAATGAAGAACTGGACAACGATGTTTAAAAAAGGACGTGAGTTAACGCAACAATATGCGCATGGCCTGGACTCGGAAGATCTTTTGTTAACTCACGTCCAGTTCTTAACTGTTGTCTTCGACACCATTTTTGCCACCATACACTGCCTGCTGAGCAAACTATGAGTCGAACGGTAATGAAATTTTGCAAACTTTACGGTTGGTATGTGCTGTCTACACTAGAAGTGTCGTCATCTTACGCATTGTACGTATGTTCACTTGTTGCAGTTTGTTCCGGTTTCATGTGAACACGTCTGGTGTATATATATATATGTGCAAATCTAGAACGAAGACATGCAGACGAGCGACGACTGGCTAGGACAGATGATCATGTCAGTTAAACAACACAGCGAGGAACACAATCTATAACTACAAATCAGTAAGACACCCTCATTACGACCACAAAGCCTTCGTCATGGAAAACGAATTAATTAAAATATCTTACGAATCGTAACGTGGACATCAGACTGTAGCCATCAAGACAAAGATTGGCCAGGAATGTGTGAATTGCTGTATGCTATTTTTGTTTCAGTAGGTGAAATTATGCATTTGTATTGACCTGGCAAATCAGCATGGAATTTTCGTCTGCCAAAAAATATGAAATGAAGAAGGCCACATCTCTCCACGACGTCTAACGATACAAGAAGTGGACTGAATATATATATATATAGACATGTACATGACACTGAAATGCACAAGCAGTCCAAAGGCCATAAGAAATATATATATATACACACACACACGCGAGGAAAATCAGGTCAAGGTGAAACATGCTGACCTAAATTTCCATCCTTGTTTTGGCTCCAGGAAACAAGCTGTATCAGTGCATTCTGACCATCGAGGTGGGGACTGGCTCTGTAATCCCTATAGTGGGGACTGGCTTTGTAATATCTGTATTGAGGACTGGCTCTGTAATCTCTATAGTGGGGACTGGCTCTGTAATCTCTGTATTGGGGACTAGCTCTGTAATCCCTATAGTGGAGAGCTTATTTGGGAGACCCGCATTCCGATACAGTCAGATGGACTCTGGTCTACCTTCTTAAGTATGTCTCGATATGTAAGAAAAGCCACTGTAACCGGAAGACAAGGAAAAGGTCAAAAGCTACCTCAACTTCTTCTTCTTCTTCGTACGCTGTCAGACGTCAACTTGAATTTGTTCGAAGAAAGCAGCTGTCATCCTGAGGCTGTCGACACTCCCACAGAGCTTGTCTAGTCTTGGCACTGGTGATGGCCACATGGGATTTCTCTGGTTCTCGTATGTCGGGCAATTTTGCAGCAGATGTTCAGCGGTCATTTTCCCTGTACCACAGGTGCATTCGTCAGTACCACCTATCTTCAGCTTATGGAATAGATGGGACTTCAGTCTGTTGTGGCCTGTGCTGATTCTGAAGACCATCTTCTGTTCAACTGGTAATAGGCATCATTTTTCGAAAAGCTACCTCAACTGAAGACGAGTAACTTGACACTTCAACTGCATCACAATATTTATGTATCATCATGCAGCACGTGGCTCTCATAACATCCGATCTCTAAGACTATCGACCTCAGCCCAACTGTCCCACCGATGTCACTGTCGTACTCATAACCTCTGTAATGCTCTGTGTCCATCTTCTCTTCGGCCTGCCTCTTCCCCCTTCCCCTTACATGTGCCATATAACTTAACTTAACGTCTTTATAATGGTTTAGGGGATCACGATGCTGAGCGACCCATAGCTGACTGCAAGCGTCAATGCCAGCAAACTAGAGTTGCCAAGACCCTTCTACACCTTCAAGCGGTGATCCTGGATAACAGGCTTCAGCAGGGCAGACTGGCTAAGGAGAAGGGATCGAAGAGGGAATGCTGACCCAGTACTAAAAAATAGCTTGCTGAAGTCGGATGTGTTGGACCGAAAGGTGCAAATATCGCAGTCAAGCTACAAACTACGACACAACGCATTCCGTTCTATGGGCTACATTCTGCTACTTAAGCCCTTTCAGGGTTTGGTAGCTGGAGATTGAGAACGAGCGAAGCCAAGCCAAGCCACAATGGTTTAGAAGACTCTGCAGAGTCTGTATACAACCAGTTTAATTTACATTTTCTTGCTCCAAAAAGCTAGCTATGCACAATCTATTCCTAAATGCACTAATTGTCCCTGCGTCCACTTATTCCTGTAGCAATGCATTCCATATCATTCACCACTCTCTGACTAAAAAAATATTTCCAAATATCTAATCTGGACCTTTCATTAGTTAATTTGTATCTATGCCCTTTTGTTCTTGTAGTTGGTTGTACTTTGAAAAACTTGTTATAGTCTAATGAATCTTTCTTTGATTATCTTAAACACCTGTATCAAGTCATCACGAATTCTTCTCTTTTCTAGACACTATACACAGGTTGTTCTGAGTCTCTCCTCATAACTGTAATTCTGGAATCCCACTATCAGTTTTGCCGCTCATTTTTGGATCTCCTACAGCATTTTTATATCCCCTCCATGACAGAGACCTCCCACCTATACACAGTACTCAAATCTAGGTCCAACTAATGCTTTATACAGTTTGACTATCATTTCCTTGCTCCTAAGTTTATTATTACTTTTTATCATACCTAACATTGCATTGGCATTTATACCCTCCAGTATCATTTTTTTTTTTGAACTATTGCAATGTTGTTCCATATCCAGCTCCTTTCTGTTAGTCAAATTCTCTTTTTACTTGTACTGTTGAGATCCGTGGTGAGTTTAAACCGTCTATCCTGCGCCAAGTTTGTTGTGTCGGTCAATGTGAGCCTGTGTCTCTTCACAATCACTTTAATGTCTTTAATGATCTATCCATGCACCCCCGGCCGTACAGCCAGATCTACCACCGTTATGAGCCAGCAGTGGAAGTTGATGAGGCTGCATTCTCAGGAGATGACCAAACCAACGTACATCTGTGTTCTTATGTTTCTCTACACATGCTTTCATGTAGCCTTTTAGCTGAAGGGGTCAACGTTCTTCCTTAGTGTTTCTGTGGGTTTCTCTATGTTATATCCGTACGTTACCAGTAGGATGACGCAGGTTCTGCGGATTGTTATTCTTGTTATTTTGTTAGTGTTCTGTTTTTTCATATTGGTAAACCACTACATTGTCATATCTATCCTTCGTCTTACTTCTTCTTAGCAGTATACATTGACAATTATAGTTGAGCCAAGATATACGTTGATGATTATAGTTGAGCCAAGATATACGTTGATGATTATAGTTGAGCCGAGATATACATTGATGATTATAGTTGAGCCGAAATATACATTGATGATTATAGCTGAGCCAAGATATACGTTGATGATTATAGTTGAGCCGAGATATATATGGATGACTATAGTTGAGCCGATATATACCTTTATGATTCTAGTTGAGCAAAGATATACGTTGATGATTATAGTTGAACCGAGATATACGTTGATTATAGTTGAGCCGAGATATACATGGATGATTATAGTTGAGCCGAGATATACGTTGGTGATTATAGTTGAGCAGAAATATTCAAAACTTGGGATGTTCTGAACTTCTTGCATCTCTGGGATAACGTTAGGTTTGGTTTATGCACAGGGTGCAGTGGATCTAATATCTCCTCCCAAGAAGGGGTCTGGGATCCACTTGGGGGTCCATGTTTATAATGTAACAAAAAAACAACAACAAATGACGACGATGACGAGGAGTCAGTGGTCCTATTCTGTACATCCCATTACACGATTTTGAGAATTCAAAACTCATATAAGCACATTCCACTGCTGCATGTGATATACATTACTGTATTTGTACGTATGTGTTGCGTGGCCTACAGGTGAATCGTCTGTTTCACAATCCCATTGAACCAGGTTCTTCTTCTTCTTCTTCTTCGTTCGTTCTCAATCTCCCACTACCAAACCCTGAAAGGGTTTAAGTAGCAGAATGTAGTCCAGAGAACGGAATGCGTTGTCTCATAGTTTACAGCTTGGCTGCGATATTTGCACCTTTCGATCCTTCTTCGAACGCAGTCAGACAATAACCATTATTTTTTCGAAAAAAGCGGCGGTCATCCTGAGGCTGTCGCCACTGCCATAGAGCTTGTCTTGCAGTTCCACTGGTGATTGCCACATCTGCTCTCTCTGATCCTCGTATGTCGGGCAGTTCTGTAGCAGATGTTCAGCGGTCATTTTACCAGTACCGCACGGGCATTCGTCGGTACCACCTATCTTCAATTTGTTGAATAGGTGGTACCTCAGTCTATTGTGGCCAGTGCGAAGTCTGAAGACAACGACCTGCTCTCTTCGGTTCAACTGGTAATAGGCATCTTTTTTGGTGTAACCAGTATGTTCGGTTTCCCATTTGGTCATGTATCTGGCTTTGATAAGCCGTTTTGACTCTTCGTACGTCATACTAGTATCTGTTTGTGGTAGTCTTGCACCTTCTTTTGCCAGTCTGTCTGCCTCCTCGTTGCCTTGGATGTTGCAGTGTGATGGGACCCACTGTACCACTACCCTTTTTGGTGCGGACTGCTGGCACAGTTTGCAGAGTGCTGCTCTTAAGTCATTAAGCTCAGTGTTTTTCTGGCTTTTTAGCGCTGTGACTACGGCGAGAGCATCTGTAAGCAGGACTATATGGCTTTCATTTTCCCTGTGTGTCACCATTTCTTCCACTGCCGCCCTCAGTGCCTCTGCCTCCGCTCTGAAATTGCTTGAGTACTTACCAGTAGCTAATGACAGTGTTATTTTTCTGCCATTTGGTAGGTTCAGGAATGCTCCTGCCCCTCCGTTCTGTGTAGTGTTTGTTACAGAACCGTCGGTGTATGCATGGGTCCAGTCCATGCTTGGGTAGCTTTTCGATATGAAACTTAGGGTAGTATCTCTCCTTTCTTTTTCAGTCTGGCAGTTTTTGTTTCCAATACCTGGTATATTTTCTACCACCTCTGGAAATATATACTGCCTCCAGGTAGGTTTTCGTACAGTAGTGATGGGTTTTGGTGTTGTTAGTGCGTTTATGGGATCTTCGTGCATCTTTGCTTTGGCTATTTCTGCAAAGTTTCTCAGCTTTAGTTTCCCATTTCCGAAATTGTTTAGTCTCTGGTGCATTGGATGGTCAGTCAGTCTTCGGAGTTTCTATGACTGCAGCTGGGCTCTGCAGTCTCTTCTATCGGTCATGGATTGCAGTTTTGTAATCTTTTCAAGTTCTACAATTGGCGTTGACTTCATGCCTCCTGTTATAATTCTCATGGCTTGGTTTTGAAGTTTGCTAACTTTATCGAAGTTCGCCTTCGCTGCTGTTGTCCATGCCGCAATGCCATACTCGAGAACTCGTCTCACTCTTCCAGTGTACAGTTTCTTTAGTATGCCTTCGTCTGCTCCCCAGCTTGTGCCAGCAAGTTTCCTCATGATTGCCATTCTTTCTCTGGCTCTCATTCGGTTTCTCTCAATCTGACTTTTCCATGTCATGCGCCGATCAAATGTGACTCCCAGATAGGTTGGGTTGTCGTTTGGCTGCAGGAATTTGCCATTTAGACTTAATTTGGTATTTTGGGGTTTTAGTGAGAGCGAGAATATTGTGCATGTGGTTTTCTCCTCGTTTATTTTGACCAGCCATGAGTTCGCCCACTCTTCCAGCGATGTTAGGGCCGTCTGCATCCGATTTCTTGCTATGGTGAGATTATTTTCAGAGGTCCACATAGCCAGATCGTCTGCAAACATTGAGCTATGGACTCTTCTTGGTATATTCTCTGTAATATCGTTTATATATACCAGGAAGAGTGTGGGTGACAGTACTCCCCCTTGGGGTACTCCCTGCTCGAGTGTCACCTTTTTGCTCATCTGCCCTTGTACTTGGACTCTGGCTGTTCTTTGTTTGAGGTAGTGGTTGATCCACTTGTACATTTTCCCACAAACATCACTTCTTCTTAGCTTGACTCTAAGTCCGTCTTTCCAGACTTTGTCAAATGCCTTTTCCAGATCCACCAAAACAGCTACTGTGTGTTTCTGTGCCTGGTAGGCATCTTCTATCTCCTGGGCTATGAGGATGACCTGGTTCTCAGTGGATCTGTGCTGTCTAAAGCCGGCTTGCTGTGGAATTAGTATTCGTTTTTCTTCCAGATGCCACATCAGTCTGGTGTTTATCATCCGTTCCATCAGCTTGCCGACACAGCTCAGTAGGCTGATGGGCCTGTATCCATTTGGATCTGTTTTGTCCTTTCCTGTCTTTGGTACTGGTACCAGTATTGCGTCTTTCCATGCCTGGGGTACAATTCCCCTTTTCCAGCTTTGGTTCAGGAGCGATAGCAGTTTCCTCTTCGCTGTTTGGCCCAGCCCCATAAGCATTTCGTTTGTTATCCCGTCTTTTCCGGGAGATTTCCTTTTCTTAAATGTTCTACCTTTCGGTCCAATACATCCGACTTCAGCAAGCATTTTTTGAGTAGCGGGTTAGCATTCCCTCTTCGATCCCTTCTCCTTAGCCAGTCTGCCCTACTGCAGCCTGTTATCCAGGATCACCGCGTGGAGGTGTAGAAGGGTCTTGGCAGCTATGGTTCGCTGGCCCTGACGCTAGAAGTCAGCTATGGGTCGCTAACCACTGCAGCTCATGTGCTGCTCAGCATCTTGATCCCGAACCAGGTTCGAATCACGTCCGTGTCCAATTTAACAAATAACTGATTTTGTTTCACTGTGCGATCGCTCCTCCATGTACGAAATGTAATAACAACCTTCCAAGAAAAGTAAGACAAACAGTACGAAATGTAATAACAACCTTCCAAGAAAAGTAAGACAAACAGTACAAAATGTAATGACAACCTGCCAAGAAAAGTATAACAAACAAATATGTTGACGGTTGTAGGAAGCGACGTTCAGCAAATGACATACTACTTAACTTTTAATTTGAAGTAATGTACTTTTTCAAGTGTACATATTTTATACTTTTTGTGTGTTCGTGCGTATGTGCTTGTATGTGCGTGCGTACGTGCTTGTGTGTGCGTGTGTACGTGCTTGTGTGTGCGTGTGTATTCATGTTGTTGTGACTCTTTTGAGCATCCTGAAAAAGGCGTTGAGTGGCTAGTATCAGTATCTTTTATCACATCCAGTGCGTGCTGAAGAAGGTGGACCGGGGTCTTCCAGTCTGTTGTGCTGTGCTTGACTTCATATTCTATCTACTGCGGGGATCACGTCAATACCACAACTCGTTAGCCACGCTGCCAAGATGAACAGCCCGTTTCCAAAGAAAACTGCGAGGTAGTCGAAGTAGGGATCTTGGCCAGTATAAATATGTAAATGCGAGGCGTGTTTAAACGAAACGGGTCCATACTACAAGAAGTGAACATACGTACAATGACGTCACTTTTGGTGTAAGCAGCACATACCAGCCGTCAATTTGAAAAAATGTCATTATCCTCCGAATCATAGTTTCCGCTGCAGACCGTTGAAAACACGGAGGGTGCGATACGGAATTCGATCAGACTTGATCAGCGATAGGTGATTCGGTTTCTAACAGTTGACATTCATCAATGAATGCAGGCAGTATATGGTTACAAAAGTGTGTCGAAGACAACAGTCAAGAACTGTACAACGATGTTTTAAAAAGGATGTGACCTAACGCAACAATATGCGCCCGCCCTGATCTCGGAAGAACTTTCCTTAACTCACGTCTTTCTTTAAACATCGTTGGCCAGTTCTTCACTGTTGTCTTCGACACACTTTTGTCACCATACACTGCCTGCATTCTGCGATGAATATCAACTGGTCGACAACCTTCAGCTGTTAGAAACCGAATCACTGATCGCTGATCAACTCTGCCCGGATTGCAAACGCCATATTTCCAACGGACTGCTGAGGAAACTATGAGTTGCAGGATAATGATAATTTGCAAACTTGACATCTGGTTTGTGCTGTTTACACCAGACGTGAGGTCATCATGCGCAGCGTACGAATGTTAACTTGTTGCTGTTTGGTCCTGTTCATTTGAACACGCCTCGTATATATATATATATATATATATATATATATATATAGAGAGAGAGAGAGAGAGAAAGAGAGAACGAGAGTGAATCGGAGAGTGAACGCGAGAAAGAGAACCAGAGAAAGAAAGGACAGAAGAAGGAAGAGAGAGAGAGAGCATCATAAAAAAAAGAAAAACTTAAGTACGAAATGTCTATATATATATATAAATATCATTCCATCATGTAGCATGTCCTTTGTAGAACGTCGCTCCCATCACAGTCTGTCTGAAAGAAACTCGTTCCCTTGCCAAAACTCCAGCTTCCTCCACTGTCATACTCAGGCACTCCTGGATATCTTGGTGCCATCGTCTTCTTGGTCTACCCCTTCCTCTTTTGCCTGGCACCATACCTTCCATCACCGTCCTCTCAAGACCGTTGTGTCTCTTGATGTGACCAAAGTATTTGCATTTTCTAGCCAAAATGGAATTGATAAACCAGTTCTCCTCTATGCTCAACTCGTGCCGAATGTCTACATTTGTTCTTTTCTCTGTCCAGGGTATTCTGAGGATCTTTCTGTAACATTTTGACTCGAAGGATTCTATTCTTTGTCTAGAAGTTTTGGTAATCGTCCATGCATCACAGCCATAAGCTGCCACAGGAAAAACACAGGCTCTCAAGACTTTTACTTTTATCGTTTTGTTGGTGCCCTGCCATAATTTCTTCAGGCTGTTCAGTCTCTGCATTGCCATAGCTAGTCTTCTTCTAATTTCTTTCGAGCAGTCACCATTTTTGTCGATTCTGGAGCCCAGTTATTCAAAATGTGTTACCTGATCTATTTCCTCACCACCCACTGTAAATGTATGCTGACATTGTGTTTTATCAGTGGTCATTATCTTTGTTTTGTTTATGTTTATGAACAGATTTTGATCTTTACTATGTCCATTAACGGCTGAAAGTAGCTGCTCTAGCCCTTCCGCACTTCTTGATAGTATCACTGTGTCATCTGCATATCGTTACTCTGGAATCGAAATGGGTCGAAACTTTCAATGTTCTCGTCTTCTCGCACATTTCTCATTATACATTCCGCATATATGTTGTACAGATAAGGTGAGAGTATACATCCCTGTCGGACTCCCTTTTGTACTGCAAACCAATCTGATGTTTGCCCAGATACTCGGACAGCGGCTTGTTGATCTTGGTATAATGTTTCAATGAGATGGACTATATGCAAAGGAAACCCCATTTCCTTCATGATTCTCCACAGATTTTGATGTTTTACCGTGTCGAAGGCCTTAGTGTAATCAATGAAACATGTGTACAGGTCTACATTAAACTCTCTACATTTTTCATAGATATTCCTTAAATTGAATATGTGGTCCCGGGTCCCTCTGTCTTTCCTAAAACCTGCCTGGACTACGTGAATTTCAGATTCAAACCTTTTCTCTATCCTTCTTAATAGGATTCGAAGGAGTATCTTGCTAGCATGGCTGATCAGTGCGATAGTTCGGTAGTTCGTGCACAGCTTCAGGTTGCCTTTTTTGGGGAGGGGAATATAAATTGATTTCTTCCATGCTTCTGGCCACTCTGCACTGTGCCATATCTGTTTACACAGCTTGTGGTAGACTCGAGCACATGCCTCTCCTCCTGCTTGTATTAGCTCTGCTGGGATATCATCGCATCCTGGGGACTTTCCCTTTTTCAGGCTTTTAATTGCAGAGCGTACTTCTTCCAATGTTGGTTCAGGTTCTTTCTCATCCTTTGGTAGGATTGTAACTGAGCGCTTTGTGCTGTCTCCATACATGGTTCTGCAGTACTCTCTCCATCTATTCAGTATGTCTTTGGTTTCTGTTAGTGTGTTATCCTCTTCGTCATTTATGACACGTGGAACCGGACGGAATTTCCTTGTCAGTGTTCTTATTGCTTTGAATGCATCTCTTTCTTTGCCTTGTTGTTGTAGGTTTTCTATATCCTTACATGTTTCTACTATGTATCTTCTTTTATCTTTTCTTATTTCTCTTCTAACTTTTCTTGCGCAGTTTTTATATGCTGTGTTGGTCCCCTTACTTCCCATTTGTTTTAATTGTTGCCTTTCTGCAATGAGTTTCTGTGTTTCGTCTGTTTTATAGCTCTGTGTCTTGTGCACTATCTTTGGAATCATTTCTTTTGCTGTCGAGATCAAAATCTCCCTTGCGTACGATGTCAACTCCTCAGATGTCATCTCTTCCTGTATAGCAAGCAACGCCTCAAATTTGTTTTCTACTTTGATGTTGTATTCAGTAGGTATTGCTGATACATCGAAGCGTATTGGCTGGCAACCTTTGTAGATCCTGCGTAGTCTTGTTTGGAAAACTGCAAACAGTAATTCGTGGTCCGTATCGCAGTCTGCTCCTGGCAGTGTTTTTGTCGCCAGCACATTTGATCTCCATCTTTGTTGCACTAGGATGTAGTCTATTTGGTTTCTGCTGTTGCCATCCGGGGAGGTCCACGTGTACAGTCTTCGTGGATGTTGTTTGAAGAAGGTGTTGGCAATGGAGAGGTTGTTTTCCGTGCAGAATTCAACCAGTCTTTCTCCTCGCTCATTTCTATGTCCCAAACCAAAAGGTCCTCGAACACTTCTCTCCTCTTCGGCTCTTTCCTCTCCGACTTTCGCATTGAAATCTCCAATGATGACCAAGATGTCTCTTTTTTCAACTTTTTCCATCGCTTCTTGCAAGGTGTTATAAAAATCATCCATTTCACAATCGTCTGCTGCTGATGTTGGTGCATACACTTGAATTATTGTTAAATTTCTAGTCTTTTTCTTTAGCCTGATTACAATTATGCGGTCGTTGACTGGATTGTAACCCAGTAGTGAAGGTGCTGTCTTCTTTGACAGAATAAAGCCGACCCCGCTTTTTCCACCCTTGTCCGTCCCAGAGTATATAAATGTTTCTCCTGAGGAGCTGGTACAGTGCCCTTGTCCGGCCCATCTATGCTCAGAGACTCCAAGAATCTCTATCTTAGTTCTCTTCATTTCTCTTCCGATCATGAATAACTTGCCCTGGTATAGGCTCCTGACATTCCAGGTGCCTATTCTTAGTTTTGTTTTTAGTCCCATTTCAGAGTTGTCCACTGTAATGCAGTCAGGCTTTAGGCCGTCATCTCTATTACTTGTACTGACTCTGAAATTGGCCTCTTCCCCAGTTGGCGTCGATGATCTGCCTGGTCTGAGGGCCTCACCATCAGATCTTTGAGTTTCGTTTCTCTCGACTGTCATAGGTTTCTTGGCATTTTACATCCAGTAGTTTGCCATTGCTTTCTGGACATTGTTCTGGCCGCTTACCAACTATGGTCTCTGGTGCGCCCTTAGCCCGATACCAGGCGTTTCCAGCTCCCGCTTTCAGAGTCGTTGTCGCACAGGTCGATCTTCCGCCTCTTCCACCAGCAGATGTGTGTACTTGTCAGGGGTGGACTCCCCTTCTTGTCATTTCACCCACGTAGTTTAGCCGGGAAGCCAAAGCCGTTGCCCGGGGGGGGGGGGGGGTGGCACTGCCGTACACAGGCACACTCTAGGAGCCATACGTGAGCTAGACAGAAGTGGGGGAACCAAATAGGATCCTGGCCATCAAGGATGTGGCTGCCTCTCACCGTGAGGTGCTATCCCTTACACACTTCTGCCCTACCCCCCATATATAAATATATATAAAGAAAGGGGTATAGAGTTATAGAAAGAGAGGAACCAGAGATAGAGAGAGAGATAGAGAAAGAGAGAGAGAGACAGAAAGAGAGACAGAGACATAGAGATAAGACATACAGCGCCAGAAAGGAAGAAAGAAAGGAAAATACTGATGAAGACGTTCATTGCACGCCTATCTTCTATTTGTCAGGAGAAATCGTAGACTCAGACCTCGCGACTAACGTAATAGCAATTCTGCATATTGATGTGAGAGACACGCCAGACATAGTCGCTAGACTTTCGTGATTGTCGCTAAACTAGTTGTGCTTGTTGTTGGGCATTTCCTGGTGTTACCAGGTTTCGTTCAGCGCTATTTTGGGGGTCAATAGCGACAAACTGGGATGTCCCCGTTTGCATAATTGGCACTTTACCATTTGCACACAACACTGCAATTG